>OY856186.1:407418289-407776645 GCA_963693315.1 Diogma glabrata
AACAAGCCACATTTTTTCCATAGGTAAACCATTTCGAAAGGGTCAAAAGTAAGACCTTTATTTTATATATTTGAACAAAGCCAATACTATGGTTACGCCTTCTAAAGCTTATAACAATTTTTTTTATTAATAAATTATTTTACTTAGGGGTCGCCCAATGTTTCTCAACTGATATAAGTATGGAAAAATACGCATTGTTAAAAACTAAACTAATGCATACGCGGACTCCTTGGGATGAAGTAATTAATATATGGAAAGAGATGGCAAAAGAATCGAGGAAATTGTTACGAGTAGAGATTCAAATATAACTGCCATTTTCGAAGAATTGCCATTATTTAAATATTTTCAAGCTCCAGAACTGGTAAATTGCAACATTTTCAAGAATCACAATTGATTGAGATTTTTCTGATGAAACCAATTGTGGATATTTTTTATTGCAGATAACCTACGATTTCTTAAAGAGATATCCGGCTCATTGTAGTATATATGAGAAGTGGGAGTAGTTCCTTAAAGTTGAAAAACATTTCAAACTAAATTTAAAAGAGCCTAGAAATAAAGCCTTATTTGAAAGAGTCCAAAAGTCAAAACAGGAACTAACAATAGGTAACATATTTTTTAACCTTAATTTTTATTTGTTTTAATTTATCATAATATTAACCACTCACTTAATGTTTACTTTTCAAATTTAGATACATACAATTTACAAATGATATATCTCCTACCAGCTATTATGCCCTTAAAAAAATGAATCAAAAAGTGATCTACAAAAAGCCTACTATTTCTGATTCACAGACCAATTTATAATTAAGGCAGAAGATAGTTCTGATTTAACAAAAAAATTGGACTTGATACGTAAAGACAACAAATTGAAAAAGCAAAAAGTGCAACCACTACTAGGTGTCATTGGAGATGATTTAGACTTCCACCAATTTTTCGTAATTTTGGACAATCATAAATTTAATTTTGGAAGTTTTTTAGAGGCTCTCGATATATGCTTCAAAATCTTCCACATTATCTGGAATACCCCAAAGCTGCTTATAATCCGTGGATGTTCATCCAAATGTTTTTTTATAATATTGCAACAAAATATGATGATCATATTCCAGCAGTACTGACTTTATGCCACGATCTAAAAGAGTCAGCGTAATATTATTTATAATGTAATTATTAAACAGTAATAATTTAATACTCAATATTTCAATATAATTTTAAAATTTTATTATAATCTATATAATGTACATATTTTTTAAATATAAATTTGTAATAAACGAATTAAATAACAAATAGTTTTTGGTTTTTTTATTTTCAAAAGTTCACAAAACACATAAATTTTTTTTAAAATTGACAAAAAGGATTGGTTGTTGTGTATTTCAATGGTTTACTATCAAGAGCGGTTCACCTATTATAGATAGGGGTAGTTTTAAAAATTACGGCTTTCATATATGTTCAATTTAATGTATCTCAAGAACTAATTGAAATTTGTATTTTGTTTTAAAGGTAAAAGTGAGTCCTTTCCAAAAAAAAAATTAAAAGTTACAATTTTTTATAATTTATTATTACAAAATAATAAGGGATGTTGCTATATTCTTTTATTGTTATTTGTTCATACAAACTTGAGTCAACTGAAGTTATATCATTGTTTTTCTACATAATTTTTAAAAATGATCAACATTCAACATTTTGGTATTAGGTAGAAAAATAATGAAGTTTTATTATTGTGGAGAAAAAAAATCAGGTATATCAAACCGTCGAACTCTTATTATTTTATGATTTTTTTATAAAAATTACCAAAATTTGTTATTTTGACCTCAGAAAAACCTCACATTTACTTTTAAGACAAATAAACATTTTTAAAATCCTCCAAGTAGTTCATTAAATACATAAATTTGAAGATAAATGAAATCCGTAGTTTTTAAAAATATCCCTAGTATGTATATATAAAACCTATAAAGGAAAAACAGCTCGCGGTAAAAAAATTGTTAGTCTAAGAAATGTGTTTTTTTTCTTCCACTGTAAAAAACTTTAAGCAAATCAAAGAATGTGTGGCAAAACGATGTAACGAATTGTCTGATTTTGACCAATGTTGCAATGTTTACTTAACTAAGAGGTAGTTTAACATATGGTTGAATTCAACTATTACGCAAAGTTGAAGAATGGTTAGTTTGAACAGGAACAGCTTCGTTAAAAATGACCTTTGTGAATAGTTGTTTCATAATTTTCAAAAGTTACCTTAACTTAGCAATTCTTTTGAAATTTTGTTAAATTTACAAACATGCTTTTGCAAACATGTTATGTGAACGTTAGAAACGTAGTTTAATACAAACTAACGTTTTTTACTATATAGGTGAAAATAACTAAAAAATTGGTTTAGTTTAAATGATTAGCAAAGGTCAATACAACCTGCAGGTAATAGTTGATGCCATTAGTTAAAATGGACTAGATGCAAGGTTAAAATCTACTTAGCAAAAGTAACGTTTAAATTAACTCTAGCAAAATTATTAATATTAAACTTGCGCTTAGCTGGTTGAAAAACAACCGATTTGCTTGGTTTATGTTAAGTATAGTTTTTGGTGACAATTACCTATATTTTTTTTTCAGTGTACATAAACTGAAAAAATAAATTGGTTTATTTTACCATATTAGTTCTACAAAATTAATTTTGTAGAATCAACAATAATTTAGTACAAATGACAAAACATTTGGTCAATTGCACTAAATTTAAGTTGATGCTATAAAACGGATTTTGTATCACATATAATTGTAGCATACAGCAAAAAAATTTAACGTATTTCTATAGTGGTTATCCCTTACGATTGAAGGTCCCTTACCCTAAATGTTTACACTATTAATTTAAATTATGTCCATTCCTAAAATCTCAAACTGGAAAAAATTTTATAGGTAATTTTCTTAAAAAAGCGAATCAAAAAAGAAAAAGCAACCCTCCTTGAAAAAAAATCAACCTTTCATATGACCCATCTACAGATGTTGCTACCGGCTATTAGTTTTTTTCGTATGGCCAGCTCCACAAAAAGGAATAAATATTTATGATCGCCTGCAGTAATTTAACATCTTTAACATCATCAGAGTGAAAAACCAAATGATTATTACAATTACAAATATAACAAGTCCATTTAACAATACTTTTAATTTTACATTTTAAAAATGAGAAGTGACTTCTACAGCTGTTTTTATGCATCTAAATCGAGAGAGTACCAAATAAACGAGGTAATGCTATCAATAAGAATATTTAGTACATTAATTTTCTTAAAACAAACTAACATAGCGTAATAATACTACGACTTAAGACTGAAGTAGATAACATATAAAACACAGGGAACTTTTCTCTTTTAAACACTAGGAGTTTGCCTTTGTTTTATGTTTACCACTATTAAGGTAGTATCCACCAATGGAAAATATAACATCATGCAATGCGTAAGAAACTTTTATTATTTATATTTGCTGGAATTGTATTGTGTAATAATTTTTTATCGTGGCACTGGAGTTTATCGACACAGGCTGAGACAAATGTTTCTCTCAAACTGTAATCTAAAAACGATAGATAAAAACCACCATGTTTAGAAAATTATATGTATATTTATATTTAAAATTCAGACCTTACCCTTAACGCTCTCGCAGTGTTGTAAATATTAAAATTCGATATTTTCTGAAATATTAAGTTCTAGAACAGTGTGGTTGTAAAATGAATAGGAGAACAAAATTGAATCGCAAATATCGTTTGGTTGTACGAAAACAATTCCTTATGATGACCTTCTGTTTTCCATGACAATTATTGAAAGAAACTAATTATCTCACCCTCGTATATAATCCTAATTTCATGATAACCACATTTTACAAAATTTATTTATTATATTTTTATTGAAATCCGAGATATTTAACATTCTAAACGACAACATCCCTCTTATGCTCATATAGTCGTTTATTTATTTTTTTTTTGTATTTAAGAAAATACCATCACCTAATAAATTTTCTCACAAAATTGACATATTATTTTGTAAGATTTTTTTTTCCACTGTAAAACACTTAAAGTCAAAATCGTAAAAAAAAGAAAGTGTAGTGTTTTGGGAAGAAACCGAAAAGATTTATGTTAAATGACTTCTAATTAATAATTTTCAAAACAGAGACTTTGAAAAAAGTGTCATCGAGATTAGGTAAGGAAAATCGTTTCTTTAACCCAGGGGTGCCCAGAAATCATGGAAGAGATGGCCAAAAATTTACAAGAACAAAAATCACTGGCCGCACGGAAAAAAAAATAAATAAACAGTATAAATTATGTTAAGATTTTTTATTCAAGTTAAGTCGCGAACATTAAATTCTTGTGTAGTATTGCTAATTCTTAGTTCGTTTTTCAAATTAATGTCAGTTAGTCTATTTCTATAGGAATTTGTTAGGAATATTTAAGTTTGAATTTAGTACGTACCAAAATATTGTACTTTTTTAAACGGAACTTATTATTATTGTGGTATTTGCTATTTTTATAATATTTTTACTGGCCGCACCAAATCATAAAACTGGCCGCAGTTTGGGCACCGCTGCTTTAACCATTTGCGGTTGTGTGATGAATTTAATTTTAGATTTTTTTTCTTAATTCTTTTTAAATATTATGAGTTGAAAGACACGTGACTTAGATAACTGTGTTGTTAAGTATCAACTATTTAAATGTGACATGGAAATAAAAGTTGTTAATTGCTGTTTTGTATTTCTGGAAAAAAAAACTGACCTAAGTAATATGTTATTTGTTGCGTTGATAAATTATGGACTAAAATTAGAAAAGTAGAAAAATATTTTACTAAAATACAAATTTATTTTCTAAAGAAATAAAAAAAATTATACAAAATCTAATCATAAATTCCTAAAACTCGTTTATTCTCCACATCAAAAGGACTTCTGAGGTAACACGTTGCATCAAATAACCGACCCAATGATTCAATTTGATAAGATCCAGATTTTATAAATTCAGAATCAATAGGAAGCCCATCTAGTCTTTTTAAATAGCCTTGCCCCAAAGGTTTTTGTAGATGAAAAGCATACTCTCCTCTCCTTAAATGTCCAACAACTTCACCATTCCTTCGAATAGCTTCAAGCCCATATAATGGAACTTTCTCGTTGATTGTAAAATATGCAAGACGTTTTGATATACCTTCGATTCTCTGTTGATCAATAACTTTTTTACCAATGTAATTTCCTGTTTTACGACATGTAAATCCTAAATTTGCTTCAATCGGTGTATCATCGGATCTTAAATCATATCCCCAGAGATGATATCCCTTTTCACTACTTAATGAATACAGCGAACGAAAACCAGCATTTCGCACCGAATATGGTTCACTTGCTGTAACTAATGCATTGTACACTTCAACACATGAATTCTTTGGAATGTGTAGTTCATATCCTAATTCACCAACGAAACTAACTCTAAGAATTCGAACATTACGTGTTAATTGTGAATCTACATTTATATTAGCTAAAGCAGCTGAGTTGTACGGTAAATTTTCATCTGTTAGTTCTAGATCAGTTATTTTTTGCAAAATTTCTCTACTTTTGGGACCTTGAATGGAGAGTATTCCAATTTCTTCAGTGACATCGGTAACTTTTGTATTAAATCCATTTTGCCTGATTATTTCATTTATGTGAGATAAAGTGTGATATCCAGATGCACCTCCGGCAACAATATAATATCCTTGCCCCTTAAATATTGGATCATGTTGTTCGCCACTTCCTGATAATATTGGTGTAATTGTAACATCTGCTTCAACACCACCTTGTTTATTTAAAGCACATGAGTAGATTGTCCTAGAGAACAAAGATTAAAATTGTTTAGGATTTTTAAGACAATTATATTGAAATACACTTACTTATTTATTGGTTTGTCTAGATCTGCTGTAAATATTAGGTTCATTGCTTCTTTTGCTTGCTTTCCAGTTAACAATATTTTGCAAAAATAACTTATATTAAATATAGAGGCATTGTTACGGCAAACGATGGCTTCCTCACCAATCTTCAAATAAAAGAATAAATTTATTGTAGTACAAAATTTAACAAATTTAATTAACCGCTAAACCCACTAATGGAAATCTTGTATTGCAAAAAGCAAATGCGGAAAATCTACGGAAATTTTTAGGAGTCGTAACGCACGTTATTCCTTTCTTGTTTTTGACCGTTGGCACACCGTTGAATCACGTTGCCGGTTTTGCGTTGCGTGTTAGACAGCCGATTAACGCTTTGCCATCGTTGTTTGTTTACCATTTTTTGTTATTTTTGCTGACATCTTTTGGAATGGATGTTCTTTTAGCTTTATTGTAGCTTGTTCTTGCAGTTTTATTCAGAATATTACGGAAAACACGTCCCTTAGCATTGCAATTGGATGGACATTTTTTTTTATCCAGCTGGTTTTATCCAGCTTTATTTGATTACGCGGTAGCCACCTCAATTGACTTTTGAAAAAATGTGTGTAAATGCTGCGTTTGGACATGCACTTGGTTATTGATCTTTGAATCGAGATCATAATTGGGATATGATCTGATGATATCACCGTATTTGTTTCCCATACCGTGCTGGTGAGGAAAGATGCGATGGTGAGTGATAACTAATAAGAACTACTGCTATTTGAAGTTATACGTGCAGGTTTTAAGTCAAGACAAAGACTCGACCCGACCGCTCTTGCGGACCTGGGTCGATCTCTATTCCAGATATTTGAAGAAGAATACCGAGCAACCTAACTGGAACGATTTGCTTTCTTAAAGATGGAAAAGATGGAGCGGATGTGGGCGATAATTGATTGGATTCTAACAGCAAGTTTTTATGCTGAGAACCCATCGTCTTGTAAACCTAGAGATTCAGTCTAGATAATACCCTTCACTATGGTGAAACTAGTGAACTGAATTCCAAATATTGTACAAATTATGTTACAAAGATTAGACAGCTTAAACCCAAATCCATCAAAAATTGCTTTTGATGTGAAAAAAAATGTCCAAAAAGAGAAAAAAAAATGCAGTTCCACTACAAAATGTTGGCCGATTGTGCTAAATTTGTCAATCCATTTAACAACATGGTAGAAAATTAGACTTACAAATCTGTTAAATTACCAAGCAGTTATCTTACGGATACAGGTCAAGATCTATTACGTCCAGACATCAGAATAACTCAAGTCTAATTGACCTAATCAACAATTCACAGAGAATAACTAGTTCTTTTCAGAACTCTTCTTCGATACCCGTTTCGAATCAAACGAATCGTGGATCACAAGTCTAACTCTCATCGCCCTTAGATTCCACATTTGGACACAAAACAGGATTGAAAAGGATGAAAATTCTAAGAGCAATCCTATGAACAAAATAAAAAAGCAAGTGAGTTTTAATTTAAAGCCAACCATTTCTGTTAATAAATCTGGTTGCATCACGGAACCACCATCTTGACTTATTAGGCAATAATTCACTTTGTTAAAACAATATTATTTCAAAAATTTGAAATTAAAAATAGACTCTACATACTCCACAAAATGTTAACAAAACCTTTTAATGTGATAAATTAAGATCACTGCTAAAGGAGTGTATGTGGCATGATATAAAATTAAAAAAAAATCAAAGCAAAATATTTTTCATAAGAAATTCAACTCCATATTATAATATAAATCTACAGTTAATAAAAATATAATATTGCGTTGCATAAGTTCATTGGACTAGATATAATATTCGATTGAAATTGTATATTTGTAAACAAAAATGGAATGATCAGGGTAATTATTTAGAGTTCGTACAGCGCTTAAATGATGCTTTATTTATATTAATAACAAAAGTATTTCCATAAGATATCTCTATCAACATGTCTACATTTTTCAAAGAAAGAATTTTGACGCCATAAAAGTGCTAGTCCCAAACCCGATTCATTTGGGATTCCATTCACTATATTTAGCCTAAGTAGTTGGTGGTAAACATTTAGTTCCGACAAAAGACTGAAACGAACACTCGAACAACGTTTTTGCTAAAACTGACCACCCCGGTTTCCAAGGAAACCCGAAATAAGCCCTGATTTCATAATTTCTCTCACTATATTGATTTATTAATCACATCACCAATAGGCAAAAACATTTCGTTGGTTTGACTCACCAAATCATGATGTTCAGAGAATCCAAAATTATAATCTCCTCTCAAAAGCTCCACATAGTGATTTTCTGTGTTTTGTTTATCACCATACGCTCCATACCAATCGTAGGGTGGAATATTTACAGAACCAGATTTAACAAAGAACCCAGGACGTTCCCATCCTTGTTTCTCTTCCATCACTGCACCGTATTGAATCATTTTCTATAAAAACAAAACAAAAGTAATTCAACAAAATTTTACAATGAAATATAAAAGTTACCTTATGTAGTGGATCTTTCTGGAAATTTCTACCCGCCAATGGTTGATCGTGAGGAAAAACAATACTATAGTTTTTAGCATAGCTTTCATGACTCCGTTCTGTTGCCCAATGAATATCCTTTGTTTGACGATCAGTAAACCGACGAATATCGTAGCCAAACATATGCTTTTCTGGTCTTCCATTTATAATCCACATAGCCATTTGCTCTCCACAACCACCGCCCAACATCATACCAGCGGAATTAAAACCACAATTATGGAATAAACCATCCAAACGTGGATCTGGACCCATAAGCGGCTTGTGATCTGGTGTGAATGATTCTGGTCCACAAATTGTATTTTTTATTCCAGCTTTTTCGAGTGCTGGACAAAGTTTTACAGATCCAGCGATATGAGTATCGAAAACAGACCAATTCAAATCATACAATTCAAATTTGAAATCATTTCGAACACGATCTAAGAGTTCTGGATTAGGTTCATAACCACCCATATTAATCGATGTTCCTTGAATTCGAAAATATAAGGAGTAATCGTGATCTCTTACATTTGGTACACCTCTTACTCCTTCGATAGGTTCTGATAGTACGTAAGCGTGTTTCATCGGAATTAATGGTAGATGAACACCATACTTCTCTGTTAAATCACGACCCCAGACACCAGTAGCATTAACTACAGCATTTGTTCGAATTGTTCCATGTGGTGTAACAACACCACGAATATCTTTTACACCACTTTGATTTTCACCGACAACAAAATCTGTAACTGGACAATCTTCATAAAATGCACCTCCATTGTTACACGCAGCTCTTGTTAAAGCTGCACAAAACATTGCAGGATCTACTGTTCCATCACCAGGTGAATATAATGCTCCCGTAAATGAATTTGGATCAAGTAATGGAAATAGTTTTAATGTTTCGGTTGGTGTTAGTAGTTCGGATTCGATACCAAAACATTTGCCTAACGTTGCTAAACGTTTGTATTCATCGAGACGTTCGGGTGAATGTGAAATAAAAAGTCCACCGTTACAATTCCAACCGGGATCCAGTCCAGTTTCTTCTTCAAGGCTCATTAACAGATTTCTTGTACTGCCCAAGAGACTAAAATTTTTGTTTCAATTTATAGTTTGGTTTCCGTAGTGTCGTTTACTTATACTTACTGTGTTTCTACATCATTCGGACGTAATCGCCATACTAAACCAGATGTATGCCATGTTGTCCCGGAAGTTAATTTTGCTCGTTCTAATAATACTGCTTTAACTCCACGTTTTGCTAAGTGATATAAAGTATTGCATCCTGCGGATCCACCACCTTAAATCATATAATTTAAAAAAACAGTTAATATTTAATTGTATTAAATTGCCTGTCTAGGTGCATTTATTATATATAAAAAGTGCTGTGTAATAAGGATTACAATATGGGTCACATATAAACACGTTTAAAGACCAAGTTTCCACAACAACAGGTGTTATGAAGAATTATTAGATTCTTTGATTTAATCCTAAATCTTGCCGACAAATCATTCGGTTTACATATGTACAGTAATTATAAAATAGCTTTTTTGCATTTTATAAGGATGATAACGTGGATCTGAACAGTTTTGTTATTTGGACTAAAAATCTGATCTTTATTTTTGAAGTGAAAACTTCTTTTGGCGCACCACACACAGATTTTTCTGTAGGTTGTAAGTAGGCTGATCCATCAGCATTCCATTATTTATCGATTTATTAATTTATCATTTCTTAACGTTTCAAATTGCGTTGTGGATATCGTGCTCGACTGATGTGGTGTAGCTAGTGAGTTCAACTCCTGGTGTGGTACATATTTTTTTACTGTTTTTTTTTTAATTTTTATTAAATGCCATTAAAATTATTTTTTTTTATTTATGAATTCATAAAAATAATAAAAATTTGTTTATACGAATTTTAAAAAATTGATCTATAACGCAGTTTTTTAAAGTTATATTGCTACTGTCTTTTGCAATTTGCATGCTAAATAAATATTGAATATATATAAAATTGAAAGTATGTATGGCTGTTTATCCTTTATGCATTAATACATTAATCATCATGAAAATTTATGAAGTTGTTGTGTACGCTTAATTTTTGCCTTTTATTTAACTATCGTTTTAAATGGTAGTTTGCTTTGATCAATGTTTTTTGTTGAACATAAGTTTTATGAAATTAAAAATAACGTAAGAAAGATAGTATAACTTGAAGGCTGGAACAATTACATTTGTATATCAAAATTATATGTGTTGGAATTTTATCATCTTCACTAAATATGTTGTCGGTTTGAAATTGTATGTAATACAAAATTTCTAAAATTAAGTGAAGACTTAATACTAGTAAATTGATAATTGATGAAATCGATTATATCGACTTAAAGCTCACAATTACGAGACGGAAATCGCACAACTTCTATACAAAGAAGCATAGCTTATGTATGATTAAACATGGATGGCAATCATGATAAATAAAATAATTAAAAATGGTGGCACTTAGCTGATAGTGATTTGCAAACGGCAACAATGCGCATTAATACCAATGAATTTGCTTAGCTTTCCGGAGGAAGATTTGTAAAATTTAAACTAGTTGATCTATGGTTTGTGGCGGTTTATCGTTCTGATTTGTTTCTCATTTATTCTACTAATACGATCCAAATACTACTAATACGATATCAATTGATTGCGATTGCCAATGAAGTTTTCACTTCTGCCGTGCGGTCTTAAGCACACTCTCTGTTTTTTTTTTATATTTTTACATTTTAGTACTTTACGTTTAGTAGAAACTTATTCTTTTTGTACCTAACAACTGCAATCAAGAAAAACATCAAGTTATGCTTGGACCGTTTCACAAATTGTAAATTAACTCTCAGACCAATTACTGACAGACCATCAAGAGACCAACGTATTTTTTCAACAACAGCAGCGTGGGAAAAATCCGAAAAAGGAATCTTGCTGCAATACCATTGTAGGCCACACAAAAGCGTTTACTGCATTGAAATGTCGAACAAAAATGTTCATTATATTGTGACGATTAAGGAGTACGATGTACAAAAGAGCATCGTTCTGGAAAATATTCATTAGAAAAAATAGTTCCACTAAAAGAATATAAACCACCTGAATAAACAAGAAATAACACGCAACAGGAAATTGTTGTTTATCCTATAAGAAAATAAACTTAATCTATTAGAGAATAGGTAAATAAAGAAATTAAAAAGACTAGATTTCAAAACTATTGTTGTTCGTGTTATTATGTTTTTGTTGATAAAGGAAAGGTTGTTTTCTAGAACTTTGTAGATATATCAATATTATTTCGTCTATTATATATGAGGTTGTGTTAGGGATATTCAGTCAGTTTTAAATTGTTAGCGATACAGTGTAGTTATTGAAAGCGATACTAAGTTTTGAATTATAACAGTGATGCAAGTGAGTTATAAATAAGCGGTGACAATTAGTCAAGTTTAAAATAACAAGAATTAGTCAAGAATAAAAAAAGTGTAAGAGATTATTATAAGTGTAATAGAGTTATTATAAGGGAGAAATTATTGTCAACACAAAAACAATTTAGGGAAAAATAAAAGGAGAAGCATATATATGTCAAACAATATTAATAAGCTTTTATCACAATTTCTGAACTACCTTTATTAAATATAACGATAAAGAAGTTATCTACATGTCAAAATAAATTATAATCCAATATATTAGATTTTCTAAAATTTTAAAATATTATCAATTGCATCAATTCAAAAAATTACTTAAACTCCGCCCATTTGTTTAAGAATTTGACCTTTCGCAACGTAAACATGGAATTCCTATCATAACGATTTAAACGTTTTCAAGCTAAAAGGGATAAAATAAAATGGCAGAGAAGAGTTGTGCATAAAATATTAGGTTAAATTTATATCAAAATTTACCTAAAGAAACCGAATTAAAAAATGTTTACAATAAAAACGGCAAAACATCATCAAATGGTAAAAGTTTGATTGTTACTTTTGAATTTCGAAACACACTGAACATCAACCGTCAAAGGGTGTTAGAGGGTGTTTAAGGTAACTTTTTTAGTGCAATCGTATAATTTCTCTCAAAAACTTATAGTTATCGGTATTCATCACTACCGATGTCAGATATTGGGGGACGTTAGTTAGATGTTTATACTAATTAATGGTGTCTTGAAATATTGTTTGGTATCCGTTGTTCATTTTTGTTGTTGGTGGTTTGTAACCAGCAGACATGAATTGGCGACTGTTGTTCATGATTGTACCAAAGTTTATTAAACATTAATAGAATATTTGAAATAGAAACATTTTTTGATAGTTGTTTTTAGTATTATACAGATAAGATTACGTTCAAGTGACATAAAACTGATAAACAAACTAAAGGCTGTAAAAATAACTAGAACATTGATAAATATTATATGTATTATTTATGTAATTTCGCTCGCTATTTAAATTTTTGTAATTTTCATAGTATCCTAAACTAATTGAGCTTGTTTTGCGGTCATTCTGTCAGTAATTGTAAGACCAAATCCGACTGTATGGCCAACAACAACATTTGTAAAAAAAATCAATAGTTTTGGTGACTGTTACCAACTTAACTTTCTATCGGTAGTAGAACATACCAATACTAGCTTTTTAAAGCAAACAAATTTTAGACACAAACTTTTAAATTACAATATTTAATTTACCAATAATCACAACTTCAGCACTTTCCGGTAACTTTTTATCGATTGAAGTCGAATACTTCGAAAAACGTTGCTTTATATTATTACTTAAAGCTAAGTAGTTCCGTTTTATTCGATACATAACTTTCGGTTTCAAACACTAAAAATTCAATTAAACATTAAATAAACTTCAGTAAGTCGTTTCTTTGCGGTTTTAAAATGATAACTGAAGAATAGAAAAATAATTTTTTTTTTTCAATTTTAATGATGCACTTAAGTTATTTTGATTAAAAAGGTCCACGATTGACCTTTGAAATGATAAAAAGAACGATGGCTTAGAACAGAGTGCGCAAAATAAAGAAAATTTTATAATTTTCAAATTAAAATTTATATTAAACTTTTTCGAATGTTGACTTTTGGTTCAACTTGTGCATAACAATTTTTTTTTATAAACTTGTTATTATTTTCTGGACGTAAATATTTATCATCAAATATTTTGTGATGACGATTTTCAAAACAAAGATTTATAAAATATTTATAATAATAAATTTAAGGAAATAAATATGTTCAAGTGACCGTCTATTTTATTTTTACTTATTTCCTTATGAATAATTAATAATCAATATAAAATATTTATAGTTTCTTGCATATTTTGTTACACATAAAACTTGCACAACTTAACATACAACTTTTTTACACATAAAACATTTTCCAGAAAACTGTTTTCATTACAGGATTTTGTAAAGAGAATAGAAGACAAACTTTCAGGAAAGCAATTTATAGAATTAATTTATATAATTTTAATTACAAACAGCGTACTATTTATATACTGATATAAAAAATAAAACTAATTATTTTTACTTGCTTTATTATATCAATTTATTGATTTATTATATTATTACTTGATTTACTATATTTATTACATTTTATTATCTACTATGTACTATAGTTTCAATCTCTCTTAGATCATCGATATACAATCAATTAAATATATATCGATACCTGTCGATGTTCTCATAGAGATTGAAGCTATGCTATAATTATTATAGAAGTAGATAATAAAATATATACCAAGGAAAAATTATTACTTTTAGTTTTTATATCAGTGCATTATAGCGTGCTGTTTTTAATTAAAATTATATAAATTTATACTATGGGTTGATTATTCGTGTCACTCCCATTGTTGGAACATTGAATATTAAACCAACCGTCAGCGAACACAAATTTCCTCAACACGGTATCATCACACACTACGTAAAGCATAAAAAATATAATTGTTCTAAAAATTAGATTCCACATGTATGGTTTGAGCCTTGGATTAGTATGAAAATTCAGACCAATACAGTGGTAAAAGAAAATTAAAAAT
The DNA here is from genome assembly GCA_963693315.1 of Diogma glabrata. Classification (NCBI taxonomy): domain Eukaryota; kingdom Metazoa; phylum Arthropoda; class Insecta; order Diptera; family Cylindrotomidae; genus Diogma; species Diogma glabrata. The sequence goes on from OY856186.1 coordinate 407,432,694, forward strand.
GTAGTGTATCTTATATGTAATGCTATGTTATTATAATAAATAAGGATACCAGCTTGGTTGTATGTATCATGAAAACCGATATAACGATAAGTTTTTGACAAAAATAATCCAGCTGTACTAAAAACTAATATTTTAACTAATTCAAATGAAACCAATTTCAACCAAATTTTTAATCGTTAATTTTATGTCAAAAATCACGCAGTAGGTATTGAGCTATCGGTAAATGTTCAATTTTATAAGGTGGCCAAACGTATTCCTATCGGAAGTACATACAGTGCTCCTTAGAGAGGTGTTGTACTCCTAAGATTTTCTGTAGGGTAGGTACTCCTTCTGTACTCTATTCAGGATTTTTATGCTAATAAAAAATTATGTTTGAGTCTTACTTCGGTCTGAAAGACCTATTGCAATCTCGAGCCAAAGGTGAAATTCTTACCCCCACTTTTTTTTGGATTTTCTCGACGTTTTAGGACCTACTGATTCTAAAAAAGCAAAAAAATTGTGTGTCTGTCTGCAGGCCTACCGGCCGTCACAACCGTCGAAATCTAGAAAACCGGTAGGATTTCCAAATTTTTTGTTTCTAAAAATAGGTTTACTCAATTGTAAGAGCCGAAAGGACGATGTGTTCGATAACTGTCCCGGTAGTGTGTCAAAAAATCGTCAAGTGTTTCAAAACAAGAAACTTCGCATATCTTTTGCTTAAAAATCGTTCATTTTAAGTGATTATGAGTAGGAACATTGAATTTGTGAAAATCTTGATAGTCGGATTGGTATGTACCAAAAACTAGATTATCGCATTAAAAGTGTGTCAAAAAAATAGTGCAATTGTGTCAAAAGAATGATTTTCATTTTTTTTACTAGATTTTTTGGATAAAAATAAAATTAATTATTTGTATGTATGACATGAAATGCAGTTGAAAATGAAAAAAGTAATGAAATTAAACGGACACGGAAATTTTTGATTTTGTTTTAAGTTTTGCAAAACTTTTAGAATTCTGAAAAAAGTTTCAATCTTTTATTTTGTAATTATTTTTGGAATATTTTTAAATTTTGAAAAAAGTTTGAAGTTTTGATTTTATTAAAATTTTTAGAATATTTTTGGAATTTCGAAAGAAATATGAATTTTTGATTTTGTAATATTTTCTAGAAACGCTAAATGGAGAGGTTTTTGAGTAGTTTGCTGAGTGTATCATCATTTTACTATATCATATTAATTCATGATCTGTTATAATTTTGGGGCAGTGTGTTGATGTTTGTTAGTTTTGTAATAAATTTCTAAACAGAGATAAAACCACTTGTACTTTAAGAAAGAGTTTTATGTTTGATGCACATTGCCATATAAAAGGTGGTCCGGTCCAACCATAATGCACGATGTTAATTCTGAGGCACACCTTAACGTCAAGTTTTTTGCCCAACTTAATTTGACATTTCTTTGTTTCAGTGTTTGACAAATTCATCCATGGAGAGGTACACGATTGAGCAGCGCATTAAGATCGTTGAAGCCTTTTACGAAAATGGTGTTCGCTATCGCGAGATGATAACAAACTTCTTGTGGCCAGAAATTGAGGATATGGACCTGGACGATATGTAGTTCCACAAGATGGTGCCACTTGCCACACAGCCAACGAAACAATGGCCCTTTTGCTTGAGAAATTTAATGGCCGTGTTATCTCACGTCGTAGCGATGTTAATTGGCCGCCACGATCATGTGATTTGCCACCGTTGGACTTCTTTTTTTGGGGATATTTAAAAGAAAAAGTGTACATCATCGTCAACCAGAGTCAGACGGAGAAGGTTGTCTGCTAAATTTTAAAGAAAAAAAAATAATCGAAAATAGAAAAATAAATTGTATTTTGTTTTATTTGATTTTTGCATGTATGTCTTTATAAAGACAGATTAAAGGTAAGATAAGATGAAATACACTGAAGTGTGTGTTAATGTTTATGAAAATAAAAGTGGTGAAGAACGGAGACGTACAATTATATAATTGGTGAGATTGTTCTTTATTAAAAAATTATTTGGTATTTTATATTTACTGTTACCAGGCGGTAGGCAGGTAAAATTTTACCTTTTATTGCTTTGATGTAATAAATTTATTTATTATTTTAAAGCATAAATTTGGTTTGTATTGCCTGGTAACAAGAAATGTAAAATTTCGTTTTAGTTGTTAGTAGGAATTTCGAATTTAACCCTTTATTTGTACTTTTCAATTTTTTTAATGTCTTTTGTGTCCCCATTTTTTTACTTTTCCCTTATCGTGCAACTGTTGCATGAAACCTGCTATCGTGTTTTTGTGACAGAGATGCCCAATTTCTTTTGTACTGTGTAGTGTTGAATTTTAGGCCTGGCCGAATTTCAGTATCTATACCTGCAATGTCAAAGGGTAAGTCTTTGTCTCAACAAAATGGCCGCAGAGTGAACCAACAGCTTAGCATTGGCTTCACCAACAAAAGAGGTCTCAATTCGAATCTAAACGAGGTTCATCACTACATCGAAAAAAATAAACCTGACATATTGTTTCTTACCGAAATTGTAGGCGGCAAAGCATCGAAATTGGATCTCGATAAATACCGGATGCCCAGTTACGAATTGGAACATTCCTTTTATAACAAGCATGGTGTCTGTGTATATGTTCGAAATTCACTTTCATGTATGAGAATTAAGGCTTACGAGTTGAACTCTAAGCACCATAATTCTCTAGCACTGAAGATCTCAGGTGTTGATGAAACTATGTTTATAATAGGATTATACATACCCCTAAATTCCCCCACAGGATGTCCATTTTTCGATCAAATATCGGCTAACCTTGACAAGATTACCACGGACTACCCCAAAGCAAGACTGACCATTCTTGGAGACTTTAATATTCATAATAAAGAATGGCTTAAGTATTCATCGCGCAGTGACGACGTAGGAAGACAAGCCGAACTCGCAGATTATCACGGTTTGACGCAAATGACAGAGTGTCCCACTAGAGTCTCAGACAATTCACATCATAACAATAATTTACTGGATCTGTTTTTGACAAACGAACCAGATACTACGAAGACAAAAGTTGAACAACCCCTCGGAACATCGGACCATTTACTAATATCAGCAATAGTGCAATTTACATCACCGACACAAATTAAAGCAAATCCTCGTCGCATTTGGAAAATTCCAAAAGAATTAATTCATATACTTCATATACTTTTTTTAACTAGAGTAGAGCATGCCAAGAAATGTTTAAATGCTGGTTCACAGACCCGACAAGTATTTTGTTTAGGCCTGCCCTATTATATGATTTGGGTCAAATAAGTGTTAAGATTTCCCTATTAGGACACGTCCTAATTCTCCTCATTTTAATTAGAGCAAGCCAACTTTGTGCTGATCCGGTCCGAACTTCGCAACCTATATCATCTCTATGAGTAGAAAATGTTGCATCAGTATGAACGAGAGCAAGTCCAAATTCACATCTGGCCCCTATCAGAAATCAAATATGATGTTCCTGTTGGGTGTTTGTATGCCTTATTTGTCCTGGTCTGAGTCCAGTTAAATATGAAATTCACTAGAGTTATACACATTTTAAAAATATACATATTTTGCGAAATTTCACGTATAGTATGGAACAGTGTTTCTCAACTGATTTCATGCTACGGACCAATAAATATTTTAGATTTCTATTGCCGACCTTACGAAATATTTCATGTTACATGGATGGAAGTGCAGGTTATATTTTGCTCACACTTACATATTAAATGTAATTTTTACAAGAGTGAACGAAATAAAAAAAAGAAAAGAATGAATTTTGATGTGTAACAAACAGAGTTTAAAACTCTTCTTATGTCACTAATTTACTCCAGTATTTCAAAGATTTGAAAAATATCGTTCTTACTCCTAATTCGAAGTAATAGTATTTTATTGTGTAAGTGGTTTAATGCTATATTTTATTTTACGAGTCAAAGCTTGCATTTGCGAGAGAAGAAAATTCATTAAACACTAACTCAGTACAACGAAAATTCATTAAACACGAACTCAGGCCAACGTCCTGCCGACAGAGATTAATTTTAAAAAAAATTTAGTTTTTGCTAAAAATTCATTAGTAAAACAATTTAAACGAAAAAAAACAATGAATTTTATTTTATTTTATTGTACTAATAATTTCAAACAATTAAATAAATCTCATTCAATTTCGTGGCCTATTTAATTATGTGATATTTTGAAAATGAAATGACTATGAAAGAAAGACATCGAAGCATAGGCGAAGCGTCTTTGGATGCTAGGGAAGCACTGCTTCCCTTTGAAATAGGTTGCCTTTTTTTCAAATTAGTTATAATACAAATTTATCATACATCATTCAATAAACTTTATTAGAATTTCAATACTTTAGTAGCCATTTAAAACAAATCTTCATAGTTCCTGTAAAATTTTTCAAATTATTCCATATAAATACATGTGACTATTATTATTTAATTATATGCATGCCTTATATTCGTAAAAAAACATTAACGCAATTAAAATGTTTATTTTCATTCAAATATTGCACGAAGAAGCTGTTCAACTTGCAGCGTACTAAAATATATATTTTGTACGCAAACAACAACAACAAAATCGAAAAGAAAAATGAAAAAAACAAAAAATATAAACCAATGTGGATGCTATGTTGCGTAGAGCATCTAGTGTGGTAAATTTGTTTTACCTCTTACTTGTTGAATTGTATTTAGCTAAGTTTTATTACTTTACATCAAAATCTTGATTTTTAATAAGAGCTTTGATATTTTGTATGATTATTAAATATTACATTAAGTAATTTATTTACTAATTATTATTGCAGGACAGTTTCGAAAAAAGTTTTGTTTTAAAATACATATAAACATATTTTCCAATAAGAAAATAGAAGAACACTTTGATCACTGATTTCTAAAATAATTATTTATATAGGTATTTGTCTCTTGAGGAGCGTAGTCCTATTTGGTCGATTGTTTGTCAGGCTAGGACCAATCAACAAATATAATTATTTTAACCGATGATTAATTTCAATTATATATAAAACTCTTTCAATTACTTTGATAATAGTCCCTGGGCCTTCACCTACATAATTTTGTAATTACCACATATTTTATACTTCGTGATGCGCCTGTCCTTGACGAGCCTGAAAACATTTGTTCTATGATTTTTCTCAAATCGGCCGAAAAATGCCGATTGCCCGCGATCTTGTAAATTTGCTACCACATTTAATTTTTTTGACTGTTTTAGAATACGAAATTTGTTTTAGAATACGAGGGTAAGCTTGTCCGACCAAAATGTGTTTGCTATTGTCGAGTCCGACAACTGACATTTTGGATGTTTGGGTTGTCGGACTAGACAATAGCAGACAAATTTTTGTCGGACAAGGTTACCCTTGTGTTCTTAATCAAATTTGCAACCCCCATAGTTAAACAAAACAAAAATTTACAAGATCCCGGACAATCGGCATTTTTCGGAGCTTGCCGAAAGCAAAAGCGGCCGATTTGAAAAAAATCGCAGAACAAATGTTTTCGGGCTCGTCAAGGACAGGCGCATCACGAAGTATAAAATATGTGGTAATCACAAAATTATGTAGGTGAAGGCCCAGGGACTATAAATTAAGCAGGCCAATTTTATCATGTACCTGATGAAACAAATTGCTTTTTTAACGACTGTCATAAAAAAAAATGTTTTCTATCTATCAGTTTAAAACAGAAAGTTGGCTTTTGCGGTTTAGCGAGCATTTTTTAATTTTTTCTGCTCTTAGTCGGAAAGTAAAAATACATGTAAAACCAAAGACATAATGGACAAAGACATAATATTAAAATTTATTAATTTCTTCTCCCCAAAACACTTTTGATTTTTTGGCTCTATAACCCGAGGGCTTCTTTTTTAAAAAAGGCATTAATCTTTTATATTTACTAATATCCAAATTTTCTTTAACGATGAATGTTGATTTTAACATTGAATAATTTGACTCCATCGTTGAAGGCTTTTTTGTCTGCTATAGTTCACCAAAATATACCAAAAACACATCTTCAGAATAAAAATTTCCTGTTTTTTTGTTCTTACACTAATTGATAAATAATAGGTAAGCTTTTTCATACCGGACTTTCGATTTTTCAAGCAACAGATCTAAAGTTAAATTGTGGGCTTCTTCTTTTATATGAGGTGAAGTGCTAATTATATCACTTTCATCACTACTGCTCATTTTAAATTATTTTTATTTAAAAATAGTTATAAACAAACTCTGTATAAATTTTAAATTTATTTATTAAAAATTTTAACTTGACGTCCGATACGTTTTTTAAACAACAAATAAATGCCTCCTTGGCAACATTGATCGCATTTGTCGGCAGTCGATAAAAAAATAGTATGTATACTTTGAGCTGAAAGTAACATTGCTGCTCTGACATGATTGCAATTTTCATGCACGAGCAGTAATGTAGTACTTTCTGCTCTTAATGTACAATCTACTATTGTTACATGTCCATATATATGTTTCAACATTATTTTATATAAACACAATATGTAGATTGATTACAAGCATTGATTGATTTTTGTGTTTCAAACCAGAGAATCAAGTTTCTATCGGAAAATTTGTTAACTGTCCTTTTCGTTTTGTGCATTGATAATTTCATTGCAAACGACTACTTCGGAGTTCGGATATTAAATAACATCCGTTCCTTTTAAACAAATAAATTAAATAACGTGCGTGCCAAAGAGCTTTTAAGTAAATCACCAAAGAAACACCAAAAATTTGAAAATATTTCAAAACTAATTACACAGTTTTATTATTATTAAAAATAATTATTTTGGGCTCATATTTAAATATGCCTTGTCCATTTTATTATTAAAATACCAAAACATGTTGCTAACGAATCTAAATAAAATCAAAAAATAAAATGCTTTTCAACTACACAAATTATTTGAGGTAGAGCAGATTAAAGCAAATTTGAACGGTTTTTATCTTCATTGGAACGCGCCCATAGTAAATGTTTTAGAGAAATTTGAAAAAAATATATTTTTGTCTCAGATATGGTATTTTTGAGTTTTAATTGTAGTTATTTTTAGCACGCAGCATCCCATGCTTAAAACTTCAGACTTCGCCTATGCATCGAAGTTATAACTACTAAAACTAATGAGAATTTAGAAACCAAAAAGCAATTATAAAAAATACTAATTTTTTCACAATGGAAATTTAATTCTATTTAATCATATTTAAAATGCAAAATTCGAGAGAAGAACATGCGCAATAATTTGAATTTATTGTTTTTTGTATAATCAGAGCGAACACGTTATGTTCGATTTGTTATTTATAAAATTCAAAATACAATTCAAAAAATTTATTCCAGAGTTTAATACAAATAAATTGTTTCCAACATTTAAATATGGGTTTATTTTTGTTTTTTAACTACAATTGTGTACGTTATAAGTCTTAATAGAATAAAAATAAACAGCTGTTAATTTTATTCTGTTGCGGGAATGCATGCAGAACACAATAAAACAATTTGTTTGATTGTGTTGAACTAAAAAATAAATTGTTTCAATTGTATATTTTATAAACAATTTGATTTTATTTTATAGAGAAATCAACAAAAATAATTTCGTTCAGACTATACAAAAAAACAATAAATTCAAACTAATGCGTATGCCCGTCTCTCGAATATTGCAAAACACAAAGGTTACTACGATAAAATTGAATTGAATTTTCATTGTGAAAATTATAGTTTTTCAAAATGATTGTTTTTTGGTTTCTCCATTCTCATAAGTATTAGTAATTAAATCTTTGATGTCTTTCATTGTAGACCATTTAATTTTTAAAATACTAAACAATTAAAACAAGAAATTGAGTAAAATTTATTTAATTGTTTGGAATTTATGAATTGGAATTTATGTAATTGTTTGGTTTAACTTGTTTTACTAAGGAATTTTAAAATATTTTATTTATGTAATTAATTCATTTTACTCTGTTGAGAGGACAAACGTTGTATTGGGTTCGTGTTTAATGAAATTTATTCTCTCGCAAATTTGCAAATTTGTAAGCTTGAAAAATTTACTTGATTAATAAAATATATCATTAAAAACCCAATAAAATGCTAATATTGTGTTCCGCAGCAATCACGTAATGGAATAAAATTGAAAGCTGTTTATTTTATTAAGACGCGTTATTAGTCTTAATAAAATAAACAGCTTTCAATTTTATTCCATTACGTGATTGCTGCGGAACACAATATTAGTATTTTATTGGGTTTTTAATGATATATTTTATTTTTAACACAATTATGGTTGTAAAAAAAAACAAAAATAAACCTTTATTTATAGTTGCCGGAAGGATACATTTTTTTTTTCAAATACTCACACTTTTAATTTTTGATTCAAATTTGATACTTTCCATCGTGTTAAAAATCTGAATGGTTTGTCCAATTATGCAAGTATTATTATATTATGCAAATAAAAAGAATGAGGAAAAAGGACTAAGAGCTTTCTTGCATTCCTTCTTTCTGCATATGGAATAATAAAATAAAAGCAGCTCCATAAAACTGAAATAAAAAAAATTAAAATTTTGCTCACACGAGTGAGAAAATATAAAGTAGATTTGCTGTTTTTTTAGAGTGAAAATTTTTTCACGTAAACGTAAAACATTTTCATCGCGTGTAGGAAATAAAATTTTTTCTATGACAGTAATTATATAAACGATATTTATTATAAACTATTAAATTAGAAATCGACAATATAAAATTCAAAATTAATATTCAATTTTTTCATGGTTGATTAAAAAAATTACATGAAAATACCATAGCTAGAGCAATTTATTATTTAGCGATAATGATTTTACACTAGTCGAAAAATAGTATATTAAGAAACTAGTTTCATAATCGACGATTTTATCGCACGCAATCTGTTTAGAAAACGACCCGCGCAGCGGGGAGTTTTCTAAAGGATAAGTGCGATAAAACGTCTTATGAAACGAGTTTTTTATACTATTTTTTCTATTTTGAATTTTTTGTCTTGAAATTTTAAAAAATTTTTTATGTTTTAATGTTTTAAAGAAAATTTCTAAAAATTTCAATTCAAAATAGTAAGCTCTGCGTTTCATCATATTTCTATATATTTTTTTGTTGCAAAACTAGCTTTCATAAAATGTGTATTTTATTAAAATATAGTCAATTTGATATTTTGTTATTATTACTAATTATTTTAATTAATTAAAATATTTAACACTAATTTAGATTATTTTTTAATAATAAGATTAATTAATAAGAATAATTTTATTTTTTTAATTATTCGTTTTAACTTTCACTGACATTTGTATGACCAATGTGACCAACCTTGAAAAACAAAACTTTGCGTATCTTAATGAAGGCCATTTCGATACGCATTTGGGTATCGAAATGACTTTATTTTAGACGCAAAATAGAAAAACATATTTTCAAAAGGATTAAGCCTGCATGAAAATAATATTTTATATGCCAACGTAGAAAAAATTTCGTAACATGTGAATTAGTATTCGCAAATTAAATATAAAAAAATTTGTGAACCATTAAACTTTTTCTGCGGACCTACGGTGGTCCGTGGACCAACGGTTGAGAAACACTGCTATAGAATATAGATATCGCTTGTTGGCTAGATAATAGTGGCTTCGTTATGTGGCTTAGGGGATAATAGTGACTTAGACTATGATAATAGTGGCTTCGTTATGTGGCTTGTTGGCTTAAAGACTATATATGATAGTGGTGTATGTGATAGTGGACTGAATAACCCATACGGGAAACGATTTTCCTGTTAGAAATAAACTAAGAAGAACACTACTGGCAAAAGCAATGAAATATCACTAGCCGAGGTGATACCCTAGGAGTGCTAGCAGATGAGTTCTATTTAGTAGACAGTAACACCCTCAATCTAAGTTTTGCAGTATGCCTTGATGGTTCCACGAATCACGATATAGATTTCTCGAAGAAATGAGTTTCATATTACTCTTTATTTTTTGTGACATTTATGTTCCTTGTAGAAACGTTGCCAATCTAATCAGTTTCGAACATGCACCACGATCATTCGAAACAGCGGTATAATAAATAACCATGGCAGCTGATTTTTTTAAGGTCGTTCAATACGTCTTCTCCGATTGTAGTTGTGTTATCTGTAAGTATTCAGCATAAGAAAACCTGTACAAAATTCTCTTCGAGACGGATGACCACTGCAGTATAAAGAGTGTCTATCCAGATCTTGGTTTCTGATTATTGGCAGTCTAATTTCTTGGAGAGCAATGATATGATATCCATTATATACCTTTGTTTCTAGACTTATTAGAGTCAGGAACGCTCAGACTGCACACGCTCCAAGTTCCGATTCGGCAATCTGGTCCTTTTTCATGTTCAAATAAAATTCTATTTTAATGTCCGGGTCTGTTATTTTCTTTCAGATTTCTGCCAATAACTTGCCGGGATATAGCATCATCACTGTGTTTACTCCGTTTGTCTCCGATACGCCAACCTAATTGTGTCAGCATTAGCCATTACCCAGGTAGCACGGCGTGGGCGTCGAATCGGATTTCGCTACCCCATATTACTCTCTATGTAGGCTATATTGAGGAGAACAAAAAAACTTGTAAGGCTTTATTCTCATACATGCAAGATAATTTCGAACAAATATTTATTTTTTTTCTTTAAACTGTGTGCTAAATATCGTGGAACGCTTTCTTGTGCTTTCTATAGAGAATATATATGACAAGGACAAGAGTATGACCTCCCAAATTTACCACTGGTTCCAAGGATTGATTTACATTTTTTTTTGAAAAACGGAAGTCGGGGTCATATTGCTCGAGTAGCCCTGTGATGTTAAGACCTTTACTATTTACCCCTGGTGTTTTACTAAACAGTTGACGTCGATGTTAGTTTATATACTTCAATAATAATTTCCAGCATGATGTTTGCAGCGTATTCAAGCTTCATTGTGGACTTGATTCTGTCACACGCTGTACTGGCTTGGTCAAAGTTAGTTCGAAGAACTCACCACTGATTACGTTTTTGAAAGTGAGATCGCTACCTTTGCAAGCAATAAACATGATCATTACTGTATTATTTTCTTTTGGATAACGTTTTATTATCAAAACAAAGATAACATCAAAGTCACTTATAATTTATTCAAATATGTACACTGATATCTAAACCAACATATTACCCGATAAACGTAGTTATATAAAGCAAAATACCTTTTGTTATTTTAAAATTGGTTATATGTATTTCTATAAAATTTGTTGCACTTGAAGTAGTTATATATGTATTTCTCTCGATGGGACGAGTTTGTTTAGCTTTTCACTATGTGTGTGCAAGTCAGTACGTAGCATGATTTTTGTAAATCCGTGTTTATTTTTAAACAGATAACTATTAAGCTTTGGTTTGTTTATTTTTATGCTTATGTAAGTTGCGGAAAGAAAATTGCAATTCATTTAATTATATGTTTTAATTATATGTTATTATTTAATCACTAGAATTATAAATAAAACGAGCACAAAATTGAATGAACAATACATTCGATTATATTTGTACACAAATCTGTTTAACAAAGAAACCTTCCTATTTCTAGTAGATATCCTGCCACTCGAACTTTTATAGTTTTAATACGTGACGAAATCTTCAATACTATCAGTTTATTTTATATAATTATATTAGATTCATAAAAAATGTTCTATGAACATAAAATTTGGACTTGTACATTTTAATGTAGAATTAACGCATATAACTAAATATTGTAAAAATGTAAAAAAAAATTAATTTTATTGTTGTGAAGACTGAAGGAGATGATAAAAATTTAAATAAATGTTCATACCTCAATTACTTGAATAATTGTGATGATTTTTTTTAACTAAATCATGCTAAATGTACATGTCCAAATTTTATGTTTTAATTAATTGATATCGCAGATAACAATTGAACTTTGCTAGATTGTGTTTTTTGCCAAAAATAAAGTTGATAGTTCGATCACGATCATAGAACATTTTTTATGAATCTAATCTAATTATATAAGAAGATAGTCTATCTTGCAAATTTCAAAACTATAAAAGTCCGAGTGGCAAAACATCTGCTAGAAATAGATAGATTTCTTTGTTAAACAGATTTGTGTACAAATATAATCGAATATAATATTCGATTTTGTGCTCGTTTTATTTATAATTAATTCCTTATTGTTTTAAATATATATTATAAATTTAAAATTAAATGCACAACTATTTTGCGGCACTAGGACACTAATCATTTAATAAAATTACATTTTTTAATAAGTTTTTAATCACAAGTTAGGGCATTTTTTTTATTTACTGATCATTTTGTTTAATTTATAAATGAATATTAATAATCAAGTCATAAATCCAAAATCCACTTTATTGAAATTTACATTTATTTATACTATTTAACAAAAATATAAAACATTGGAAATGTATGAATATATAAAAATTATGTTTATTTCAACGAAGAAAAGAAATGATACAATATAAATTATACTTTAAGGCATCGTCATAGTAAGGTATCGCTTATAAGTATCGTAGAAAAATAGCACATAAAACATAAAGTTGTCTATTCACCAAATTCCACTGTATATTAATTAAATAAATTTATGTGACAAATAAACATACATAATGAAAATAAAAATAACATTTTTTGATATTTTTTACTATGATTTGTAGAAAAAAAATGGAATCTTTTTTGCATTAGAAAATCAATATAATTAATAAAAAAAATTAGTTTAATTAATTAGTGAAATAGGCTCTATATAATATAGTTGCAAGAACACACAGTAAAAATGGAACAATCCATGATAACATTGAACTGAAATGAGAAAAAAAATTATATTTAATTAATTTTTTGTATTACTATTTCTGATTGAGGAGTTCCCTATAAGGGAAGACTCTAGCCCATATAGATTCACCTTATAGACCAGTCAAATTAGCTTTTTGTGAGGAAAAAATTAGTAACAGGATCAAATCTATTGGATATATACGAAAATATAAGAAAAAAGGTTAAAGTAAAGGTTATACGTAATAAAAAGGTCTATAACTTTTATCTAAACCATTTTTTCACAAAACCTAAAATTTGCCGTGAAAATAGAAAAAAACCGAGGAAAAAAGTGCTTTTCGTTTTTAATTTTTATCTCCCACAAAAAAATTTTTTTTTTCACATAATTTTGTGAAAACGTACCTTATTATGTCCCTAATACGCTGTAATTTTTTGGAATCAAAATATTTATTTTACATTTAATTTTGATTTTAAACCAAAAAAGTGACCTCATTTTCATACAAAAATTCTCCTGTATAGGAAACAGTTCTGTCAAATTTTTTTGTGGGAGATAAAAATTAAAAACGAAAAGCACTTTTTTCCTCGGTTTTTTCTATTTTCACGGCAAAGTTTACGTTATGTGAAAAAATGGTTTAAATAAAAGTTATAGACCTTTTTAGTACCTATAACCTTTACTTTAAATTTTTTTCGATAGAAGGTCTAGTTTCGCTGAAAATCATGAAACACCATTTTCTACCCCTAAAAGCTCACCCCATTTCACCACCGCAACTCGGAGCACCTTTAATTTTTGTTTCTCATCATTTGCGCAATATTTTCTTATATATCCAATAGTTTTCATCCTGTTAATTTTTTCCATTTTTTGCCTGTTTTTAAGGTATCTAGACTGGTAATTAATTTTTAGATAAATTTTTTGGTGTACCTTTACCTAAACTTTGTTGTGTTACCTTTGGTGTACCTTTATTCTAATATAAGATGTTCAGATGAATTTTATTTAGACACATATTCTTCTAAAAATACGCTACATTTGTTGAACTAATAATTCAATTATTATTCAATATTCAATATTCAAAACTATCAATGAAGAATATCTCTATGTTACACGTAGAAAATTTATATTGTACTAAAGTTTAAAAATATTTTCCGAGAAAAAGCAAGAAAAAAAACATTTATTTTAACAGCATTTTGACTAATGAGTCAGTCATTATTGTTTTAGTTAAGGGAGAAAGAAGAAAGGAAAGCGACTAAACAAATTTTTCTAGCTGTAGCAAATTTCAAATTGATGCAACTTATGTTTTTAAGAAGACGGTTTATATGGAATTAAAAATGAATAACGAAGTGTTTTACTTTACGTTTTACTTTTTCAAAGAACAGAGCCTTAAAAAAGTTAATTACACTGCTGTTTAAACATGACCGCCAAGTAGCCCTCTACAGAATGGCGCCTAAAGCGGTACTAAGATAACATCAAGAGAAGGCATGATCATATGATTAACGTATGTATACAACGACTATTCGTTGACCATTCTGATTAAGCTGATGATACATTAGGGACTAATCAAACGTTGGCATTGTAACAAATTGTTTTGTGACGATATACTTTTAATTAATGTAAACTAATCGACTGGCTCTAGTATCTTTTTGACTTGATTGTTATATCGGGTTAATCTTGTTCATATAAATTTTACATGATTGGTCTGCGTATGTGTGGATGATACATTTTTATTAAACTTTTTGTTGAGCTGGTTCATCATTAATCGTAATCAAATTAAAATCTGATTGGCATTTCATTTGTGCAAGTGATAATAAAGAATTAGACTTTAATCGGAATAAAACAAATAATTAAATTAAATTTAAATCTGATCTAATCTATAATCAATAAATTGATTAACTAAATCTGGGTGTTAAATTGGCGGGTTAAGTCAAAATCTATCGTGGATTAGCAGTTCAGTGCACTAATCGTATATATACAGTACACGTGTGTTTATTGATCTCGGAATTGCTTTTGATGATGCGACCTTGTGGAGATTATAGACAGCTGAACGCTGCCACTGTTCCGGATAGATATCCCATTCCCAACATACAAAATTTTTTCTTCCAACTACCTAGCACGATGCAAAGATTTTTCCAAAATAGATCGGGTAAGAGCTTATCACCAGACACCTGATACCTATGGCAGATGAGGATATTCATAAAACAGTTATAACTACACCTTTTAGATTGTTCGAGGTCACTCGAATGTCTTCTGGTTTACGAAACTCAGCACAGACATTCCAGTGCTTCATCAACGAAGTAACAACTGGATTTCGTCTTCATCTATATATCCCACTCTATTTCGGAAAACGGCATACACCTATCGAAAGATAGCATTACTATCATCTCCAACTTTCAAGCTCCAACATCAATCCGCCAAATACAGCAATTCGTAGGTATGGTGAAAGCTATCACCGCTTCATATCACGATTAGCCAAATTGCTAGCGCTTCACGGGCATTTGGCATCACTAATAAAAACAGACAAGAACAAATCGATTTTTCTTGGCCAGAAGGCTGTAACGACTCTTTCATGAAGGTCAAAGAATCTCTTGTCGCTGCTACTCTTTTAGTACATCCGTTGGACAACGCACAGTTCAACATAACATCAGACGCTTCGAACACTGCAGTCAGAGCTGTACTACAACAGTACAACAATGGATGTTGGGAGCCACTTGCATTTTTCTCCAGGAAACTCACTCATACTGAAGCAAAATATTCCACGTTTGATAGAGAGTTATTAGCATACCCCATAAAAGACATGACAGCAAGTACCATTGCATCAACACTTTTCCAGGAATATATCTCTAGGTTTGGTATTCCTTCGGTCATAACGACAGAACGTGGCGGACAATTCGAATAAAGCAAACGGTCTTGTCGAACGCTTCAATCGTCAACTTAAAGCATCTCTTAAAGCGAGATGCAATACCGTTAATTAGGCACTGAACTCTCAGATGACCTTGATTGCACACCTGCAAAATTAGTGTATGGTCAAATCCTTAAAGTTCTCGGCGAATTCTTTGTCGACTCACCTACAGCTAACAATTCCGATCCTTCTGAGTTCATTAAGAGTAAGCCAATATTTAGATGAAAAGGGAATTTTACGAGTAGGCGGTCGTTTAAGACAATCGGATTTAAATCATGACACTAAACACCCAATATATTTTGCCATCACATCATAATTTTACAACATCTTTGTTCCAATATGAACATAAAAAGAATCTACATGCCGTACCTCAACTGCTACTTTCGTTAATAAAACAGAAATATTGGCCTATAAAAGGTAAAAACATAGCTAACAAAATTTGTCGTCAATGTGTTGCATGCTTTAAAGCAAAGCCTATCTTGCAACAACAATTTATGGGTGATTTACCTAGCGAAAGATTCATTCCAAGTAAACCATTCTCAACTTCAGGAGTTGATCTATGTGGACCATTTTTAATCAAAACAAAAAAACATCGAAATACCTCATTTCAAAAAATACATTTTGCACTTTTCATTTGTTTTGTTACTAAGGACATGGGATGTATGGACATTTGGAAATAGTAACAGAAATATCGGTGGAAACATTTATCGCGTGCTTAAAACGTTTTCTTGCACGTCGCGGTAAGTACCAGACCTTATGGTCTGACAATGCAACTAATTTTGTTGGTGCAAATCACAAACTACAAGAAATGTCAATACTTTTTCAGAACAGCATGTCAAACATTTTGCAATTTTGTTCTACAGAACAAATAGTTTGGAAATTTATACCGCCAAGGGCTCCAAATTTCGAAGGACTCTGGGAATCTGGCATTAAGTTACTCAAAACACACCTAAAACGAGTAGCAGCTGATACTAAAATGACACATGAAGAGTTTCACACATTGATTGTTGAAATTGAAGTTCTACTAAACTCACGACCATTGACATCTCTATCAAATAACCCAAATTATCCTGAGCCGCTTACCCCAGCTCATTTCTTAACTGGTGGACCCATTGTTTCCATAAAGGAACCATCTTATTCTGCTCTAACTACAAATAGAATAACAAACTGGCAAAAAATCTCGCAAATAACGCAACATTTTTGGAAGAGGTTTTCTGTCGAGTATATTCATAACTTACAATAGCGTAATAAGATGAAATCTGAAAAACCAAATGTAAAATTAATGGATGTTGTTTTAGTTGCAGATGACCAAATGCCTTCTACGCAATGGTTATTAGGCACGGTACAAAAAATTGTTCCTGGGTCTGATGGTAAAAAACGGGTGGTAGAGATTAAAACTAAAAATGGTGTTTGTAAGAGAGCCATATCTAAAATTTGCAAACTACTTCTCGATAATTAAAATTTAATTAAATATAAATTGAATAAATGTTTTTATGGTATTTGATTCAAATACATATAAATTTAATTTTATTAAACATATATATATGTAGGAAAAGTTAGAGAACCACAATTTGTATAAAACGTTTAATAGTCATCGTAAATCAAGTAATCAAAAGAACGGGAATATTTATTACTAAAATTGTATTTCTAAATAATAAATTGTCATTAATAAATTGCTGTATAATAGTTAAATAAATTGGTTATTGCTAATCCAAAATTTTGTCGAGTTGTTTTCTTCAATTATAAAGAGAAACTATAGTGATCAGGACACTTAGTTTCTACAAACTGGGGGCTCAGCCGAATCACCGTATCAAGTTTCACCGGAGAATCATCAAATACTGTAAGACTGTTATATTTTACTATTTATTAAAGTGAAATTTTACAAAAAGTGGAAAATTAAGTTTAGTGTGATAAAAATTAATAAACATAATTAATTAACTGATTTATTTAATATACTGTAGCTTTTTTTTATGTTGATTGCTTCCAGTAAATTTTATATTTTTGTTTGAAAACCTTATTTGTTATAAGAATGGGAAAGGGTAAAAATAAAAATCGTAGTTCGGGTAGTGACAATCCTTTCGATGAGTTTCAACTTAGTTTAGCTAATATAGCTAGTTCTATAGAAACGCGATTTAGAAGTGAAAAAACCAATAGCGATTTAAATCAATTACGGTCGGAAATTCAAAGTCTACGTAGACAACACAACGAGTTTAAACAAAATGCTTCCGTCTACATCTCAAGGACATTCATCGACGATTACGGATTGTTTTAATAATGGGCATGATGAAAGAGATAAATTGAATAATGACCTTGATGCACTAACTGCAGAAAATGTGACATTAAGAAATAATAATAAAAGTGGACGGTTAACATTTTCATATATGGATGTGAAAGATTGTATAATTGAATTTGATGGCAGTTCAAATTATAATGTTGAAAATTGGCTTGATGATTTCGAAGCAATGTCTGTTTTATTGAAATTAAATCCACTTGAAATGTTTCTTTACGCGAGACGATCATTAACCGGCTCCGCACGATTAGCTTTAAAATCAACACCAGGGCTTGATAGCTATGCAAAGTTAAAGGAAACATTGTTGCCAGAGTTTCGTGTAAAAATAAACAGTGCTGACGTTCATCAAAAACTAGTATCGCGCAAGAAGTTAAAATCTGAATCTTGCGACTATTTTTTTAGCATGAAAGAATTAGGTTCGGTTGTTAAAGTCGTAGACACTGCCAGAATAAAATATACAATTAATGGCATGGATGGCCCAGATTCAGCAAAAATGGAGGTACGGGACATGACTCAATAAACTGTAGGAACAAAACGAACAGTCCCAGATGCTTTAGTTGTTTAGAATTTGGACATATTGCCATAAAGTGTACAAAAAAATCCCAAGCTTCCACAAAACGGGATGACACGCCAAAAACTCAACTTGCACTAGATAACAGTTTAGAATATAATCAAAAATTTATTAAAATTAATAATTATATCTTCAAAAGCTCTAATTGATACGGGTAGTGATCTGACTCTGATTAGAGAAGACGCATACGATAGGTTAGATTAGAATCACCACCAATAGAGGCAATTACAAAGACGCTTAGAGGAATTGGAAATTGTTCAATAACAACACTGGGATATTTCTTTATTGATGCTGAACTGGATAATGCAAAACTATATATTAAGTGTCTTTTAGTTTCTTTTCAGTCACTTGATGTTGAATTTGTTATTGGAAACGATGCTCTTCGTGGTACACAAATTACCATGAAACAAGATGAGGTGGTAGTAGAGAGAACCGAACCTAATATATTCTCTATTTGCAAAATAAGTGACGACTGTGACGATAAAGATGAACTACATATAGAGAATCATAAATTCAGACAAGTCATTAGGGAAATGATAGAAGACTATAAGCCAACTCTTAGAAAAGAATCACCAGTGAAGATGAAAATCATGTTGAAGAACGATAATTCAATATGGCAGCCACCTAGAAGATTATCTCCTGGAGAAAAAGAAGATGTTCAAAAACAAATTGATGAGTGGATTTAAAAACAAATCATTCGTCCAAGCGTGTCAGAATTTGCTTCCCTATAGTGCTAGTAAAAAAGAAGGATGGTTCTAAACGCTTATACATCGATTACCGTAAGCTCAATAAAAAAATTGTAATGGACCGCTTTCCTTTACCGCTTAGAGGACGAAATCGATCAATTATACGGTGCTAAGATATTTTCCACACTAGATTTGGAAAATGTTTTTTTCCATATGCTGATAGAATAAGATAGTCAAAGATTCACTTCTTTTGTAACTCTTATGGGACAGTATGAATTTCAACGAGTTCCATTTGGATTGTGTACATTTCCAGCAGTTTTCCAACGATATATTAACTATATATTTAAAGATCTGATTAACGGCAACTTCATTTTAATTTATATGGACGACATCATAATACCCAAAAATGAAGAAGAAGGTATAGAAAAATTGAAAATGGTATTTTCTATTGCAGAACAGTACGGCTTGAAATTTAAGTGGACCAAATGTCAGTTTTTGCTCAAAAGTATCGAATATTTAGGTTATGTAATAAGGAACTGAAGGAAAAATAAAGCCATCTAAAGCGAAAACGAAAGCAGTTGCGAAATTCCCTGAGCCGACGACTGTGAAGCATATCCAAAGCTTTCTCGGTTTGACAGGATACTTTCGCAAATTTATAAAAGACTACGGAACAAAGGCTAAGCCATTGTCAGATTTTCTTAGGAAATCAGAGAAGTTCGAATTTAACAACCACCATAAAGAAGCATTTGAGTTATTAAAGAATTGTTTAGTTAATCAACCCATTTTAAATATTTACAGTCATAATCTAGAAACAGAACTTAACACAGATGCGTCCAAGATTGGATTTGGTGCAGTCTTACTCCAGAGAAGCTCAAGCGATAACGAGTTTCATTCTGTGTATTACTATAGTCGGAAGACGACTCTAACCCAGGAAAAATATTGCAGCTATGAGTTAGAGGTTTTGGCGATAGTGCAGCATTAAAAAAACTTAGAATTTACTTGATGGGCATTCACTTCAAAATTGTAACAGATTGCGCTGCTTTTAAGATGACTATGCAAAAGAAAGAAATCAATGCCCGTATTGCTGGGTGGGCGCTCCTGCTTGAAGATTATGATTACACTTTGGAACATCGTCTTGGTGTCAAGATGAGGCTTTAAGCTGAAATCCATTAAGTATGGTCATCAAAGATGAACTACTACATCAAGTTCGAAATGGACAAAATGATGATGATCATCTTAAAACGTTGGCGAAATTATTAGAACATGGCCCATACGAAGATTATCTAACTGAACGAGGAGCACTGTTCAACGAAGATGTTCAATGTAGAAAGCTCTTGTGTATCCCGAAGATGATGGAACATGATATTATCAGAAGAACTCAAAATCAAGGACATTTTGGGGTAAAAAAGATGATGGAATTGATTAAGCGAGATTATTTTATCCCGAAGCTCAGGTAAAAATGTAAAACATACCGTCACAACTGCGTACCTTGTATTTTAGCTGAAAGAAAAAGTGGACGTCAAAAAGGATTCTTAAATCCAATCGAAAAAATGGGCATCCTCTTGAAACATATCACATTGACCATATTGGACTAATGAATAATGCCACAAAGAATAATAAGTTTATATTTTCTTTTATAGATGCATTCGCTAGATTCGTTTGGCTATATCCAGTGAAGAGCACAAGTTCCAATGAAGTAATCACCAAATTGAACGTTCAAAAAGCAAACTTTGGCAACCCCAGACGAATTATTGCCGATAGGGGAGCTGCGTTCACTTCCAAAGAGTTTACTGAGTACTGCGAAGAAAATCAAATTCAACTACGTAATATTACCACAGGTGTGCCAAGAGGAAACGGTCAGATAGAACGTATCAACAGAATTATTATACCAACTCTGACTAATTTGTCTTTGGAATCTTCTGAAGGATGGTGGAAACACGTAGATAAGCTGCAGATATATCTTAACTCCACCTAGCAAAAAAGTGTTGCTACGACTCCATTTAAGATTATGTTCGGGGAAAATGAAAACTACCGAAGATCAGCGGATAGCAGATATAGTTAAACAAGATTTAACAAATGAGTTGAAGAAAGGAATCAAGTTCGACAAGAAGCTCGAGAAAGTATTCTACATATTCAAGCGGAAAACCGTCGAACACATAACCGCAAACGCAAATTAGCAACACTTTACAAGAAAGGTGACTTAGTTGCCATTAAAACAAACGCAATTTGGCAGTGGAATAAAAGTACATCCAAAATATTTGGGACCTTATACTATTATTAAAGTTTGAGGCAAGGACCGTTATGAAGTTCAGAAGATTGGAGAACATTCTGGTTCAATCAAAACTAGTTCGAGTGCAGACCAAATGAAACCATGGTATACTCCTTATCAAACCTTGTCTGAATATGAAACCGAAGATGAATATGAGGATGGCGGAACTGAGCCAATTGGCGGGTCAACAAACACCAAACAAAACGCATGATTTAAAAGATGAAAAAAGACCAGCTCCTACAATTATTTCAAATTCAGGTACAAAAAACTAAGTTTATTTAATTTAGTTCGTGAAGACGTTAAAAATTGAGAAGACGTGAAAATGGTATGACAAAGAGATGACGCAACTAGCACTACCAAGAAGAGAAGACGAATAATAATTACTTCCTAAAAGGAAATCTCTCACCGAGAACGTTGAAAGCAGGACGGCCGAATTTGTAGGAAAAGTTAGAGAACCACAATTTGTATATAACGTTAAACGTAGTCATCGTAAATCAAGTAATCAAAAAAACGGGAATATTTATTTCTAAATTATTGTAATATTTTAATTGTTTTGAGAAAAGTGTTGTTAAATAAATTTCAATAAGTGAAGACCTAAAATTGTATTTCTAAATAATAAATTTTCATTAATAAATTGCTGTATAATACTTAAATAAATTGGTTATTGATAATATCAACAATTAACAATTATGAATCTAGCTGATTTTGATATTTTTATTAAATTTAATCCAAGAATAATAACATAATATATTATGAATTTGCTTATCTAATTAAATTGTTGTTGATAATTGTTGAAATCCTAGTATTTCAAGGCGGCCAAAATGTTAAGATTTACAACATGCTAAATTTAATTTATTTAAAACACACTGAAAAACACTGAAAGTAAAAACAAACAAAAAAATATTATAACGAAGATCGAGAACCATCCCGCCGTTCTCTGAATAGTCAGTCGTAAAACATTATTAGCATTGTAAACATAAAAAGTAAAACTTTTTGAGTTGCAAATAAACAATTTAACTAAACATTTTGTATATAAACATAAAAAATTAAAACTTATTGAGTTTCAATTAAACATTTTCATCGACGTTTGTATCACGGTTCACCTACAAATATGTTTATTGATGAATTAGTTACAAAATTTTTGTACTTGTATGAGAATTCTAGGAATGTGAGGTAATAAATGGCGATAATGTCTAGTAAACGATTTCAAATAAATACGAAAACTATTAAAGCATAAAAAATTCTCTTGGTAATAGCAGCAACAGAAGAAGAAGTTGAAAAATCAGTATCTTAAAAGCAGTATTCTTAAGGCAATCATGAGACATATAATTTAGCACTATTTGCTGTTGGCTCTTGGCGTAGTATGTTGAATAAAGTTTTTTGAAAGCTCCTGTTTTCGGCGCTTTTTAAGTGAAAAATTAAAACATATAATTTTGAATTTTTTCTCAAACATTTTCGTCATTTTGGGACATCGTCGAGCGGTAACTCCCGACCTCTCTTTCAGAGACCATCAAACCAAGTAACAAACCAAAACAATAAAAGAATGGCAATACTTTCGTCATTTCGAACGTATCGATTTATATTTTCGCTCGTCTTGTGGCGGTGAACATGAAACCAACTGGCTCTTTATATGGATATTCATGTGCAGGAAGTACAGTCCAAGGTCTTTCGCTAGATATTTTCAGTGTTAATTTTTATAGGTTTTTAACAAATAACTATCAAAACTACCCATTACGTGGGATGCGGCAATGCTATCATACGGCGTCTCAATGGTTTTCTGTTCGTGATGTGATATTTGTCGTTATAAACTCTTGCTCGTACTAACAATCAATGGATGTCTAGAACGTACTGAATTGGATGAAAGAAATCACCTGTCTTCTAAGCTAAATGTCATCGATGGAGCTATTAAGATACAACCGATGGTAGACTATAGAAACGCCTGCATTAGAAGTCTGGTTCAGTTTATTGTACGACGAAACAAACCAAAACGAATATGCGACGAAACAAACCGAAACGAAATGAATGCTGTGCATATGGGAAAAAGTGAACATACATAAAATTATGTATTCAAGAAGTGAATTGATACGCAAAGAGATTGAACACTCGTCAATGTTGATTCTATCAGGGGCGTTGGCTTCACGGGTGTAATTTAAAAAAATCCATAATATACTCACGTTAACCTCTGATAAAATTACTACTACTGATGAAACTACCACCTTTCGAGAGCAAACATTTTACTTTATTTGAAATACCTTCTCTTATCCAAGATTAGTACTTAGGTATTGAGTTTTGTGAATCATTCGCCTTACGATCCAATTTTACTATCATATTCGGTAGAGGCTGTAGAATCAGTACCGAATGGTCTTAACTTTGCTCAACATACACACATACAGAATGCGATTCGTCATCTTCGTTATTTTCAATGAAGGGCTTGGGATGCATGCATGTGTTGCAACATGTGATTGATGTTAATGACTCACTCCACATAAAAAAATAGTAAATGAAATGCACGAAGAACTCCAGTTTATGAAGCTCGCGGGTAGTATTTATTCGTAAGCTAGGCAATATTCGTCTGTGTCTTGATTCTCGTAAAGTTAATACTTCTAATGCAACAATATGTACCCACTTCCACAATTTAAATGAGTTTGCGTTGTCTGCCAAACACCAATTTCATATCGAGTCTGGATGTAAGAGAAGCGTTTTAGCAGAGATAGGGTAGTGTTTGCGGTCCCCGGTTGACATAACAATTAACGTCGAATAAGCAAGTTTTTGATCGGGGA
This sequence comes from Diogma glabrata, assembly GCA_963693315.1. Taxonomy (NCBI): domain Eukaryota; kingdom Metazoa; phylum Arthropoda; class Insecta; order Diptera; family Cylindrotomidae; genus Diogma; species Diogma glabrata. The sequence continues at coordinate 407,456,954 of OY856186.1, forward strand.
AGTAAACTACCAAGAATTTGTAGTCAACAAAGACATTTTAAAAATCGACGATAAACCGACGATTTTTCTATTCACAGAACTTTGAAACAAGTCAAATTTCTATGACCTATTGTTACCGTCGGGTTACGGTAACCTGAATGTTGCTCTCTTTCAGTTCCGATATCGAACTTACTTTCTAAACTCCTAAATCCGTCCTAAAATAAAAATAAATTAATTCATCTGGGCGTCTGAAGCTGATGATGCCTTTAATTCGTGAAACGCAGCATTTTCTTCAGTCTCAGTTCTGGGGTCTAAACTATCGGCAGTCATTCGTGCTACAGTGGTAGAGACGCGAGTAACGATGTGGTTTGAGTTGTGGTTCGGCTGGACGGAGAAGTTATTGAACATCATATTACTTACATGTCCGAGTGCGGTTCGACAGAATTACTCTATGAGTGACGATTCTAAAATCAACCACATACAAGGCAGTTTGAATGTTGTTCCGGATGCACTTTCGGGAATGTTTTCAGTCGATGCCTTGAGCATGAGTAAACAGGATATGGAAGATTTTAATCGCCATTCTACTGCCTTTACAAATGATAATTATGTAAAATTAATAATAATAGTTTAAGATTCTCAAGGGTGAACTCCTGACTGGCGGACAGCAAACTACACTTTGATGTATCTGACGTACCACCGGAACAGGAAATTTGGAAATTGAGGATTCTCAAAGAATTTATGGATGCGTTGGTTTTTATGGTATTTTTGGATGAAGTTGAGATGATTGTTAATAACCAACCACAACTTAGTTGGGGATTCTGATGGCGTGAATACTCTGTGCGCAATTTTTTTCCGTGCCGTATAGACGACCAAAAGCATAATTGGCAATCATCAATATAAAAGCAAATAGTGAAGGTGACTCAAACGTAAAGTAATAATCTGACCAAGGAACAGAATGTCGTAGACCCAACAACCAAGATACCGTCAGTTCTATATCTCATTCGCCAATACCTATAAAAATGAATTTTATGAACAGTATGTTCTTTCAGACGTGCGGAGATAAATAGTCAACGTCGGTAACATGTTATTGTAATAGAGATGAAGAATACAATTTAAGTTGGATTACGATTACGGATTGTTTTAATAATGGGCATGATGAAAGAGATAAATTGAATAATGACCTTGATGCACTAACTGCAGAAAATGTGACATTAAGAAATAATAATAAAAGTGGACGGTTAACATTTTCATATATGGATGTGAAAGATTGTATAATTGAATTTGATGGCAGTTCAAATTATAATGTTGAAAATTGGCTTGATGATTTCGAAGCAATGTCTGTTTTATTGAAATTAAATCCACTTGAAATGTTTCTTTACGCGAGACGATCATTAACCGGCTCCGCACGATTAGCTTTAAAATCAACACCAGGGCTTGATAGCTATGCAAAGTTAAAGGAAACATTGTTGCCAGAGTTTCGTGTAAAAATAAACAGTGCTGACGTTCATCAAAAACTAGTATCGCGCAAGAAGTTAAAATCTGAATCTTGCGACTATTTTTTTAGCATGAAAGAATTAGGTTCGGTTGTTAAAGTCGTAGACACTGCCAGAATAAAATATACAATTAATGGCATGGATGGCCCAGATTCAGCAAAAATGGAGGTACGGGACATGACTCAATAAACTGTAGGAACAAAACGAACAGTCCCAGATGCTTTAGTTGTTTAGAATTTGGACATATTGCCATAAAGTGTACAAAAAAATCCCAAGCTTCCACAAAACGGGATGACACGCCAAAAACTCAACTTGCACTAGATAACAGTTTAGAATATAATCAAAAATTTATTAAAATTAATAATTATATCTTCAAAAGCTCTAATTGATACGGGTAGTGATCTGACTCTGATTAGAGAAGACGCATACGATAGGTTAGATTAGAATCACCACCAATAGAGGCAATTACAAAGACGCTTAGAGGAATTGGAAATTGTTCAATAACAACACTGGGATATTTCTTTATTGATGCTGAACTGGATAATGCAAAACTATATATTAAGTGTCTTTTAGTTTCTTTTCAGTCACTTGATGTTGAATTTGTTATTGGAAACGATGCTCTTCGTGGTACACAAATTACCATGAAACAAGATGAGGTGGTAGTAGAGAGAACCGAACCTAATATATTCTCTATTTGCAAAATAAGTGACGACTGTGACGATAAAGATGAACTACATATAGAGAATCATAAATTCAGACAAGTCATTAGGGAAATGATAGAAGACTATAAGCCAACTCTTAGAAAAGAATCACCAGTGAAGATGAAAATCATGTTGAAGAACGATAATTCAATATGGCAGCCACCTAGAAGATTATCTCCTGGAGAAAAAGAAGATGTTCAAAAACAAATTGATGAGTGGATTTAAAAACAAATCATTCGTCCAAGCGTGTCAGAATTTGCTTCCCTATAGTGCTAGTAAAAAAGAAGGATGGTTCTAAACGCTTATACATCGATTACCGTAAGCTCAATAAAAAAATTGTAATGGACCGCTTTCCTTTACCGCTTAGAGGACGAAATCGATCAATTATACGGTGCTAAGATATTTTCCACACTAGATTTGGAAAATGTTTTTTTCCATATGCTGATAGAATAAGATAGTCAAAGATTCACTTCTTTTGTAACTCTTATGGGACAGTATGAATTTCAACGAGTTCCATTTGGATTGTGTACATTTCCAGCAGTTTTCCAACGATATATTAACTATATATTTAAAGATCTGATTAACGGCAACTTCATTTTAATTTATATGGACGACATCATAATACCCAAAAATGAAGAAGAAGGTATAGAAAAATTGAAAATGGTATTTTCTATTGCAGAACAGTACGGCTTGAAATTTAAGTGGACCAAATGTCAGTTTTTGCTCAAAAGTATCGAATATTTAGGTTATGTAATAAGGAACTGAAGGAAAAATAAAGCCATCTAAAGCGAAAACGAAAGCAGTTGCGAAATTCCCTGAGCCGACGACTGTGAAGCATATCCAAAGCTTTCTCGGTTTGACAGGATACTTTCGCAAATTTATAAAAGACTACGGAACAAAGGCTAAGCCATTGTCAGATTTTCTTAGGAAATCAGAGAAGTTCGAATTTAACAACCACCATAAAGAAGCATTTGAGTTATTAAAGAATTGTTTAGTTAATCAACCCATTTTAAATATTTACAGTCATAATCTAGAAACAGAACTTAACACAGATGCGTCCAAGATTGGATTTGGTGCAGTCTTACTCCAGAGAAGCTCAAGCGATAACGAGTTTCATTCTGTGTATTACTATAGTCGGAAGACGACTCTAACCCAGGAAAAATATTGCAGCTATGAGTTAGAGGTTTTGGCGATAGTGCAGCATTAAAAAAACTTAGAATTTACTTGATGGGCATTCACTTCAAAATTGTAACAGATTGCGCTGCTTTTAAGATGACTATGCAAAAGAAAGAAATCAATGCCCGTATTGCTGGGTGGGCGCTCCTGCTTGAAGATTATGATTACACTTTGGAACATCGTCTTGGTGTCAAGATGAGGCTTTAAGCTGAAATCCATTAAGTATGGTCATCAAAGATGAACTACTACATCAAGTTCGAAATGGACAAAATGATGATGATCATCTTAAAACGTTGGCGAAATTATTAGAACATGGCCCATACGAAGATTATCTAACTGAACGAGGAGCACTGTTCAACGAAGATGTTCAATGTAGAAAGCTCTTGTGTATCCCGAAGATGATGGAACATGATATTATCAGAAGAACTCAAAATCAAGGACATTTTGGGGTAAAAAAGATGATGGAATTGATTAAGCGAGATTATTTTATCCCGAAGCTCAGGTAAAAATGTAAAACATACCGTCACAACTGCGTACCTTGTATTTTAGCTGAAAGAAAAAGTGGACGTCAAAAAGGATTCTTAAATCCAATCGAAAAAATGGGCATCCTCTTGAAACATATCACATTGACCATATTGGACTAATGAATAATGCCACAAAGAATAATAAGTTTATATTTTCTTTTATAGATGCATTCGCTAGATTCGTTTGGCTATATCCAGTGAAGAGCACAAGTTCCAATGAAGTAATCACCAAATTGAACGTTCAAAAAGCAAACTTTGGCAACCCCAGACGAATTATTGCCGATAGGGGAGCTGCGTTCACTTCCAAAGAGTTTACTGAGTACTGCGAAGAAAATCAAATTCAACTACGTAATATTACCACAGGTGTGCCAAGAGGAAACGGTCAGATAGAACGTATCAACAGAATTATTATACCAACTCTGACTAATTTGTCTTTGGAATCTTCTGAAGGATGGTGGAAACACGTAGATAAGCTGCAGATATATCTTAACTCCACCTAGCAAAAAAGTGTTGCTACGACTCCATTTAAGATTATGTTCGGGGAAAATGAAAACTACCGAAGATCAGCGGATAGCAGATATAGTTAAACAAGATTTAACAAATGAGTTGAAGAAAGGAATCAAGTTCGACAAGAAGCTCGAGAAAGTATTCTACATATTCAAGCGGAAAACCGTCGAACACATAACCGCAAACGCAAATTAGCAACACTTTACAAGAAAGGTGACTTAGTTGCCATTAAAACAAACGCAATTTGGCAGTGGAATAAAAGTACATCCAAAATATTTGGGACCTTATACTATTATTAAAGTTTGAGGCAAGGACCGTTATGAAGTTCAGAAGATTGGAGAACATTCTGGTTCAATCAAAACTAGTTCGAGTGCAGACCAAATGAAACCATGGTATACTCCTTATCAAACCTTGTCTGAATATGAAACCGAAGATGAATATGAGGATGGCGGAACTGAGCCAATTGGCGGGTCAACAAACACCAAACAAAACGCATGATTTAAAAGATGAAAAAAGACCAGCTCCTACAATTATTTCAAATTCAGGTACAAAAAACTAAGTTTATTTAATTTAGTTCGTGAAGACGTTAAAAATTGAGAAGACGTGAAAATGGTATGACAAAGAGATGACGCAACTAGCACTACCAAGAAGAGAAGACGAATAATAATTACTTCCTAAAAGGAAATCTCTCACCGAGAACGTTGAAAGCAGGACGGCCGAATTTGTAGGAAAAGTTAGAGAACCACAATTTGTATATAACGTTAAACGTAGTCATCGTAAATCAAGTAATCAAAAAAACGGGAATATTTATTTCTAAATTATTGTAATATTTTAATTGTTTTGAGAAAAGTGTTGTTAAATAAATTTCAATAAGTGAAGACCTAAAATTGTATTTCTAAATAATAAATTTTCATTAATAAATTGCTGTATAATACTTAAATAAATTGGTTATTGATAATATCAACAATTAACAATTATGAATCTAGCTGATTTTGATATTTTTATTAAATTTAATCCAAGAATAATAACATAATATATTATGAATTTGCTTATCTAATTAAATTGTTGTTGATAATTGTTGAAATCCTAGTATTTCAAGGCGGCCAAAATGTTAAGATTTACAACATGCTAAATTTAATTTATTTAAAACACACTGAAAAACACTGAAAGTAAAAACAAACAAAAAAATATTATAACGAAGATCGAGAACCATCCCGCCGTTCTCTGAATAGTCAGTCGTAAAACATTATTAGCATTGTAAACATAAAAAGTAAAACTTTTTGAGTTGCAAATAAACAATTTAACTAAACATTTTGTATATAAACATAAAAAATTAAAACTTATTGAGTTTCAATTAAACATTTTCATCGACGTTTGTATCACGGTTCACCTACAAATATGTTTATTGATGAATTAGTTACAAAATTTTTGTACTTGTATGAGAATTCTAGGAATGTGAGGTAATAAATGGCGATAATGTCTAGTAAACGATTTCAAATAAATACGAAAACTATTAAAGCATAAAAAATTCTCTTGGTAATAGCAGCAACAGAAGAAGAAGTTGAAAAATCAGTATCTTAAAAGCAGTATTCTTAAGGCAATCATGAGACATATAATTTAGCACTATTTGCTGTTGGCTCTTGGCGTAGTATGTTGAATAAAGTTTTTTGAAAGCTCCTGTTTTCGGCGCTTTTTAAGTGAAAAATTAAAACATATAATTTTGAATTTTTTCTCAAACATTTTCGTCATTTTGGGACATCGTCGAGCGGTAACTCCCGACCTCTCTTTCAGAGACCATCAAACCAAGTAACAAACCAAAACAATAAAAGAATGGCAATACTTTCGTCATTTCGAACGTATCGATTTATATTTTCGCTCGTCTTGTGGCGGTGAACATGAAACCAACTGGCTCTTTATATGGATATTCATGTGCAGGAAGTACAGTCCAAGGTCTTTCGCTAGATATTTTCAGTGTTAATTTTTATAGGTTTTTAACAAATAACTATCAAAACTACCCATTACGTGGGATGCGGCAATGCTATCATACGGCGTCTCAATGGTTTTCTGTTCGTGATGTGATATTTGTCGTTATAAACTCTTGCTCGTACTAACAATCAATGGATGTCTAGAACGTACTGAATTGGATGAAAGAAATCACCTGTCTTCTAAGCTAAATGTCATCGATGGAGCTATTAAGATACAACCGATGGTAGACTATAGAAACGCCTGCATTAGAAGTCTGGTTCAGTTTATTGTACGACGAAACAAACCAAAACGAATATGCGACGAAACAAACCGAAACGAAATGAATGCTGTGCATATGGGAAAAAGTGAACATACATAAAATTATGTATTCAAGAAGTGAATTGATACGCAAAGAGATTGAACACTCGTCAATGTTGATTCTATCAGGGGCGTTGGCTTCACGGGTGTAATTTAAAAAAATCCATAATATACTCACGTTAACCTCTGATAAAATTACTACTACTGATGAAACTACCACCTTTCGAGAGCAAACATTTTACTTTATTTGAAATACCTTCTCTTATCCAAGATTAGTACTTAGGTATTGAGTTTTGTGAATCATTCGCCTTACGATCCAATTTTACTATCATATTCGGTAGAGGCTGTAGAATCAGTACCGAATGGTCTTAACTTTGCTCAACATACACACATACAGAATGCGATTCGTCATCTTCGTTATTTTCAATGAAGGGCTTGGGATGCATGCATGTGTTGCAACATGTGATTGATGTTAATGACTCACTCCACATAAAAAAATAGTAAATGAAATGCACGAAGAACTCCAGTTTATGAAGCTCGCGGGTAGTATTTATTCGTAAGCTAGGCAATATTCGTCTGTGTCTTGATTCTCGTAAAGTTAATACTTCTAATGCAACAATATGTACCCACTTCCACAATTTAAATGAGTTTGCGTTGTCTGCCAAACACCAATTTCATATCGAGTCTGGATGTAAGAGAAGCGTTTTAGCAGAGATAGGGTAGTGTTTGCGGTCCCCGGTTGACATAACAATTAACGTCGAATAAGCAAGTTTTTGATCGGGGAAGTAAACTACCAAGAATTTGTAGTCAACAAAGACATTTTAAAAATCGACGATAAACCGACGATTTTTCTATTCACAGAACTTTGAAACAAGTCAAATTTCTATGACCTATTGTTACCGTCGGGTTACGGTAACCTGAATGTTGCTCTCTTTCAGTTCCGATATCGAACTTACTTTCTAAACTCCTAAATCCGTCCTAAAATAAAAATAAATTAATTCATCTGGGCGTCTGAAGCTGATGATGCCTTTAATTCGTGAAACGCAGCATTTTCTTCAGTCTCAGTTCTGGGGTCTAAACTATCGGCAGTCATTCGTGCTACAGTGGTAGAGACGCGAGTAACGATGTGGTTTGAGTTGTGGTTCGGCTGGACGGAGAAGTTATTGAACATCATATTACTTACATGTCCGAGTGCGGTTCGACAGAATTACTCTATGAGTGACGATTCTAAAATCAACCACATACAAGGCAGTTTGAATGTTGTTCCGGATGCACTTTCGGGAATGTTTTCAGTCGATGCCTTGAGCATGAGTAAACAGGATATGGAAGATTTTAATCGCCATTCTACTGCCTTTACAAATGATAATTATGTAAAATTAATAATAATAGTTTAAGATTCTCAAGGGTGAACTCCTGACTGGCGGACAGCAAACTACACTTTGATGTATCTGACGTACCACCGGAACAGGAAATTTGGAAATTGAGGATTCTCAAAGAATTTATGGATGCGTTGGTTTTTATGGTATTTTTGGATGAAGTTGAGATGATTGTTAATAACCAACCACAACTTAGTTGGGGATTCTGATGGCGTGAATACTCTGTGCGCAATTTTTTTCCGTGCCGTATAGACGACCAAAAGCATAATTGGCAATCATCAATATAAAAGCAAATAGTGAAGGTGACTCAAACGTAAAGTAATAATCTGACCAAGGAACAGAATGTCGTAGACCCAACAACCAAGATACCGTCAGTTCTATATCTCATTCGCCAATACCTATAAAAATGAATTTTATGAACAGTATGTTCTTTCAGACGTGCGGAGATAAATAGTCAACGTCGGTAACATGTTATTGTAATAGAGATGAAGAATACAATTTAAGTTGTTCATTAATTCCATGTAATTGATGCCTAAAATTAAACAATTTTATATAAAAACGATTTAAGTTGTTTAATTACTTTTATTCATTGTTTAATTATCCCGATCAACGACAGTCAACTTGTAAAACTACAACTGCAGTAAAACGATATAACAAAAATCAAAATGCCATGGATATAAACAAAAATCTTTATCCTTGAAATTTTCATATTAGTTTCATTTCTCGATTTAAAAATATTATTAGCTTGAATTGAATAATAATACCATAATTAAGTTATTTTTGTTTTTGATAACCTCCACGCCATACTTAACTAATTCAACCAAATATATTCTACACACAATAAATCAGCTGCTATCTTTTATTAATAACCAAAAAACTTTATCGAGAGTTTATTTATAATTTTGTTAGTCAAGGTTGAAGTCAAAAGTGTTTGTATATTCATTCTTTAAACATAAATCGATGTATATTTTAGAAGATGATCGGTTCCGCAATTTTTGAGAAACTTGCATAACAATAAGTTATCAAAGAAATTCGTTAAATGTAAAATAAAAAGATAAAAATCAAATATTTATTTTTAAATATAAATGAAAATTTATGCATTATATTATTAAATTTGTAAGTAATTCAAAGAACAAATTGAATTGTATTCATATTGATTGTATTTAACTTTTGACTTACGATAGGATTTATAAAGTAATTTTTAATGCATTTCATTTTCATTCATTTAAAAACAAAATAAAATTATCTATGTAACCGAATCAAACTTTGATACCAACTATTATGCATTGATGGAACAAAGGGAAAGTAAATTTACCCCATAAAGGCAACTAATTTACTATAAAAGGTCTTTACTTCTTTATTCTATTTAAAATCTATGTTGGCAATTTTAGTGATACATACCTTTTTTCTTCAGTATTATCGGACCAATCTGGTGTCAATTTTTCAGGTAAATCTACTCTATCTTCTTCTACTAATTCGCCTATTTTAAATTTTGACATCATTCCCCTAGCTTCTGAGCTGTGTCCAACATCTTCAAATGCTTCAGTACCATTTTTTCCTGATTGATCTAATAAAACTTCTTCACCACCAGGGTGCTAGAAAACAAAAAGAAACAAGCATAAAGAAATATTCTATCTTGAAATCAATTATAAGATAATATTTGATAGTGTGTTTTTTTGGCCAGTCACAAGCAATTAGTCAAAATGAATTAATAATGACAGAATTGCTGAGTAATCATTAATTTAATTTTATTTCTTGCATGTGCTGAATTAGTTTATTAATTCTAGCAACATATTTACAAACGATAAAAGTACTATGCGAAGTGGTATGTACGAATTCCATCCATATTATTTTTGATTTTCTATCAACATAGCGCTCGGAGCACAAGAAATTGTTTAACTAACACGAATACAGTTTCCTTGTTACGGTTATCTATTCATAAAATAGTTACTAGCTTACTTAGATAACCGCTCACTTTTTATTATAAAATAAATAAGCGACAGACGTTGAATGTACTACTTTGAAGGTCAAGTGCAATTATGTATTATCGAGAATAATATTCTGTAGTGCCACGCGTTTTTTTTTATTCCAAAATATTAATTTGTAGTGTCGACCTCTAACTCCGGAAATTAAAATAAGAAATTTACTTCACGTTACAGTTGTTCTTGTTACAAAAAAGATTTCTTCTTTTGATTGCTTTGTAATCACTGATTGTTGACTAGATAATTTACAGCATGGCGCTATGTAGTGTTTGGTGATTGGTCCATTGTTTATGTGTGGCTAGACCTGAGCAGTGCCATGACGAGAAGTGTTTGAAGCAGTACTTCCTTACCCAAAAAATGGAGTGACGGATTTGAACCTTTCGTCGAAATTTTTATGATGGTCCTTGGTCGGAACTGGGTTCCGATTACTTCTTTGGCGTAGACCCGTCCATCTTGAGAAGCTCACTCATTTATTGATATAGTTTAATTTCCACTCCTTTCTAGTTTCTACTCATTCCTTTTAAAGTACACTCATTTTATTTCACCGTTAAATTTCGCCGAAATGAATGTTTCACCAATAATTATTTTTCTTTGACCAAACTTTTACTTATGACTGTTCTTGTACAAGTAACTTTTTTTATCACAAGCGTTAATATTGATTTGTTCGGCAAATAAATTAGTTTTGTTTATGAAAATGAAAGATGATTTTCTTATAGTGATTAAATATTTTATTTATTGTCTACTATGGTCCAATACTTTTTGTACTGATAGTCTCATGATTCCATGCTCAAAAAAACCTCTGATCTGTACTATCAAAAAACTGATCCAGTTGAATTTTGACCGCCTCATTTGAAGTAAAGGTTTTATCGTCTAAAAAATTTTGTAATTAGACTGGAACAAATAATAATCAGAAGGTGCCAGATCTGGAGAATATGCTAGCTGTGGCAGTACATCCCATCCAAGCTGCAGAAGCTTTTGACGAGTTAACAAACTTATGTAAGATCTCCCATTATCTTGGTGGAACACAACACCTTTTCTATTGATCAATTCTGACCTTATCTGTTTAAGTAATTCATTCAGTTTGTCCAGCTGATGACAGTACACTTCAGAATTGATCGGTTCATCTTTTTTACTCAATGATATCTTGCGTTTATCATTTTTGTAAGCAACTAACTTCTCGTCTCCAGTGATGCGCTTTAAAAATAGGTAATTTCTTGACGTTTGAGAAGCAAATCATAGATGTCAACGCGATGACACAAATTTCATTCTGTAAGAACATGAGGAACCCTTATGTCGTGCTTTGAGATTACACCTAGACGTTTCAAAGGATAATGAACAGTCGAATTTGACAAATTTAATCTCTCAGCGATCTCATGACTTGTTATTCGCCGGTTTGTATCAGTTAATGCCTTTATTGTGTTTCCATCTGCTTTAGCTGGACTTCCAGAAGCTAATCCATTTTCAACATCAAAATTGCCGGGTCGAAATTTTGCAAACCACTTTTGACACTGGAATACATCTTCTCCATACACATCGGACTATTTTTACCTTCCCTGAACAGCATTTTTACCCTTTCGATTAAATATTTCGATTATATATAAATCATAAACTACTGCGTAGTATAAATTAACCTTTTTCACAAGCAAGCCTTGCAATATCAGCTGTCATAATATTTAAGCATTTTTTGTTTTAAGTGTGACAGTGCCGTCTTAGCCCTAAGGCAATATAGGCAATGCCTAAGGATACCACGATTTGGAGGGCACCACGATTTAGGAGAGATCATGATCTGATCTGGTTAAGAAAAATTAGAAAAAAAACACAGATACTTCTGTGGCGAACACTGATAAGTATTTTAACAAATTTTTTTATTACAATCGCACCTTCCTTACTTATTTTTTATTTTTAAAAATCCATGAATGCGTGGAAAAACAAATTAATCATTAGACAGATATATATAAAAATTTATAAACGGCGGTTTTCCAACAAAAAATTTCTAGGCACACACAATCTCCTTTGGGTAACTATGCCCCAACTTCACAACGATTTTCCGAGATACATATGGACATAATTGGTCCACTTCCTACTTCTGAGGACAAACGATATTGTGTCACAATTATTGACTGCTATACTCGCTGGCCTGAGGCCATCCCCATCTCGGATATCACTGCTGAAACGGTAGCCTCAGCACTCTATTCTAATTGGATCGCTCGTTTCGGAGTACCTTCAGTAATCGTAAGATTACTGAAGGGCTCCCAGATCGAATGAAGATGAAGATCAGCCCTGAAGCCCTGAAGATCAGGGCTCCCAATTCGAATCCAATCTCTTTTCTGAGTTGTCTAAACTCATAGGTTTCGAACGCAAACGCACTACTAGTTACAATCCTAAATGTAACGGTCTCATTGAACGTTGGCATCGGACACTCAAATCTGCTATCATGGCTTACGGCAGGACAGACTGGACAAGGATATTACCTTCAATCCTACTTGGTTTACGAACCACTTTTCGTGAAGATTTTTCCAATCTTCATCTGCAGAACTTGTTTATGGTACGCAAATTCGTCTTCCTGGAGAATTTTTCAGCAATAATACCAAATTAATTCCTCAATCTGATTTCGTTTCACAATTGAAACAACACTTCGATCACCTTCGTCCCATTAATGCATCAAGGCACTCTTTTGACAAAGTTTTCGTTTTCAAAGCCCTTGATTCTTGCTCACATGTCTTCTTACGCACTGACTTAGTACGTAAGTCGCTTCAGCCTCCATACGAAGGTCCATACCTAGTCGTTAGTCGCGATGAAAAGAACTTCGTCATTGATCGCAAAGGTCAACACATGCGAGTCTCAATCGACAGATTAAAACCTTGTTTTAGGTCAGAATCTGAAGATATCTCGACTCAACCTCCATTATCTTCTAGCAAAAATCTTAATCGCGCAGACGAAATACCGTTTTCTACAGACAACGTCCAATCTTTTTCTTCGGACACCTTCAAGTCTTTACCTTCCACTTCCACAGATGTTGGGAAACACAACGCAAACGCCGCTAGAACGGCTAAAAAGGTAAAATTTAATCTAACACCTCAAACGTTCACCTTTAACCCTTCCGCTGAAACAACCCGAGCAGGTCGAACTACCAGAACTCCTGCTCGCTTTCTTAATGCTACGGCATATTAAATTCCCTTTCTTCTCTTTTCATATCGTCCCATCTGCGATAGCACTGGGGGGGGAGTGTTGTGGCGAACACTGATAAGTTTTTTAACAAATTTTTTTTATTACAATCGCGCCTTCCTTACTTATTTTTTATTTTTAAAAAATCCATGAATGCGTGGAAAAACAAATTAATCATTAGACAGATATATATAAAAATTTATTTTTATATATATCTTGACAAATTCTTTGACTGCACATAAAAAATATTCGATAATTTTAATAATCTTTGATTCAGAATTCATATTAAATAAACTAAAAATAATGTTAAAGTTTTCAATGAACAAGAAGATTATTCATGAATTGTATTTGAATTAAAATTGTAATTTTTCTGTCTAACAAAAATACAAATAACAATTATTATTAATGGAGTTAACCATGTTTGTATTGTAATGTGTTAATGAATTGGAATACAAGTTAATGAATTGGAATTTTCTGCACTTGAAAAACTGTTTGATAAATAGAGCGTACTACAGAATTTAATTAAATAAAATTATAACAAGTCTTTCAATATTTATGGAAAATTGATGGAACTAACTATCAAAGCAGATATCATTACTAATTAAAAGAACATTGAAAAAAGTTGATTGGAAATTTATAGGGCTATTCTGACAGTCGTATTTAGAGTCGAACGACACGACAAATCGAAAATGGTATTCTGACAGTCGGTTCAATACGATAAATTTCGTTGAATACGACAAAGGTAAAAAAATTGATATTCTGAGAGTCGTACGACACGACTTTAAATGTCAAAAACAATCAACTATTGTCGTAGCCATTTTTGGCTACGACTTTCTAGAAAAATATTTATATTTAAGAAATGTTTGATTTAAAATTAAAATAAAATAAGGAAATGATGAAATTAAAATAGAATTTGGTTTTGACACTGCAATGCGCCAAATAAAGGATTGATTCAAACAATTACATCAATGTTTATAATTAAACTAAACTTTTATGTTTTATTGTATTTTTAATTTAATAATAATAAATAAATAATTTACTATACAAAATTGAATAATGAATTGCAATTTATTAAATTATAAATACTAATTTCTCTGTGTATCTGTGTATAAGTGAATAAAAAAAATAACATTTTTATCATTTATTTCTATTTTATTATACAACATTTAATTTTAAAACACAAAACATAATACCATTACACCAAAATAATTTTTATTCTTATTAAATATTCCAACAAAAAATTCAAAAGTTTTTGATTTTTGATAGATTTTATCTGTCAATTTACAATGTTTATTAGTGGTGAATAATAAGGTGATGGTGAATAATTTGTCGTTTCGTACGACTCACTGAATACCATTTTAGAGTCGGTACGATACGAAATTATTTTTCAGCGTTAGATACGACACGACTATCAGAATAGGCCTCTTAATTCATCAAAAGAACAATAAGAAATCTTTCTAATGTATGGTATTTAAATAAGCATCAAACTACTGCTCAACCACCTGACAAGAATCTACCCCAATCAGCTATACTTCTATATAAAAGTATTTATTTCGAACTATCGACCTTTTAACAATGGTTTTCCGTTATAATGTATAATACAAAATCAATTATTTTCTGATTTCTCTATGTTCTTACGTCTAATTTTGGGTGCAATAAAAGTGTCAATAGCTTCATCAAAACTAATCGCGTCTAATACGCGTCGTTCAATACAAATTAGAGATAATCCATTCAATTTGTCATCGGTCATGCTATTTCTTAAATAGTTTTTTATGTACTTTAATTTTGAAAACGATCGTTCGTCAGTTACATTGGTTACAATGAAACAAAGATAAATTCGGAGAAGGATTTGAATGTTAGGAAACGTTGCGGTTAACCCGTCTTTTATGATGGTTGTGTACAAGGAAGCATGCGTTGCGTTGCCAGATATATTAATCATGTCTTGGTCTAAAAATAGGTAGTGCTTTGCTAATTCGCATACATTGATTAGAACGGACTCAAAAACATCCGCTTGATAAATAGCACATATTTTTTTACAGGCAGCCGTTATTTGATCAATATTTAAGCTATTTAGCATTACTTAAAAAATGAAAATTTTCATACAAATCACTGTATATTTGTTTCCTTATTTTCAACTCTGTCAATAAATTTGTTATAATTGGTAAAAAAATGCTGTCACGAAATGCTTCCTTGTTTGTAATCGTGAAACTGTTACCTGAACGGGTTCGCGCACTATCCAGTAAAATGTCTCTCAAAGAGTTGTCAGAGAGAACATATTCATTCTGGTAAGATACGCTAAATGGTTATTGACATGATTTTCGCTAGTTTCATGCAGGCCAAAACGATAACTACAATTCTTCCAGTCATTGAAACCAGAAGTCCTGAACAATTCAATATTTTGATCAGCTGTTTCAAATAATTTGCAGCAAAAACAAAGAACAGATTGTAATGAGGGCGAAAAAATGACCCAATCTCGGTCAACAACAGCTCCATTTGCTAGCTTGCGCTTGATATAATTCATAAAAAAGTGTCTCTGGTCATTCGTGCGCATCTCTTTGAAGTTCAAATGAAAGTTTTGGCATTTTTCTGGACCTAAAATGAACATATAAAAAATGAACTCAGCTCCAACATACGACATTGAATTAAATCAAACCTCAAATCAAGCGGTTGCAAAATCATAGAACTAAAAAAAACAATGGAATGTGGATGGTGCGATACAGTGCGCATTACGTTTAATGACAAATTAGCCGATGTTATTCAAATACACGCAAAGTGCATGCAATACGAGCCTCGAATACTAATTTTATTTGTTATAATTTTGGATATAAAATTTATATCTATATTTATATTATAAATATATCTATATTTATTTTATTTATATTATTATTTATATTTATATTTGTATTTATATTAAAAATATATAATAAATACATATATGTATATATACAAATATCAAGGGCACTATTTTGAAAAGAAAATATATTTTGCCTAAGGGCACCACAAAGTAATAAGACGGCACTGAAGTGTGAGGTTATAGCCGTAGGAGTTAGGTAGAGGTGGACTTGATCCTGGCTGGAGTTATTGACGAGTTGATTGTTGAGATGATGCATATGAATGATGTTGTGGTAGCTGAACGTTGATGGAGTTGATTTAATTCTAGTGGCTGCTGCCGCTTTGTTAAATTTTGAATCGAATAATAATTTATCAGGTGTTTGTGATTCAGAAATATTATTCACATAACGTCATATATCCAAGATGATAAATATAATAATCCAGTTCCAGAAATTTCCTGTTTATAGTCCGGACACAATTGAATGTGATATATTTGTGGTATCAGACATGTCTAAAAAGCTCGATGATTGACACATTTTAAAAGTAACATGTAAGCACCTTAATGAACGTTAATTTATTGATATTACAACTTCCAACCAAATTCTGCATACATTAATCACTGTATACAGGTACATTTATTCTTTAAACCTTATTTGTACAGAATGCTTAATTTATTGAGATATACTCCACAATTATGATCTTCAAAATATATAAAATTACATAACAACTTTTGTTAAACGAAAATAAGGCATAAGAAAAACATTGTGACTTGTGTTTTTGATAAAATAGAATTACATGGAACTTTCAGTCAAATTAAAAAAATGTAAACCGTTTTCAACATACAAAAAACAAGAACTCTAACAAATTTGTTTTTTTATATAAATCGTTACGTAAAAAACATTGCCAGCTAAATTTGAATATTTAAAATTAATTCAAATGTTCGCCGCAACACTCCCCCCCATTAATAAAATCGAAACGTTGCACTAATCCAATGAATCATATTAGAGAGGTAATCTTGAGGTTAGATTACATTACTAAATGTTCGTTTGTTCTTCTGTCATGAATAATTTCTTTCTGACATAGCTTGATGATGTTAAATAGCTATACCAAATTTTGACGTTTCGCAATGATAAATATAAATATCAAAAGATAAAATTATGTCAATTAATAATTGGCATCTGTCATTATTTTGTCGTTTCGCCTCACTGAGCACCTTTCAAACAAAAAAAATGTATAAAATCGGTTGACTCGTTCGAGCACGGTTTAGCTTTAAGATGGTTTTAACATGCGAACTGTGAACTGTGGATGGTGTTATTAACCAATCAAAAATAAGAATAGCGGTGAATATAAAATTCTCTTCTCTGATTGCCTAATAAAAAATTACACAGCCCACAGTTTGTATATTAAAACCCAGCTTCAAACTTTGCTTGCTTCTAAATTTCTTAACAAATTTGGAGCCACCCAGTGTCAAAACTAGTGTAAAAATAAAATAAAATAGAAAAAACACGTATTAATTTTTTTTGTTATACTAACGATTACTGGTCCAACTTTTTTATTTTATCAGCGTCTTGATTCGATTTTCCATCAATATGGAATCTATCACAAAATAAAGTTCAGAAACGAGTTAGGGGTCGTTTGCAGCGGAACGGAGAAAGACTTCAAGAGTATATCTCAGGGATAGAGCGAATCTTACACCTCAACTGTAATGGTCTTAGAAGACGAGGAATCAATTTATTGACAAATTGATCGATCAATCACAATTCGGTAAACTTGTGGCGTATTGTCAACTAAAAAATTAAAATAATTTTATTAAATATAGTAGTTTTTGAAATCGAAAAAAAAAAGATTATTAACTTTTTAATATAGATTCACTTTAACACTGATTACAACAAATTAGTTTTATATAGATTAATTTAAGTTTCATTTATTAAATTCACAAAGAAACTAAATTATTTAAAAACTCATCATAACCATTATCAGAAGAATTATCAAACCTACATCGAAAAAAACACAATAGTAATGACTAAGATCATTAGGCGTAAATCGAACGTGTACCTGTTTATCACTTTTCCAATGCCCAGATTTTTCAAAATAGTCCACCATTCTTTGGAAGAGACAGGTCAAGTCTATTCTTCAAAAATCAATTGAGATAGTTATCCTTCAATAAAACTACACTGTTACAAAGGTTTTTGGAGGTTATTTACTGCTCTTGAGTTCGCTGCCGCTTCCACTTTTAGGCTCCCGGTACGAAAATCTAAATGACACTCCATATTTCGTGTGCCAGTGTTCCGATTTTTATTTTATTTTGCCCTCAAAATGTTTTTGTCTTAAAAAATAAAATGCATAAAAATAGTAAGCCGCTTTCAAAGAGCTAAATTTATTTTCTTATTTTTCGCTCTCAGATATTTTAATTTTATTTTAAAAATAAATTTTTGTCCGTGGTAGATTTTATTTTATTTCGCTCAAAATATAAGAGGAATAAAATCTAGTTTTTTTTTCTAAGTATCCGTTAAACATATTTTTGTTTGTTTTGATTTATTTTGTTTAGTTTTCGTTTTATTTCTCTCTATTCAAACACGTTTCAATTCATACACAAGAAGACACGTTTTTTCTTATTAAAAACTGTTAAAAAACATAATTTGATTTGACTGAAGTAATTGCATTATCTGATGCAAATGTAAAAACTCTTTGAAATTGTTGTTTTTTCAGTAACCTCAGTTATTTTTTCAGTCATATCGAACCTTATTTTCTTACAAATTTTAAGCAAAACAAACCCAAAGAAAAGAAAATAAAAAACTTATAAAAAAATCTCTGGGAGGGGAGGATTATACTAATTTTTTAAGGAGACACCGTAAGTGTGGCACCGCCTAAATTAATTTTTTTATTACTAAGCTCCAAAAATTAATTTGTGAGCTTCTTGGTTCACGAGATATAGGCATTTGAAAAAAAAATTCATACAAAAAAAAATTTGGCTAATAGGGTATATGTGCCCGTCAAACAATTTTAACATTTGGGCTTGTAAAATGTATGTTTTGCGTCCTTGTGTATGAGACAAGCGCAGTACGACACAAGTCATTAAGAAGTACATACACAATGCATTAAACCCCTTAGCGCAAGCGCTTGTACCGACGGTGTACAATCTCTTGCGTATGAGCACCAAACAGGCGCAAAGGATTGATTATAGACAGCCTCAAAAGTGTGTTTAATATCTATTCTGTTTAGCACTGACGGTGTACAGTATCTTGCGCATGAGCACAGCACAAGCTCAAAGGAATGTTTATGGTCAGTCTCAAAAGTATGTTAAATGTCCATGTCACTTGCACTGATGGCGTACAAACTCTTGCGTTTGAGCACAGAACAGGCGCAAATGATTGATTATAGACAGCCTTAAAACTGTGTTTAATATCTGTGCCATTTACCATTGACGGTGTAAAGTATCTTGCGCACGAGCACAGAACAAGCTCAAAGGGCTGTTTATAGTATGTTGCATATCCATTTCACTTGCACCGATGGTTTAAAACCCTTTGCGTATGGGCACAGAATAAGCTTAAAGTAGTGCTTATAGGCAGCCTCAAATGTGTGTTAACAAGCACATCTGTCCTTGTTGTGCAATAAAAATAACAATATTGCATATACGTGTTATAAAGTGAATGAAAAAACTAGGCAAGAAGATGTAACACATATTTAAAATATCCTACAACATTTATTTGAAAAAAAAACGCAATTGTTTATTTATAGTTTTATTTAAATTAGTTCAAATAATATTTCAATCAAATAATATATAATATACAAATACTATACTATAATATAATTTTATATAATATAATATAATTTTTCAGTTTATTTTTAAAATGCACAGAATAAATCACTTCAAAATCTATATTCAAACTGCCAAAACAAAGTTGGTAATCGTACGAGTCGAATTGTAAATAACGACATGTGTATGTTAACCCAAACTAACTTATTTTTTTATTATTTGATGAGTGCGAGCGCGGTTCATGCACGGAACATGCACAAAAACTTGTATAGCTCATTACTCTTACATGAACAACTTGTGATACCTAATCATTAATTTTTTTTAGTATAACGGCGAACGCGGACCATGCTCAAAACATACATAGTTACATATGTTTTGTGTGTACAATACTAATTTATATCATGCTTTTCGGTAAGGAAGAATGCGGCTCATCCGCAGTACATGCACCAAATAATTCATTCTGTTGTTACATTAATTTATGTTAGGTAGGGACGAGCGCCAGCCGTGCCCAGAACATACACACAAACTTGTATCATTATTTTTAACTGAAAAATTTGTTATTCTTGTATATATTTTCTGTATTATATAGCGACGAACGCGGTTCATGCTCAAAACACCCACAATAACACATGTTTTGTGTTAACAATAATAATTTATTTATATTTAGATTTTAGTAATTTATGTATTTCCTTTCTTTTGGTAAGGGAGAACACTGACCATGCCCAGAACAGGCAAACAAAAATGTATTTTTGTATGTTTATAATCCAAAAAATTGTTTTTATAACCAAAAATTGCAGGTTTGCCACACGACATGCACAAGGCAGACAGAAAAGATCAAACTTCTGTGGTTGCTAAGTACTTGTACTGTGTTTGAGAACAACCGACAAGAAAAGGACATGCAAAGGCGCTTGTAGAAAATTTGAAAAGTTATATTTTTTGTGTACGTAAAACAGGCGCAAGATAAAATATTGGGCATATTTGCGCTTGTTGAACAGACGCACAGACGCGGTTTGTTTGACGGGGTGGTAGCTCGGATCGTGTCGAGAGTGGTATCCTTGGAAAGATCTTTACAAGACAAGCTCAAATCAAGTGAAAATTGTGGCGCCACCCCTCCTTTTCCTCCCCCCCCCCCCCGTCATTCTTATGTCATCATCCCTTGTGGTTGGAAGTTCTTTAATATTACGCCACTCCCCAAAGGAGCTACGAATGAGTTTCGACCAATTAGTGTCCTTCCTACATTGTCTAAGGTTCTTGAGAGGCTCATTAATGATCAAATACTCGAACATGTTACTTCTAACAAGTTGTTGTCCGACCATCAATCTGGATTTAGGAAGCATTATAGTACTACTCACACGTTGGTTGATATCACTGACCGTTTACACCGCAATAAGGATGGTGAGGTGGGGGGCGGAGGGGTGGAGAAGGAGGTTACGGGGTGGGTGATATTATTGATCGAAGGTCTTCAGGGTCGCAGAAGCAAGTGAAAGAAAATTATCATCGAGATGTAGATGATGTACATTTAGAAAACATTTTCAATTAATTATAGAATTACTATATTAATAAAATTATATTTATCCATATTTGAAATTTTTTTGTATGAAATATTTTTTTTTTCAAATGCCCATATCTTTTTTTTAAGTATTTCCGCACTTTTTTTTAAATCAATAATTACTTTTTTATACTTAAATAAATAATTAAAAATAAAAAAAAAAATTAGGAATAGCTCCTAAACAGGATAGGATATGGCCTTTTTTTCTATATCGGAGACATTTTAAACGTCAAAAATAGTATATTATTTTATACGAAGGAGAAGCATGACTTTTCATGGTGCGCCTGAATTAACCCGTCGAACGCAGTGAGGCGGGTAATAGAAGGCAAGCCATGAAAAGTTACTTCTCCTCCAAATAGAATATGTTATTTTTTCTTCAAACGCTTTAAAATGTTCCATGTTTTTGTGGTTTTGATACTCAGTTCTAGGTTTAATTTATGATAGTATAAATATTTAAGGAGGCGAGATTTATAAATGTGAGTATAGTAGAATTTTTTTGCCAGCGAATTTTTGACAGATAGGACGTAGCAAAAGATAAAAGATGAAGCAAAAAGTAAAACAGAGATGTATTATTTATTTTGGGATAAATTTGTTTTCAAAACAATTATATTAGTTAAATTTCCTACTCCTAGTACGTACCATTTGTTTGTTGTGATATTTGTTTACATAGGCGTCGTTATTTTTATTATAATTATTTTTAATTATCAAAATTTTGTTATTACATACAAAATCATGTTTACTAGTTTTTAGTTTTCTATTATAATTGGTTGAATATCAATAGTAGTTTATTAATTTTATGCGTTTTTTTTGTCCATTTTAATGGGACCCCAACAGTTTTTTTTAATATTTTAATCGAGACACTGAATATTCGCACATGTGCAAATCAATATGCGCATAACAAACAAATTTTATGTTCGCAAAAAAATTCTACATTTATGTCGTTTTCTTTTTGCCAGAGCAGAAAAAGTGATTTTTTTTTTTCATAAAAAGAATATGAAAAAATTTGATCTAGTTTTGTAGTTGTGTTTGTGAACTGTCATTTAATGTTTTGGTAATTAATTGTATTTAATTAGGTAATTTTTATTAGTTTTTAATTTAAAACACGATTTAAACATAACATTTATTTAAAAAAATAACTATTTCACTTTAAAAAAATAATAATAACTAAATGACGTTTTGTTTGTTTACAAATTTTGAGAGATGTGGAAATGTATTTGTGCAACTCTATTGTATTTACAACTTCCTCTACGAAAAAATCTAGATTTATTTTCAGGGCAAACAGATCACTTTTTTTTGTCAAATAGAATACGTAATGTCAAAAAAATTTGATCTAGATCGAAAATGGGCGTCTTTAGAGCAATTTTTTTGGTAAAAAGAAAACGACATAGTTTCGATTGTTTTAACAAATAAAATTTATATTATATTTTGAAATCGTTTCGTTTAAATTTATATTTTGTGTTATTATTTTAACGGTATCATAGTAAAACACTTTTCCCTACATGTAGGGAAAAGGAAAAGTATAACTATTGCCGGCGGAGAAGTTGCATTTCTCCGTGGCTAGCTCAGTCAAATTATGACCTAATTATTTGAAATTTGAAGAAAAAATTGTGTTTTTTGCATTCTCGGATATATCTGTTCCGTGTTTAATTAATTCTCGGCAAGATGACTTGAACTTAGGCGCCAGCCAATTTTTTTTTTATTATTTTTATCGTAAATTAAAAAAAATTAGTAAAAGGGACAGTTTTAATCTGTTTATCTGATGAGCACATAGGAAATAAAGCAAAAATTAAAAAACAGAAAAAATTCTTGTCAAAAGTGTAATTTTGTATGGATTTTGCTTTTTTCAAAGGCCTGTATCTTGGACCCCGGGGCTCCGATACAACTCGTTTTGGTTTCATTCGCTTCAGTGAGTGATTTTTTATCAAATAAAAGAAAAATCTTGGCGCCTAAGTAAGTCATATCCCCTCATTCTCGGATATATCTCAGATCATATATTTTCTCTCTATGCTTATTAAACCGATTTGAATTCAAACTTGCTCAAAATTGAGCATAGTTTCTGGCACAATTTTCTTCTGTAGCCAGTTTAATCCAAATTGCATATTAGCCGTGTTCGATTTGACTGAAACAACTGAAGCAATTGAAAAATTAAATGGAATTGTTGTTGTTTTTTCAGTTGTTTCAGTCAAATCGAACGCACCTATTATTTCGATTCAAATTTCAAAAAATATTATTGAAATTAACAACTTTAAATTATATTACGTGGCCTAAGGAACGGATTTATATTCATACGACTAAATTTCAAGTTTACACAAATGATAAACAAAACTATCATCAATTAATGTTGTTACGACCTTGAAATTTATTTAGTAAAAAAAATTTGTAAAAGAAAAAACTTTTCGTGTTTCCTGTAAAAATATCAGCTGTTTTAAGAGAATGAAGGAATAAGATAAACTCACGTCATCGTGAATTCTTTCATTCCAAAAGGGTATTCACAATTCAAACTTCACGTCATCACAAATATTGACATATAAAACGTTTAAAAGTTGAATATTAAAAATTTATGCGCATTTTGTTGTCTGAAGAATACTTTAACTAAAACTTTTGTTATCAATTTTAATAATATTCGTTTTTTACGATTAATAATTACATAATGATAAGATTGGCTTTTTAATTTTAGGAATGTAATTGCATAATAATTCCTCTTGGTGACTGTCAGAATGGCACGTTGTTCCCGGACTTTAGTTTTTTATAATTACATTAAACACAAAACCACTAGATTTACCTCATTCAAAAATTCGGTCACATCATAAATATTATTATGTATTACAATCCATGTTGATTTATTTGAATTATGTTTGGCAACATCTTTAAGAGAATATAATTTTGGTGCCGACATGTTTCTTTTTCTTTATTTACTTTAAACTATCTTAATACTCTTGATTTATTTAAGAAACTATATGAAATGACTGGCACAATTTCGATAGTAACTAATTTTCTTTATATGTATAAAATTCACTATTAACTTTACGTCAACTCGAAAAGAGTTTATAAATTATACTAAACGTGAACGAAAAACGTAAACTTTGGAACTTTTGCTGTCTGATTAGAATTTTACTTAACGTCTGAAGCTATCTACAATTCCTTTCCTATATATTTTGTTCTCAGTTTGAAAATACATGTATAAAAAAGTATGCTCTATTTTTTAAGATAAGATAATTTTAGTTAAAATAACTCTGTCATTATCAAATAAAAAATAATTTAGATATGTATCTAAATTTCAGAAATTTCAAATATATCTGTTGATCTATCTAAGTTTTTGATTTTAAAATCGATGGATTTTTTATGCGGTCACAATTGTAAACCAGTCTCAATTTATGTAAAAAAAATAGTTTATTAAAAAATTGGAGGAAGATGAAATTATTTTAAATATAAATAAAAAATGTTAAAATTAAATAATGCTAATTGTATTAAACCTAATGTGTATTCATACAATGGAAGTCTTAAATTTGATCCTCCAGTTTATGAACAAAGATATTCAAAAGTAATACAAGTTCTTGAGCATGATTTATGGAAAGGATCCATAAAAAAGGTTAGAATTGAGCTTTTGTTTGTTTTTAAAAAATAAATTTTGTTTTTTGTACATATTTATAGGTTATTGATTTTGGATGTGGTGAAATGAAATTATTCCCTATTTTGAAAAACGTTGAAGGAATTGAAAATGTTGTTGCGGTAAGTTTTTTGATTATAATACAAAACGATTTTTTATATAAACAAAAAATAAATTATATCATATGTTTGTGTAGTTCACAATATGGTGATAAAGATAAACTTATTGACATGCCAAAAATGAAATTGTGTTTATAAAATCAAATATAACGATTTTGGAATCCGCTATATTAAGTGGAAATTACAATGTTTGCGTTTATGCGTGTGTTCTAAAGGAGATTAACATTTTCTGTTATGTTATTCCGATTATTAATAGAAATATTTTTCGATAAGAGGGTCAGGGTGGTAACTATTTAGCTAAAAAATAAACTTATTGTTCTTACGTTCGCCTAAAATCGCACTGCCGGCTCTAGTGCTGGCTAGCAAGTGCTCAATGCAACTCCTAACTTGTCACCGCCGCTAACTGAAATTAAATTAAGGCTAAGTTTTGAAGGTGATCTCAAATGGGTCAGACTTTAGGTTAACACCGTCCTCCCTTATTAAAGAATATAAGATCCAGAAACCAAAATATAATATTACTTGGACGTAAAAAAGGACAAGACTACCAAATCGAGACGTGGCTCAATCTGAGTAGTCTTCCCAGTAAACCTCTTCCAGAAACCTTGAATGGATAAAACACGCTTTTAAGCACAGAAGAGATTGCTTTCTAAAATATCGACAAGGACGTAACACTACTTAAAAGTAGAACTGGAACTAAAAAAGCGAGCAGTTGTAGTTGTACAAAATGAAAATGGCAGAAGAAAAGTGGAAGTTGAATAAGGAACATCAAACACGCAGGGATCATATGATTTAAATCAATTGATTTAAATCATTGATTTAAATCACTTGAGTTTTGTAATATAAATCGCCGATTTAAATCAAAATTTCCGAAAAAAGTAAAATGCTAAATAAATTATGGAACACCAGTTTTTAATAAAAAATCCCAAAAATTTCCTGTTCAGTGTTCACACGATGACAGTTATATGCGAGTTGATTTTGTGTTGTTTCTCTTTTTAAAAAAATTTGACAGATAAATAACCTAAGTCAGCTAATATTCGATGTTTTATAACATTTTTTTGTTACAAAATCAAATAATTTACTGTCGAAATTAACCGAATACAATACGCCCATAATTTTCAATGTGGAGGGGAAAGGCGGCAAGTAAAAACAAAATATGTTGTAGTAACTCGCCTGCTAGTTTCTGTCCTACTCGCACTTTCGAGTAGCTCGCCTTATGTGTTCACATGATGCCAGTAACTGTACTCCATTAACTCGTCTGCTCAACTCGCATGTTTACTCGCCACGTGTAAACTAGGCTTAACTGTTTTCGTTATCTGCGAATTATCATTCCTTTTAGTCTACATTCACATGATTGTTATTTTCGTTGTTTTTTTTAATTAATGGAAATCGTTTATAACGTTGAATCCGACAGGGGTTTCTAAACTCAGCGAAGTAAAAAGTTTATTTAATAAATGTAATAAATTTATATTTTTCTGTACTTTCTTTATATCTTTCTGTACTATATTTTTCTGTACTTAGCTTCAATTTTAGTACAATTTTTTGCAAAAAAAGTTAGCAAAAAAAAAATTCAACTTTTTTGATTTAAATCAGATTAAAATAAAAAAAATCGATTTTTTTAATGAAAATCAAAAACTTTATTAACCCTGCAAACACGTAATATCTTTCAACAGGTTAAAACCTGAAAGAAGGAGCCTCAAATCGTATCGACTACTATGTTTTGCTGGTGCTGTCAAAACTAAAACGTGTATTAAATTACACCTGGTGTCAACGATATAACCCGCTTTCCAATCGAGTGAATTGCTGGAGGAATTGATTGTAGCCAATTGGTCTAATATTCAGTAAATCAATCATAGGCTCCATCTTGAAACTTCGTTCGTAAACCTTATTGAAGCACTTCTGCTATACCTTAGGTAACTAGATCTTGCAATTTGGCATCACACCAACATGGCTACCGGACACAACCGGTCTTCACAGGATCCAAAATCAAATCAGTGATGGTCTGAACCAAAAACACCCTGTGCTAGAATAATCTTAGCTACACTCGGCCTATCAAAAGCTTTCGACTCAGTTTGGCACGCTGCACTACTGAATGATATATTTAACACTAATCTGACAGGTTTAATAAAGCCCTGGTTGTGCAACTACCCTAAAGGTCGCCAAACCTACTTTAAGATCCGTAACTGCAAATCGAAGATAAGAATGCTCAGACAAAGAGTTCCACAAAGTGGAGCTGTCTTACCTTTATTATCCAATCTCTACCAAAGCAGTTTATCTGCCCCACCAGAAGGAAAAACCATCACGTCATATACAGACGACTGCATGGTGTTTGCAAAAGTCCAGACAAAATTTTGTCCGGCAAGAAAACAAACTATTTTCTGGATGTTGAATAGAACCAGACTACCGTTTCGGAACGTGTGCAACCTGTTTTTGTTAAAATGCAATATTTAAAAATATAGTTTTTACTGTTTATTTTTAATTTAATTTTATTTATTTTTATTTAATTACATTTTACATTTCTAAATTATTTTCAAACATACAAAATAATAAATTAATCCGTGTACTACTTCTCAGACAGCTATGGCTGGTATTAGAGAAGAAGGAATTGATTTTTGTTTAGTTTTAATTTAAAGAAGAATAATTTAATAATAACATTAACAAAAAAAAAAAAATAATAAAAACAAAATTACATATGTAATATTGATTTAAATTATGATAAATTATGATTAAATACAAAATAATGGTTCAATTTAAAAACAAAACAGATTAAAAACAAGACAATATGGATGAAAGTGGAGACTTAAAAGTGTTATTAATTACTATATTTGTTGACTCAATATTTATATTATTAGACTCA
The DNA here is from genome assembly GCA_963693315.1 of Diogma glabrata. Lineage (NCBI taxonomy): Eukaryota > Metazoa > Arthropoda > Insecta > Diptera > Cylindrotomidae > Diogma > Diogma glabrata. The sequence goes on from OY856186.1 coordinate 407,484,858, forward strand.
GTTGACATCAGATATTGGTTCCTAACATACTTTTTAAATCTCTTTTTCAGCGTGTGAATACAATTAGATTCTTTTATAAATGGTGGTAGTTCATTGTAATATTTAATAGCTGTGTATTTTAGGCTTCGTAGTTTTCTATCCGTTCTCGGTGGCGAAAGTCTCAATTGATTAGCAATCCTTGTGTTGTAACTGTAAACTTGGACAATAATTTTATTAATAATAATATAAACTTCCTTATAGTAACAATTTGAATTTGATTTTAGAATAATAATTTAAGAACTGAGGATGAGGTAAGTCGAAATCGATATTCAATAAAATAAAAAAATCAAATTCAAATTGTTACTATAAGGAAGTTTATATTATTATTAATAAAATAAAAAATCAAAAATAAACAGTAAAAAGTATATTTTTAAATATTGCATTTTAATTCAAAAGTGACAGAAGCACACAAACAGTGAATAATATGGAAATTCATAATAACACATATACTGTTGTTGTTGTAACGACGGATTCGATGCTAATCCTTCGGCTCTATGCCCAGGTTCAGGAACTCTGCTACTACCCTTGGACGGTACCATAAATCTTCCTTCGTCGGGGTTGTTGAATTATCAGATCTTATATTCTTCTGATTTTTTTATTCAACGATTATTTTTTTCCGGGATAATCGTAACCTTAATCTCAACTTGGAAGGGATTTCAACCCTCAGCACTTTGTCTGAAATAAATTTTAGTTTGACATTTAATTATAATTTTCAGTTCTCTAATAATACAAAATATGTATCTAATCTCGTTTTCTTTTTGCCAGAGCAGAAAAAGTGATTTTTTAAAGATTTTTTTTTTCACAAAACGAATATGAAAAAATTTGATCTAATTTTGTAATTGTGTTTGTGAACTCTCATTTAATGTTTTTGTTAATTAATAGAATTAATTAAATAATTTTTTATTAATTTTGGATTTAAAACACAATTTAAACAAAATATTTATTTCAACAAATAACTATTTCACTTTAAAAAAATAATGATAAATAAATGGCGTCTTGTTTGTTTACTAATTTTACAGATTTGTAAATGTATTTGTGTAAATTTATTGTATTTGCAACTTGATCTACCAAAAAATCTAGATTCGGAAAAAATATTTTCAGATTAAAAAAAGAGCAATTTTTTGTACAAAAAGAATACGAAATGCAAAAAAAAGTGATCTGACAGCTGATTTTTTGTTCTTAGGCTGTATTCTAAACCAAAACTTATTTGAAACTTATTTGTGGAGTATAACAAATTGGTTTTTGTATATAGTTGCAAGTTTCCTTTTTGATTTTACATTAAAAACTATTTTTCAAAATTCAACACAAATATATTTTTATTTTATTTTAAATATATATTTTAATCTAACTTCTAAAAAACAATTTTAATTTTCTTATTTCTCTTACACGTGTTTCAATCTTTCGATCATCCTCAGAGAGAAAATATTTACAACAGTTGTAAATATTTTCTCTCTGAGGATGATCGAAAGATTGAAACACGTGTAAGAGAAATAAGAAAATTAAAATTGTTTTTTAGAAGTTAGATTAAAATATATATTTAAAATAAAATAAAAATATATTTGTGTTGAATTTTGAAAAATAGTTTTTTAATGTAAAATCAAAAAGGAAACTTGCAACTATATACAAAAACCAATTTGTTATACTATAGTGATTTTACCGCACTCCAAAACCAAAAATTAAATTTTATTTGTGGAGACTTACTTATTTGAATAAGTAACCTAAAGAGGTGACTTATTTGAAATTTTTTTTCCATAGAAAAATCTAATTCGATTTGACAGTGTCAAATATTTTTATGTTTGTTTACTAAATGGTTTTCAGGAATAAAACTTCTTTTTCGATTCGTAATAAAATTAATGTAATAATTTAAAATGAAAAAAATAGTTTTGAAAACTCTTTTAACTGATCAAATCAAAGAAATCGTTTTAATTAAATTTATTTTCCAATTTGCTTTTTGTTGCTGTCAAAATAAGTATGCTAAATCGTTTAGAATAGCTTTTAAATACTTATTAAAAATGGCGGTGAATAAGTAAGTCTACATAAATAAGTTTCAAATAAGGCTGTATTCTAAACGACGACTTATTTGAAACTTATTTATGTAGACTTACTTATTCACGGCCATTTTAAATAAGTATTTAAAAGCTATTCTAAATGATTTAGCATACTTAATTTGACAGCACATAAAAGCAAATTCGAAAATAAATTTAATTAGAACGATTTATTTAATTTGATCAATTAAAGAGTTTTGAAAACTATTTTCTTCATTTTAAATTATTATATTAATTTTTTTACAGATCGAAATAGTACATTATGATGCTAGGACGTAAAACTAAAGATTTTGGACGGATGTGGAGTTTGCAAATCGAGGCGCTAGCCGAGATTTGCACCCACAATAAGTCCAAAATAGCTTACGTCCGTGCATCATATACTATTTTTTATTCGCCGCAAGCAAAATATTTTAAGAAAAGTTGTTTATTCTAAATTAAAATTATAAATTTTCATAAATTTTAAAATAAAAATATGTGGAACAAGTAACCTTGGACAAAATATTTATTATTTTTCCCAAATTATTGTGTAGCTATGACAACAAATGATAATAACTATTTTAATTGGATAATGAAATTTTGAATTTGAGGGTTGCTTTGATAAAAAATTTTATTTTTCATAGAATTTAAACAAATACGAATGCTTTTTACTTTTTTGGACGTAGCTATGACAACAAAATAAATAGTTGAAAAGTGATACTTTAAAGCCGCAAATCACAGTAATAAAGTAACACTTTAATATGTATGCGAATAAAAAATTTATTTGCATTTTATTTTAAAATGGGTGAAAATGAATTTTTTTTTGATACACACTGAAAAATTACTTTTTAAATGAAATTCACAATAAGAATTTTCGAATAATTTGACAGCCGGATATTTTTCGATGTTAATTATTTTAAGGTTATGTTTATTGTGCTTTAAACGATTTGAGTACAACCCCGTTTTATGAAAAAACACCAAAATTTAAAGATTTTATATAAAAAAATGTAGTAATTAAAGATTATAAACTTCAATTAAAATTGAAAAACTCATGTAAATTTAATTGATGTTTGTGCTGTTAGTGATTTAAAATATAAAAAGAAAACAATTTAAACGTTTAAAAAATGTGTTCAGTTTTGGATGAATATTTTTTAAGTGAAGTAGATATAAAATATGATTCTCCCGATCTCTTGCATTTGTCGAAAAAGATTCATGACACCGATTCATTGATTACTGAAAATAAATATCTTCAAGACGAAAATTCTAATTTAAAATCGAAGTTGTTATCAATAGCAAACTCAACAACAGACATAACAAATCTATACGAAACTACAAAAAATGAGAATCTCAGATTCCAAGCTGAATTAAAAACGTTACAAAGTCAATTGTTAGATTTAGAAAAAGAAAAGAAAGTGCTAAGTGATTCAACTTACAATGAGAATATTTTAAATGAACAAATTATTGCAGAGTTGAAACAAGCTAATATTAACCTAATATCTAACGAACTATGCAACTATGCCAAAATTTTGCATAACAATAATTTATTAACAAACAAATTGAAAAGAAATTTGAAACACATTGTTGAAGAACAGTTAGAACACAAAGATGGGTTTCTATGGCTGGAAACTGCTCCGTCAGGAAAGAAAGTTCAAAGTAAGTCTACCTCTACAGATAATGGAAAAACCACCAAGGATCAAAGCATTCAAACTAACACAAACACAGTAGCAACGGTTAGTCGTGGTACAACAACATCTTCGTTTATAAAAACAAGATCGATTGGGGTAAACTTTCCAGATTCAGATACGATTTACATTGAAAAAATATTTGAATCAATGGAAATTCCAAATCTTTTGTCTCCGATCAATGAACTATGTATCGAAGACGAAACTATTATCAAAAAAATAAATGCTGAAACGCAAACAAACTTGAAGAATATAAGAAACAAATTAGATTATGTTAAGAAATCGAGATCCCTTGAAAACAATGACTATTCATTGTTACCAAATGTGAAAAAAGAAGAACCAAATTCTTTACATGGTTCCTTGTCAGATTTAACTGTTTTTGGTTCCATAAAAGACAAGGACGATACTTACATTAATCCTCAATTGAGTACATTATGGAAAATTTTGGGTCAAACAATATTTTCCATTATAGGAAATGGACAGGTTACCAATAACAGTAATATTGCAAATATTGACATTTTAACAGAACAGGTTCAAGCAATTGCCAAAAGAATAAACATAGGAAATGAAATGGATTGTAGTAATGAAAAAGAAATGGGTTTAGATTCAAGAAAACGAAAATTTCATACAAAGAATAGCTCAACGAAAAGAAAACGATTATCATCAAAAATTGGTGATTTATTTGATAACCATAGTAATAATAGCTTTAAGTCAGCATTTGAATCAAATGATAATAGTCTAAACAATTTTCCACTTTCAAATGAAATTTCAACGGAAATTGTTAATAGTAACTGTAATTTAGAAAAAGAGCCTGTAATCGAATTATTCGATGAAGAAATTAATTGGAATAGGCCGTTCGTAAATATCACTTCTGACAACATAATACTTTTAAATGAAGGTCAGAGTGATACAAATTTTCAAACCACTACTAATTTAGATAGTGAGAGTTCTAAGGCTGAAATGTACAGCTTAACAAGTGAATTATCTAATTCCAAAATTGAAGAAGTTTTAAAAATCGATAGCAATACTAGCCGAATTATACAGAACAATCTTGATATAACTGTTAATTCTGTTATTGCTGAAAGTTCGAATCCTAGTTTAGATAGTTTAACGGATAATGAAGAGCATAGTTTGTCAATTATAACAGATGATGAATTATCTGATTCGGAAATGAAAATAAATTTAGAAAATCGTAACGAAACAGGTAAAGATCATAATTATTTTGGTTTTATTAATGACTTCATAGTTTACTACATGTAATCGGTAAATTTTACATCCCTCCAAGGTACTTTAGTTTGACTCCATTTATAAGAGGAAAACAATTACAATTTAAAAATTGATAATCAAAAATCAAAGCGTCGCAAAAACGTTAAACCGTATAAACCCGGAGCACTTTTCAATAATTAGAGGATCAATTCTTTCCATGTGCTTTCTTAAGAAAGCCGTATTTTAATTTCGCTATTGTGAAATTGGGGCTGAGAGATAATTGAATCTTTTCGGCAGCGACTTGTGTTGGGCTTCCATTGAGAACTAGATTTGGGGCTTGGTTTTCATTGTGTCTTCCCGAATAGAGGGATGAGTTTTTATGAATTTCTAATGTTTTTTTTTATTTTGGATCTAAGGGAGTGATAACTCCGCGTACTCCAGTTCCTGCTATTGACATACGAGATAACGTAAAATGTCCATACCACTGGATAGCAATAGATGTCACTAGCTATTGTGAATCGGATGTAACCGCTTTTCAAATTTTTGACCGAAGGAATCAGCATACTGTATTTAACTCTTGCTTCGATGTGGTGAAAATAGTAGAGATGAACTTTCCCGTAGAAAGTTCCAGATTTTTGTTTTTAAACCATTCATCTAAGACGTTCAAATAAGTATTCAGAATATTGGTAGTTGTTCCAGGTCGTTTCGTGTTTTGGTGCAAATACCGTGCAGTTGTTCACATATACAGGTTTTGCAGTCCAAATTCAACATTTTGCAAATCAAATTCAACATTTTGCAATTCAAATTCAATTTTTTCATTTCAAATTCAACTTTTTGCAAATCAAATTCAATATTTTGCAAATCAAATTCAATTTTTTGCAAATCGAATTCAACCTTTTGCAAATCAAATTGAAGAGCAAAAAATTGAATTTGATTTGCAAAATATTGAATTTGATTTGCAAAAAGTTGAATTTGGACTGCAAAACCTGTAGCACATAGGCTGCTTAGGTAAAAATCCAATAGTAAAGGTGAGAGTTTGCGATCGATGAAAGGATGGAAATCGATCAATTCTGAATGATTTTCTTCAGGCTTTCCAGGTTTTAAAATGGAACTGATTCTAGCCGTTTTCCAGTTTTCCAAATATTTGGTATCTAGAGATTATTGAGAAATGTGTTGAGTAGAGTGAAGTAGTTCAATCCCTTGGATACAATGTGTTTGAGGATGAAGATTGAGATGCAATTGGGCCGAATAGCTTTTGATGATTTCTTATTCTATTCTGAACTTATTATTTGGAAAGATTTCCTCTTTACTGTTCTCTAAGTTATCAGCATTATGTTTACAAATATGTTTTAAGCTTTTCTATGAACCAAATGTTAAATTTTGTTGCGCTTTTTTATGATTTTCAGTTGCAATATCATTTAAGGAGATCATGCTTTTATTTCCAGATTTTCGGGTGTTAGTGAGCCTTCTAGAACCTACCAGAGACTTTTTATTTTGCCAAGGCTTCATTTACTCTCTGGTCTCCCTATTTATTTCTTCTTTTTTCCCGTTGCTAATCTGTTAACTTGCTTATTAAAGTGCGGGCTTTTAGAGTCAGCTGGATCTGCCTTGGGTATGTCTTCGTTTTAGATAGCAAACGCATAAGCTTCATGTGTCAAATTTTTTTGGGGTATGTTGGGTGGGATGGTTCCGTTGTGGTACTGTACTTGGTAACCGCTTTTCTGACGGGTTCGTCAGTGGTGACTCGTCCAGGATACAGGAAAATCATATTTTTGGTCCATAATTGAAACCGCTACAATTTGTCTGTATAACTCCTTTAGGTGTGTTGTGTAGGTTTGTTTGTTTAGCCCTTTCTGGTATAAGTAGTTCTATTGCTGGGCTACATAACTTATTTAGATAACTTCTAATTTGTTTCTAAGGTGGAGATGTTTTAAGCAGTTCTTTGAATTAGTATGGTTTTGTGGTTACTAAAATGGTATTTATGAGCAGGCAGGTCGTTGTTTTGGGTTTTCCGGAATGGTTCTGGTTCCGTTTTTTATAACGAATCCTATTGGTGAGAGTAAAACGAGTTTTTCACATTATATCGATTATCTCGTAAACTATAAATGCTATGGACCTGAAATTTGAGGTGCATATAAAACTAATCTGTCCATATAAAATGACGGATACAAATAAAACTAAAGTTGTTTTGGTTTGGTTTACAGGGGTACGATGTGTGAGACCTTTGTAGAAAATACATTTTTTTTATAGATTCGAGTAGGGTGTTATATGAAAGATTTTGGAATTTTACACCTCACCATTTTTTGTATAATTTTGAATAATGACATTTTCTTTCATGTTTTCTTACCTCGCTCGATTAGCTCCGAATCTAACTGATCGAAAATCTTCAAATGTATTTAGAATGATATAAAAATTAGCAAGTTTTTAATAAAAAATATATAAAAGTGTCACATACTCATAATTATATTTATTAAGAGGGTGGAAATGAGAAGGGGTGAAAACACTATTTAAAACGTGGTCAAGTGGAGTGTCATTTGAAAGAGCACCTAATTTAAAACATATTGCAATTTTTTTTAGAATTTTGCGGTGCACAGATTTTGAGTTATGGTCAAAAAAGTGCGACTTTCAGACCGTTCCTCCCCCTCCCCCCTCCATTCCGACAGTAATTGACAGAAACATTCGTAAAAATTCACAGAGTTAGGAAGTTTGGTAAATTTTGAAAGAAAATCATAGCGAAGTCTCAAATAATTATGTGTTTAGGGGATGGGTGTGGGGAGGGTAAAAAAACCCATTTTCGACCCAAATGAGTGGGGTGTCATATGAATAGCACCTTATTAAAAAAACATTGCAATTTTTATTTTTATTTTGCAATGCACAGATTTTGTGTTATTGTAAATGTGGGTGTTGTCAACAATTTCCTGGTCAATTCTACTCATGTATTTATTATGCGTCGATTGGTCACGCTCGTTATCTTAACTGCGCTAGGATGGTTCTGGTACTGCGTGGCAGTTTTACCTCTTCAGCAGCGACTTGTGGTGGCTTGCTATTAAGAACTCGATTCTTAGCGTAGTTCTTTATAGTGTCTTCAACAGCTTTGGTATGTATATTTTTTAAGTCCGCCTTATAAGTAGGCTCGTCGATGTTACCGATGACTTGATTGATCTTTATGACAGGCCCAAATATATTGTTTGGTAAGCATTTCGTTATATTATTTCGTCACGGACCGGCAATATGTTACATTCCTCGTGTAGGTGATCTCGGTGGGCCATCAAATGACATCCGCTGTACGTAAGGTTGTGTTCTGTGTTATTTGTAACTTATTCCAATGGGAGTCAGCGACTTAGGGTGTCCATATGGGAGCAGCGTATTATATGAAAGGCCTTCCTATTGCTTTATATGCTGTTATTATTGTGTTTTTATCCTTACCCCACGAACTATCCACTAGAGTTTTCAGTGCGTTATTCCTGTTTTTCAGTTTTGTGTTCACTTGTTGAGCATGAGCGTTGAATTTAGGTAGTGGATCGAATGTTACCCCCAGCAGTTTGACCGTAGGAATTAGTATGTTGTCAATGCAGATCATAAGTATTGTATTTACCTACTTCGTCCACGTGGTGAAAAGTGTGGAAGTGGACTTTTCAGTGGACAGTATCAATTTAAAGTTTTAAAGTTTTTAAACCATTGATACAAGGTGTTAGGTGTTAAGGTGTTTAGGACATTAATGAGTCGTTCCAGGTTGTTTCCTGTTGCAAGCACCGTGCAGTCGTCTGCATATGACGTGTGGTTATTCCTTTTGGTGGTGCCGGTAAACAACTTAGGTAAAGGTTGAATAATGAAGGTGAGAGAACTCCACCTTGTGGAACTCCTTGTCTGAGCACTCTCATCTTAGATCTAGAGTTAGGGAACTCAACGTTTGTTTGGTGGCCTCTTAGATAGTTGCACAACCAGCACTTTATTATACCTGGCAGATTAGTGTTGAATATGTCGTTCAGTAGTGCAGCATGTGACACTGTGTCGAAAGCTTTTGACAAGTCAAGTGCAACTAAACGACCATTGCTGATTTGGTTTTGGATTCTATGAAGAGCGGTGGTTGTACTATGTGCTTTCCTAAAGTCATGTTGATGTGACGCCAATTTGCAAGATCCAGTTAATCGAGGTAGCAGCAGTGCTTCTATCAATTTTGAAACCGACAAGGCGATAGAGATCGGTCTATAGGATTCTCCCTTTTCTTCAGGCTTGCCAGTTGTCAAAATGGGACTTATTCTAGTCGTTTTCCAGATATTTGGTATCTGGAGCGTATTTAAAGATGTGTTGAGTATGGTAGTGAGAAAGTTCAACCCTTTGGGTCCAATGTGTTTCAGCATGATGGCTGAAATGCCGTCTGATCCAATAGCTTTAGATGGTTTGGATTTCTTTATTGCGTTTTCAACACCTCTTCTTCGGAAAATATAATATTTTCGAAATTTTCAGTATTAAGTTTGCGTATATGTTTTAATACTGACCTAGTTTCTTTTTAGGTAGATTTCATATAAAAATCTACCTATTGTAACGTGCTTCATCTCGGAATTTCAAAAAAATTTTAGTGCCAAACGACTATATATGATAAGCGGAGACGGAAAATCAAAATGAAAAAAAAATTTATATATATATATATATATATATATATATATATATATATATATATATATAACGATATGAGGTATAACAGAATTATCCGGCACTCTCACGGTCGCACTTTTCGACCTACACCAAAAATATTTTGTGTGTATATTACGGCAAACAATCTCTTGGACAAGTTCGCGAACTGGCCATATCGGGGTACCATTTAAGCGGCTAGAGCCTTAAAAGTCGAATAATCTAAGACGTTATAACTTCCGTTTGAATCATAATGGTTAAATAAAATTGATAAATATTGAATATTTAAACTATTTTTTATCATTTTTTGCAAAATGAAAACCTCAGCGCAAAAGGTTCCTGAAAAATCAGCTGTTTTAAAAATGTACTGAACTTTGTTGTCCTCGATATAGATGAAAATAACCAAGCTTACAAATGAAAACCTTCCAAAACATAAATACGTAGATAAATCTATCCAAAACTTAAAAAATAAATTGTTTAAGTTCAGAGGTTGAGACCCTGGGTCGGTTAAAACAAAAACAAACGCAAACGTCCATGTCTTCATCATTTTTGAGTTTCTTTTGCTTAAACTCATATTTTCTTTTAGATTAACTTTTCAACTATAATCTCAGAAATTTTCAGCTTTCTGTCCCTAAAGGCTCCAATTTTATAAGCTTAAACAAAAAACCTTTTACATATCTTACAAAGCCTAATATATGTGAAAATTAAAAAAATGAAAATTTATATAAAATTAATATTGAATTTTGTTTTAGTTTTGTTGATATTTACTTGCAAATACTATTCGAACAAATTGATAGATCTTTGTGCGATAGGCGTTCAAAAGGATCTATATATGAAAAACATTTTAGGGAGCTATTATATAATTTACCAACCGAATAATTAGTTAGTGTTAATTAAACAGTAAAATTAAGCATGTAAATTCCTATAAAAATAACAGATATGTATAAACTTTAGTAAAACATGTGTTAATATCACACAGCGTTTAAAAAAATTCATATTTAATAACATAAAACCATAATGATCACCCCCAAATCTAATTAACCAAATTTTTGTTCTTCATGGTTATTTAGATATTGTCTATATAAAAGAAAAATTGCGAAAATTGCATTTGTATGCAATTTTTCAATTTATTTGTATTGTTTTTATTTTGAATTTTTGTTTTGTATTCAAATTGCATATAGAACCAATTACGTATGTTATTAGGAATTTTGTTTTGTTTTACGTAGATTTCATATATTAGGTAGATTTCATATATGCCAAACGACTATATATGTAAAGCGGAGACGGAAAAACAAAAAAAAAATTATACATATATATATATATATAACGATATGAGGTATAACGGAATTTAGCGGCACTCTCACGGTCGCATTTTTCGACTTAGACCAAAATTTTTTTCTGAGCGTATTGCGGCAAACAATTTCTTGGATAAGTTCGACAACTGGCCATATCCGGGTACAGGTTAAGAGTCTAGAGCCTTGAAACTGTCAAAGACAAAGCGTTATAACGGCCGTTTGGGGCAAATTATGTAAACAAATTTATAAATATTAATTATTTGAACATATTTCTATCATTTTTTAAAAAGCCAGATATCTGCAATAAAAGGTTCTTTAGCTATCTGCAATAAACTGTGTGAAGTACAACGGCATTTTGCGGCACTTTCACGGTCGCATTTTTTCACTTACGCTAAAAATATTTTCTGGGTATGTTGCGGCAAACAGTTTCCTGAATATGTTTGACAATTGGCCATATCGGGGTACAGGTTAAGTGCTTAGAGCCCAAAAACTGTTTAAAATAATGTTTATTTTTAAATTTTGTTTAATACTTCTGTTTTTAATTAGTGTTTTTTATAAAGTAATCTGATAAATCCGATTCTAATTGCACACATAACTGTCTGATCCCGAAATCTACCTATTTCTAGCGGATATACCTGCCGCTCGGACTTTTCATGTTTACTTTGCTTTTCTGTAAACTGCGTGTTGAATTTTATTGCACATTTCCTATGGGTTTCGGTTGGGATATCATCGAAGGAGATCATGCAGTTGTGTTACCCGTTTGACGTGGATGTGTTAAACCCTTAATCACCTTCCACAGGCTTTTTTCTGTGCCAAAGTTTGACTTACTCACTAAATCTTTCCATTTGTTACGTTTGTGTTCCATTATTAGCTTATTTGCCTGGTTGTTCAGGCCCGGATTTCTAGAATCTGCCTTACGGATGTCATCTCTTTCGGAGGAAAGCAAACAAGCTTCTTGTGGGAGGTTTGGTTTAATCTTTTGTATTCTACCGGCTGGAATGAAGCGAGATCTAGCTTTGTTAAACATTTCTATGAATTGTTTTTCCCCAGAGAGGGCGTCAATTAGTAAAAATTGCTTACTGAATTCCATTTCAGAAAAATTGGTAAAATTATCCCAGTTCGCTTTGTTAAATTTAATATATGTCTTCTTCTCGGATTTCATTTCGTTTAAGGAACGGTTTAACGTGATTATGATCGTCACATGATCTGATCCCAATTCAATTTCAGTTCTCTATTCAGCGATTGGCATTAGTGATATGCTGACATCGGGAGAAGAGTATGAGTTATTTGTTACTCTTGTTGGTTGTGGTTCATTGAGAACTCTAAAGTTGGAGCCGTCAATTTGATCAGCAATGTTTTCGCCTCTTGAATCAGTGTTCAAGTGTGAGTGCCATAGATCATGGTGCGGATTCATATCGTCAAGAATTAGACAGAATTTGGTATAAAATAAATGTGCTATGGACGGTTCATAACCTGTACCACAGCTGCTTACTTTACGGTAGATTGTGGTTTTTTGTATAATAAAGCAAGGCCACCACTTTTGTCCTTCCCTCTATTCAGTCTTATAATTCTACAATCATAGATACTATCACTAATCTTAGATCTAACATTTAATTTGGTTTCTTGTAAAACCGCGACTAGAATAGTGTTTTTTTACATATAATTGATGAACTCATCGATTTTGTTTATGAGACCGTTACAATTTAGCTGCATTATTTTCACCGAACTTGGGGTTTCCGGATGTGTGTCCATTCACATTTTGTTCTGTTGCGAGCTCGTGTTTGTATGTTGACTTGATGCATGGCAACATGGCGCTATGTAGTTTTTGGTCCATTGCTTATGTGTTACAAGGTCTAAACAGTTCTTGAGATGACACCATTCTTTACAGCTATTACACTGTTTGCCCTTAAAATGTTTTTGCATATTGCACAATGCCATGTTTTAGTTGGTCCAGGATTTCTTTCAATACCAGCCATGACTAAAAGGATTTGAAACAGTGAGGTCAGTGACAACTGCTCCTTTATCCAAAAAATGGAGCGACGGAGTAGCGCCTTTCCGTTTCGTCGAAATTTTTATGATGGTCCTTGGTCGGAACTGGGTTCCGAATACTTCTGGGGCGTAGACCCGTCCATCTTGAGAAGTGATCTTGTTGTTCGTTGACGCTTATATTATTTACTATGTAGTATGCGGTATCTGACATCGCGAATGATCGCGAATGATGAATGTAAGAGCTTTTAACGATTGTTGCATATGCTTTAAAGCAGTATGACAAGCAATCTTGAAGTTGTAAGAGGATGTTAGCCAAACAAAAATTATTTTATTTAAAATATTTGTGAAGTTTATTTTACAAAAAAATTTATAAACTAAATTTTTTAATTGATGAAATTCGAGATCTGGACTATTGAACCTGTCCATTTTTAATCTACTTCATAGTTGGCATGCAGTAGAATAGGTAAAATAAAAATAAGCGTTTCTTTAGAAATTTTTTAAATTGCTTCGTTTGAGAACAACGTGGTTCGGCAGATTTCTACAAATTCAAATCTAGGGTAACTTTGAAATCGAATTGCAAGTGAACGACTTACTCGATACCAACGGTTTTATGTGTGTTCGAAGGGTAATTTACTAGTCTATCGGCAGATTAAACAAATACGCAATTAAATTTGTGATTACACTTATAGCACATTTAGCACAGTTAACATTTTGATCTGAGATGTATATTTTTAAAAATTAATCTTTAGAACAAAAACTAACTATTTGTCAAGTTTTGGCAAATTTAGGGTAAAGTTGGAACTTGTTCATTGCGAAAAAAAATTCAAAATATGCTTGACGTACAGCCATGTGCCATTTTTAAAACTATTTCTTTTTAATATTTTCAACACTGGTAGTAAAAAATTTACTGCGTACAGCCATTAGTGGTTTATCCTTTTCACTAAGTATTATAGCACAAAGTTTATATGTCGATCACTCATTATTTATATTTTTTGCGTAATACTTCCAACAGTCTTCATAGGTTCTGCTAATCAATAAACCCTTTATTTTCGAAACTTTTTTTTTAATAGAAAAATAATGTTGATGAATTACTTTTGTTAGCATAGCACCCATCATAAGTTGTTTAAAAAGACTAATAGCGAAATAGATTTCTCGAGAATTTTTAAAAATTTTCTCGATAAATGAGAATTTTTTGATTTCACTCGAGAAAGAATTCTCGTGAAAAGGCACTCCTATTGCATTGCTATTTTGATGACGACTTTGTTATATGACTTTCTACAATACTAATGACAATCGATTATATTTTAAGCAAAGTGGAGAGCATACTAAACAAAATCTCATGTTATGCATTATTTTTCTTATGCCGCGTGCTTAGTATATAGTTTCTGACAAGAATCAAACCAACTTTGTCAAACAATTCAAACAATCAAGTAAAATTATTTTCGTTGTCCTTTTATTGCAATAACTTTTTCTAAAAAGTTAACTTAAAAAATGTAGAAATATGAAAAAAATCTGTTTTTAGAACTGGAAGTGAAATCAGTTTACGCATCAATGTTGATGTTGCCAATATTTTTTTTTGCATAATGATCTAGCATAATTTAAATTGTTTAAATTTTAAAATATAAATCTGTAGTAGTAGTTTTAATTGTTCAAGTGTAGTTTACTTTTTTGATGACGTATCTTGATCTGCGGACGATTCACATACGCTCTTACTTTGTAAGCTATGAAGTTATAACTGAACAACCCAAACCACGAGTTAAATAAAATCATTTCTTTTTTTCTATACAGATTTCGGAACAAACAAAAATACTTTTTCCAATAAAGCAACAGAAGATATAAGTTCAGTTCCAGAACACAACAATCTAGTAACACAACAAAATTTATCATCTAGTTTCAACGAAGAGTTTCTTCAAAACTCATGTAGTTTTCCACCAAAACCTTTGCTGATTGAGTCACCATTACACCAGTCGCCTAAACGTGTCACCCGGTTAAGCTCAAATGCTGTTAGCACACTTACATCACCAAATAAATTATTAAGTCCATTAAAGCCTTCACCATCGATTAATTTATGTGAGACTATAAAAATGACATTAAGGAATAGAAGCGAGAAGCATGTGTCGAATAATCTTAATAAAGTTCAACCAAATCGATTAAAGATCAAATTTCAAAATAATAATATAATGGATAAAGATGGCATTAGATCAACTAATGGAAATGATGTAACCGAAACAAATCAAACGACTGAAAACGTAGCAGTCACAAAATTGCGAGCAGTTGATTTGAAAAATTCTGTTAGTGTAGATCCAGATTTTTACGGATTTAATGATAATGCAAACGAAATAAATTTAACGGAAAACGAGTTCTATAATATTTTCCTAGAAATAGACTCAATAGATTGTAATGAAGTAACTAATGTATTAGAAATGTGTAAAATTCCAAATTTAATTCAACCGATTTTGAACATCATACCGTTGGAAAATATCCTAGAATCACCTGAAGAGCCCGATTCTGAAGAGTTATTCAAAATAACGAATGTAGAACCTAAGCACATTCCCACAGATCGTGTGATTGCTAACAATTCCATACTTGTCTCACCGATTCAATCTATTATTTTAAATTATTGTACACAAAAACGTGATATTATTCTTAACAAAATAATGCCTCCACCAAAAAATCCGAAAGAAAGTTTGTATTATAGAAAAATCTGCGACATTATAACAAATTTTATAAATAATAATCCGAATTGGACCACAGAAGCTTGTGATAAAGTAAAACAAAGTATCTTATCTGTAACAAGGAATAATAATGTATTAGTTCGAATATTAATCGATATAGTAGAAACTTTAAAATATGGTGAATTGAATTTTGATTTTACACCACCCGCCCCACCTTTACCACGCCAATATCAAAAAATTATTAGTCTAACTGAGGTATTACTCAACGAAGAATTTAAAAGGAAATTAATATTCGAAGTTGATCGACGTTTATTTACATTTAAAACAAGTTCATGTAGTGAAAAATTGTGTAGTCTAACATATTTTTATATTGGTTTAGTTGATCATCATCCTGAAGATAGTCATAAACTAAGAATGTTTATTTATAAAAGTTTATACTTTTATGGATGCAAATGTATTCCAATGATATATATTGTATTAAATTCATATCCTTTTTATATTTTGCCAAAGCACGATGAACCCAATTATGATAAACGAGATCAATTGATTAATACAATTATTACAAGTTTGTTAAACATAAAATTTAGTTCGAACAAAATTGACTATAAAGATTTACTAAAGAAAAAATCGTTGCAGTTCTTTTTAACAAAAAAATTAGGATATAGATTTGGAGAACATGATATTACAAAATTGTTACAGACTTTGTTACTAGACTTAAAAACGAACGACCGCACCATCAATAAAAATAATTTGGCTTATTGTTTTATTTTAATTGGAAAAAGACAAGGCTATCATTGGTCGGTTACAAACATAATAAATTCTCATTTAACTCCATATCTTAACGAGTTACTACAGAATGTTAACAAAAATAATGAAAGTGATCAGAAAATTATTATTTGTCTATTCATAATTTCGTCAATCTTCAAAACGGGTGATAATGCTGAAGAAATGATACATCCGATGAATTTGTTTTTTGAAATACTAAAACTAACAGACAAACAACATATACAAGAAGCGGCAATCGAAGCTATTTTACGATTGTCACGTTTTACATTTATCGAAGTTTTCAATCGAATTGTACAATGGAAACCGAATTACCAGATAAGTGAAAGAACTTTGACAATGATGAAAAGTTTTATTCATCGCAAACCTTTAACATATTGGAAGAAAATTTGAAATCAATGGAATCATTAATCTATTTATTTAGTTAAATTAACTAACATTACATTTTATGATTACTGAAGTATAAATGCATGTGTGTATATGATAAAAATGAAGCTTAAATAAATGATAATTTTATTATAAAATTGTATACAAATGAAATGGTTTTGTTTCATTGAATGAATACCAAAACTATCTTAAATGTCTAAAGGAGAAAACAGCAACTCCACAAAAAGTACAATTTGGATGAATCTTATTAAATTTTGTATGCAATGCCATTTTCATTTTATTGTTCGTCTGATATAGATGTTTTGGTATTTTATTTGAGGTTTATCTACGTAAAATGCAAACGGTTACAAGAACCATTACTCCACCAACTAAAACCTTACGAATAAATCTGCGAAGTGAACCCGTATCGTGAACCCGAACTTCACACCATAACCCTTAGCGGGTTCAGTTGAATAAAAAACGAATATCTGCCACGTTTCTGGCTCTAGCAGTTTTGTGAGATGTGACTCGATTTCTCACATCCAAGACCAGCGTTTCCTACTGCTGCCAATCTTCCTGACTTCTTTCACGCATGATTTTGCTCTTTCTCCATCTCGTTTGTTAACACCACCAAATGCTTTAAAATGTCCTTCAGTTCCAATATTTCCATAAAATATCCAAAAGTGTTGAAGTATGCGTTAGATGGTTTAAGCCGCACATTGTTTACCAAGCGGTTTTACCATGTCATGCTGACGGTCTAATTCGTTCAATACTTCTACATTTTTTCGATTTTCTCTCGATATTTATTCCTTCAACTTCAATAGCTGCAAAAAATTGCACTGTTGTTGTGGTAGCGATGTTAATAAAGTGCTACTCGTTCGATTCCGTTTCTAAATTCAGATACTCTGCTACGGCCCTTGGGCGGTACCACAGATCTTTCTTCGTCAGATCCGTCGCATTCTCTGGACATGTAAAAAGGTGGTCAACATTATGTGGAATGGCCTCACACCGGGACATTTATCAATAATTTAGAGGTTGATTCTGTTTATGTAATTATAAAATATTCATGACCAGCCAGCTCTTTTTTCGTTACAATTTTGGAATCTACAATCCCACCGCTGTCACCAAATTGTGACGAACTTACGCCACGAATTAGTCTATCTCTCAAATTCGGTCAAGTACTTCCTCTATGGCCCTCCCTACCACAATTTAATAAGTGTTTAATAATTTTTTTAAGTCATTCAATCGGCAACAATGTTTGACATCTAGAACATTCTCTCTACTGTTCCAGAAACTCTAAAGGTGACTATAGAAAGCTTCCACAAAACTGCGCCTGCTATTCGCTCTTACATGTGACTCCTTTACCATAACTGTATTAATTCTGTTTTTTTCTAGGTCGACATCGACGAAGATTTATTACTTCGATATGGATTTCGAGTTACACCATTAGTTTCAGATTACCTAAGAAAACGACCCCATCCTTTACATGTAGAAGTGTACGCAGGTAGCATAGATAAACCGCATGATTGTTTAAAAGATGCAGATGCAGTGATTGGAATAGAAGTGTAACTAAAACTACTATTACAACTAATAATTTTAATTTCAATGTTTTGTCTATTCTCAGAATCGAACACGTTTATCCCGGAACATTAGAAAAATTGCCACATAATATTTTTTCATTTATTAAACCAAAGCTAGTTATATTAACAACACCAAATTATGAATTTAATGTGTTATTTGGTGAAACGCGATTTGCAAATGGATTTCGTCATGAAGATCATAAATTTGAATGGACACGTCAAGAATTTTTGGATTGGTCTCTAGATTTATGTACCAAATATCCAAACTATCGAGTAGAAATATTTGGAATTGCACCAGGTCCTATGGGTACTGAGTGTTACGGTTGTGTTACGCAGATGGCCGTATTTGTTCGAAAAGATGTTTTAACGGGTGAAGAAATTAAATTTGACATAGACAATAATTTAACACAAACAATTGATAATTCAAGCTATAAATTACTATTTACACATAATTTTCCTGTATTTTTTGACGATCGATCTCGAATACAAAAAATTTTAGACGAAGCAAAATATCATTTAAATCGATTTTTGAATATGGAAGATGAATATTATGATTCGAAAGATGCCAAGTTTAAAATACCTTTAACTGACGTTTTAGATGTAATTTTAAAAGAAACCGAAAGTATAGAGGAACTTAAACATATATTAGTTCAAAATAATTATAAGATTAATGATGAAAATTATGTAATTGTAAGTGAATCATGTGATGAAAGTAATGATGAGTCAATTCACGAGGAAATGGAAGTGTGTAGTGAAAATCCAACTGTTCCATCATCTGAAGAAGACTGGATTTAAATTATGAATTGTTAGAAAATTTGATTTAGAACTACTTATTTAATAAATTTGACTATTTTGATTATGCTAACTATTGTCTAAAATATGCTCTCTGCGTAAAAAGAAATATTTAAAATAAAATTTCCCAAATTCATTGTTTGCAGTTTGCACTATTTTGATATAATATAAATTTTAAAATAATTTATTTTAATTAATATATTATAAACTTCAATTATTGAAATTTAACGCAAATGTTTTGCCAAAACTAGAAAATATGTACAAAAAAATCAAAACTGAAAAATAAATTCAACAATATATTTCTTTGTATATCCAATACATTTTAATAATTTTGTTTGTTCAAACTTAACAAGTATTATAATAAATTTCACTAATAAATTAAAATAAAATCGCCAATTTCTTGTTAACTAATAGTTTTTATTTACTATACATATACGTATTTCGAAAGCTATGCTTTCATCTACATTAGTTTTGATATATACTACTGTCGATGAAAGCATAGCTTTCGAAATAGGTATATAGTAAATAAAAACTGTTAGTTAACAAGAAATTGGCGATTTTATTTTACTTTATTAGTAAATTTTATTATATTCAATACAAATTTCAGAGTGACGTGAGTATGCAATCCATTTTATCAATATTAAAAAAATATATTATATTTTTTAGTTTTTCCAAAGAATTGAAATTGTACATTTAAGTAAGACACGATGTGGTAAGTTGTGAAATTAATCCTGTTGTTGGAACACTAATCGATTCTGTAAATAATACAAACTTTGTTTTTTTTCTAGATTTTAATATTTTTTATAAGAGTTAAAAAATTAAATATATATGTGAATTATTTAATTCAAGTGAAAATCAATATTTTATAATCAATTTAATTTTTGAGCTTCATAAACGCAAAAAATTTGGTAACCTTGATAAAAGTAACAAAATCAACAACTAAAATTAATAAGCTTAAAAGTAGTGTTGTTATTTCAACAAGCATTCAATCAAAATTTCACGAAACTATAGGTTTCGAACTATAGGTGAGTACATTTAACTTGTGTTGCTTCATTTATTCAAAACGGGGCAGCAAATTGTTCAATGCTCAATGGAAAATAATATTCGGACTTGGTGTTTCATTTTTAAGCCTATCTGGATAAACACCACCGAAATACACATGTTAAAGATTTAAGGAAAAATATCGCATATTGATAATGAGTGATAATGAGTCATATTGATAACGAGTCAAGTGCCAAACTACCAGGTCTGACAAATTGCAAAAGCCAGTTTTTTTCTAAGGCCTACATTATTCAAAATTCAGAATGTTTCCATATAGTTTATCGGAGATACAAACGTAAAAAGTTTTATGATTGGCTATTTAGTTAGGCGCGAAAGACTAATTATAAATAAATTTACGTTACTTAGACAATTGAACAACAGTGACAAAGAAAGTTTAGATTTTAACTAAATGTAATAAGTGTAACGATATTTGCTCGTACATGATTTCTTTGAGCTTTGTTCGCCTTATATTTTGTTCATCGCTTCCCAAACTTTTTCCGTCTTCCGAAAACGTCGCAATTTTTTCACACTTTTTTTCAGATTTTAGTTAAACAGAATGGTACTAAATCCAGCACGCTCAACAATTGGTTCAGTGAAAGAAATCTAGAACTCTCAACAGAAAAAATAACAACGAGTCATTTTACGACATGAAAGCCTAAGATATATGATATGCTGGACATTGAGGTCGCAGGAAACAAAATGCCAACAGTTGAACAACCAATCATTTTTTGACAATATGCTGATTGCTGATATTTTCCACCTAGTAAAACAGATCTAAACTTTCGATTCAAAACAACGTGTTGAAATCTGTTGCTAGTGCCAGATTAGGAAAAGATAAGAGACTATCCCAGCACGACACCTGTCTGGTCTCCTTTACTAAGTCAAAGTTCATCAAAAACAAATAACACAAAAAACTGCGCTTTGCAACTAACCCTAGCTGTAATGTAGAACCAGAGAACACCGGGCATTTATTTACTTATTATCACGCGTAAATTTTAAAGAGGCGTTGCAACAACAACGAACTTTTAACTTAGACTATATGTAAATTATATACTAGTAGATAACCATTTATGAGGTAAAATGCAATTACTAAACTGGTGACCCATACGTGAAAATCATTTACTTTTTGCCTGAATTGTTTAAAACAAAAAAAAATTGACTAAATTGAAATAATTAACAACAAATACAAATTTTATTATTTTACGTTTTGTGATCTTGAAATTGAATCTTACAGGCTGATTCTGAGTTAAGAGGTCTTAGCTATGATTATTTTTGTTATGACAATTTTTTTAAGAGGAATATCTTAATCGCGATTCTGTACAACTATCTTAATCGCGATTTCTCAACAACTTCTGGTGGTGTCTCGTCCTCATATCCCGGGAAGTATGCAGAAGCTAAAATGAATTTACGAAATCCACCTTGAGGAAGATGAATTTCTATTTGGACGGTTATAAGAACTCTAACTAAATTCATTCAACGGAAATATTTTCAGGTGTTTGTTGAAAAGAATCGCGGTTCTCCTCGGTCTTTCCACATCTGAGAAATAGATCAGTTTATTTTTTGTTTGTCGATAGACCTCGTATTATTTTATTGTCTGCCCACGGCTCCTGTATGAACGCAAGATCGTGAGCATCCTGTTCAATAAACCGGTTCAAATTAACTGCGGCCGTTTCTGACCTGTGCAGATTAATCTGAACGCAGCTTAATTTAGGTACTAGAGATTTTTGTCTATATGTGTACTGTCTGAATTCGGATAAGCTGATAAATCAGGCATATTCCTAGAGTAAGACAAGGTGCACAGTTTTGTTGTTAGTTTATGTGATTCGTTCGGATAAGCATCGCTCTCATCTAAAACTTTATTGTTTTCTATACAATATTTTTCTAAAATAGGAAGGTACACTGGTCTACCACAACAGAGCCCTGTGTTGAGGTAAGGCATTGATTAAATCTGAATCACGCCCGGATTCCCGAGCTCCGTACCAGCGATCAAGCACCCCCTTGATCATGCTAAGCTATCAGCGTACGTGTCTACCTTTGGGTTCTGGACTTGATCATGCATTTGATTCTCACGTAGGACCTAATGGCATGGGTCTCTACGGTTGTAGCTCCTAAGATCATTGAGTCTACTGAGCCACATCACTGCGTCAAAGTGCCAAGTCCATCGATAGGGCAGTTACAGAATATAAATATTGACTAGAACTATTTTATTATAATACCCAGTTGTTCTATGTGTATAAGAGTTTCCGATACTACAGGTAATGTGGTTGAACGGTAGATAACGCTTTTGTGAATAAAAGGCAAGGCCACCAGCTATGTCTTTTTTTTTAAATAAAATGTGTTGTGAGTTAGGTATTTCAATATGTGCCACAACAACACATAAAACCTTTTAAGACCAAGGTCCCACAACAACATGCATTCTGAGGTGTTGATGGACGCAAATCTTATTTTATTATATTTTTTGTCAAAGAATGAACAACTAAACAATAAATCCTATCACATGTAAAATATGACATTGGCCAATATTTCATGATAGGAATAAGAAGACAAAAGTAAAATAAGAGGGAATAAGCAAATTTGTGTTAAAAATTTAGAGTAGTCTGCGTGTCAGGACAAGTTCTGCCTCGTGCAACCTGTCCAACCCTTACTAATCTAGTCTAATCTGAGACATCACCTTAGCTGGTGATGTTTCACTGCTATTGCCAATCTCACGTTAACTCATATGTCAATAGCAGGGTAGGGTCTGGAGAGTACGCGGAGTTGTCACACCCATAGACCAAAAATAAAAATCAATAAAAACTGATCCATCCATTTAGTTGGTTCATGATATTTTTCAATACCAACCTGGACGAGGATAGTTTAAAGTAGTGAGTTGCACCGTTCGTCGAAATTTATGTGATGGTTCTTGGGCGGCATTGGGTTCCAAGTACTTCACGACGTAGACCCGTCCATCTTGAGAAGCACTATATAAACTCATCATTGGCCTTAGTTATATTTTAATTTGGATTACCTCAACTTTCCCTCAGCCTCTATATATTAAGGATCTATTTAAATCATCCATATTGGATACTATACCTATTCTACTTACTCTTTTCTACTCTGCTCAACACTTATACACTGCTGCTGCTACACAGAAGACTTTCAAATCATTCTGTATTTGCCCAGACATATAACAGATTAGTGCCGGTTCTCCTGACAAGGCATGATTATTTGAACTTTATAGGCGCAAGCGGATTTTCTTTTATATTTTTATGGTAAATTAAGTAAATTTAGTAAAAGGGACAGTTTTGATCTGTTTATCTTATAGGCACATAGGAAATAGGGATGGTAAATTTTGTAGAAGGAACATATTTGAATAGCATCTTGTCAAAAAAGTGTAATTTTGTATGGATTTTACTTTTTTCAAAGGGCTGTATCTTGGACCCAGGGGCTGATATACAACTCGTTTTGGTTTTATTCGCTTCAGTGAGTGATTCTATATCAAATAAAAAAAATCTTTACGCCTAAGTAGAAGTAATATCCCCCTCTAACAATAAAACTATTAACTATTTTAAATTTATTGCTACATAAATTCAATTAAAAATTACAATTGTGGCGAACATAGCGTTAGTAAATTTTTTAGATATTGCTGGTAACGCCTAGGTATTAAGTCTGTTAATATAAAAATGAAGTAGTTTTAAGAAATGTCAGATTGCAAAATTTCCGCCATGAATAATTGTTAGCCTCTACCATAGACAAATAATAATATAAGACAAATGAAGTAGAACAAAATATTATCTCACTATTTTTATTTTGTTTCAGGATATTAACTATCTAGTGACACCTGTACTCAAGTAGATGATTCGTAATATTTAAAATTAGTGTTATATGAGTATAAAGTTTAACGTTTTTGTTTTTTGGTTTCTATTTATTCTTATATCTTTATGATTATTATTGTTTTTCTAAATGTATTTGTGTAGAACGTTTAAAAAAAACCATTTTTTTTTAACCAGATTTTTTTTTCGAAAGGACAAATATTTTTTGTTGTAATTTCGTATTGTTTTACGTTATGTTATGTTCGTAGTCGTGTGAAGTGATTTCAATGAAATTTAAATTATTTAGTTTTTGAAGAAAACTTTTTGTTTACATTTTGTTTTGGGAAGCAATTAAATTATGATAAAGATTTTGTTTTTTTTATCGAAAAATTAGAGAGAATTTAGTAAAATATTTATTTATGATTTTAGTGAATGAAAAGCATAATCGGTTTTTGGTTTTGTTCGAATTATTTTGAATAATTTTCGGATCAAATTTTATTAGATTTAAAATAATAATATCAATTATTGATAGAAGGTTATAGCATATCGGAAGTATTTTGAGTTTAGTTTTTAATTGTTTTTATAGTTTTTTTATAATAAAAAAAAATGACAATTTGAAAAATCAGTTGGAAGCACCAGCAGATCTCAGTAATTGGGGATTCTGTTTTAATTGTAACGCTAGATAGATGGTTAACTTAGCCAGCAAGACGCGGTGCGCTAAAATAATTTTACAGGACTAACTATTCTAAGCGAATTAGATAAGCAAGAACTTTATGACGTCCTCGATGATCGGTTATACCGCCGTTACTCGGTCGTCAGAGCCTCGTCAGTTACAAGCTGGGTGCACGGCAAGCAGGTGAGGATGGCGTTTTATCTAACTTGTGGATAGCTCCTTGCACCCAATGGGATTTTGGATTAGAAAAGGTTCTGGTTTTGGATAAGATTGGTAAGGAAAATGATTTAGCTCGGGTTGGTTAGTAAAAAAACAGGAAATTAGTTAGAAATTAGTCACTATAAACATTTGTAGGGATTTATATATTTAAATTTAAATAATAATTCTCTACTTATCCTTACTAACATAAACGATCACATATTTAACTCGAGACAGGAAATAACTGAACATTGAACAGAAACCCAACCATATTCCACAAGTAACGGCCGAGTAACGGCGGTATAACCGATCATCGAAGACTTCATAAAGTTCTTGCTTATCTAATTCGCTTAGAATAGTTAGTCCTGTAAAATTATTTTAGCGCACCGCGTCTTGCTGGCTAAGTTAACCATCTATCTAGCGTTGCAATTAAAACAGAATCCCCAATTACTGAGATCTGCTGGTGCTTCCAACTGATTTTTCAAATTGTCATTTTTTTGTATTATAAAAAAACTATAAAAACAATTAAAAACTAAACTCAAAATACTTCCGTTATGTTATAATCTTGTATCAATAAATGATATTATTATTTTAAATCTAATAAAATTTGATCCGAAAATTATTCAAAATAATTCGAACAAAACCAAAAACCGATTATACTTTTCATTCACTAAAATCATAAATAAATATTTTACTAAATTCTCTCTAATTTCTCGATAAAAAAACAAAATCTTTATCATAATTTAATTGCTTCCCAAAACAAAATGTAAACAAAAAGTTTTCTTTAAAAACTAAATAATTTAAATTTTATTGAAATCACTTCACACGACTACGAACATAACATAACGTAAAACAATACGAAATAACAACAAAAAATATTTGTCCTTTCGAAAAGAAATCTGGTTAAAAAAACGGTTTTTTTAAACGTTCTACACAAATACATTTAGAAAAACAATAATAATCATAAAGATATAAGAATAAATAGAAACCAAAAAACAAAAACGTTAAACTTTATACTCATATAACACTAATTTTAAATATTACGAATCATCTACTTGAGTACAGGTGTCACTAGATAGTTAATATCCTGAAACAAAATAAAAATAGTGAGAGAATATTTTGTTCTACTTCATTTGTCTTATATTATTATTTGTCTATGCCTCTACTAAAAAATTGAATTTTTTATGTTCCAATATTGTTTTAATTAAAATATAACTTTTTATAATAAATAGATGTATATGAATATCCGTATGAAATGGTGTGATTAAAATAGCAAAATTATTAGTATTTTATTTTTCAAATGAAACTGTTATGTACTAATATATTGATGTCAAGGTCGTACGATAAATAAATTTCATTGGTAGCAAAAATAGGAATTTAAAAAGTTTATCTACGAAAATAAAATACAGACGGTAAAAGTGGTTCAAACGAAATTAACCAATATCTACACAATTGAACATACAGAGCTGATACAGGAACTTTCTGTATAAAAAATTCTACAAAAAGTTAAATAAGAGGAGTTGCCACCGATGGTCAATCGACTATTCTTAACACATCAATCAAGCATTATTCCTCAAGACTAAATAGCTTAACCAACCAGCTACATTTGGTGAGCCGATTAGAAACAAAAACGCAACAACGAGGGATACAACAATCAATTTATTTAAGTATCAAATTATAATTTATTTAAGTTTTTTCCAAGAATTTAATTTAATAATTCAATAGTAAAATTATTGTTTGTTAATAACTTAATATTTTTTTTCAAATAATTTTATCAAAATTTATAACCTAAACATTTGTCTCAGCCGAGCGTTCTGTCAGACCTTAGTTATCACCGATATTACCATACCAGTTCTCGGAGCTGACTTCGTTAAAAAATATGGCCTTTTAGTGGACATTAAAAATCAACGTCTTTTCGATCCACTAACTTCTCTATTCAATTTGGCTAAGCTCTCCACTTTTCCAGCATCTTTTCTAACCCACCTCAACGATTCGGTCAATGTAGAAATTCTTGATTTGCTCAAAAATTTGTGGGACTTAACGTCCAAAAACGATGTTGCTAGACCTGTGAAACATAACCCAACTCACGTTTTCGAAATACACGGTCCTCCCGTTTCTTGTAAGTATCGTCAACTTGCTCCAGACAAATTGGCCATTGCAAAGGCAGAATTTGACTTGATGTTATCCCACCGCATTTGTCGTCCATCTAACAGTCCTTGGGCTTTTCTCAATCTCCTTAAACAGAAGAACGGCGAGTGGAAACCTTGCGGTGACTACCGTGCTCTAAATAATATAACTATTCCTGACAAATATTCTATTCCACTTATACAGAATTTTTCGCATCAACTAAAGGGATGCAAATTTTTCTTCACAATCGATCTCGTCCGCGCATATTATCAAATTCCTATTTATGAGCGCGATATTGCAGAAACCACTTTCTACTCCGTTCGGACTCTTCAAATTCGTTCGAATGACCTTCGGATTGCGAAACGCTGTGCAATCCTTTCAACGGTTTATGCACTCTCTTCTCCAAGGCCTAAATTTCTGTTTCATCTACATAGATGACCTCCTAATTGCTTCTGAAACCTTTGGGGAACACCTCAAACATCTTAGAACTATTGTCGAGCGTCTTTCCGACGTTGGTCTCATTATCAACGTTGATAAATGCAAATTTGCTAAAACTAACGTTGACTTTCTCGGACATTCCATTGATTCAACTGGAATCAAACCTACTCCTGAACGTGTCGATGCTATCAATCGTTACGAACAATTCGAAACCGTTATGCAACTCCGCCGTTTCTTTGGAATGATAAACTTCTACAACCGATTCATTTCCCACGCTGGTGACAATCACTCCATTCTTAACGATTTTCTTAAAGGTTCCAAAAAGAATTACAAACACGTCATTCAATGGTCTGAAGATGCCATTCAAGCTTTCGACTTATGCAAGCAGCAACTCAGTAAGGTAACAACTCTTTTTCACCCCTCCCACTCTGCTCACATTCATCTCATCTTCGATGAAACTAAAGGAGAAGTGTTGTGAGGAACATAGCTTTAGAAATGTTTGAGATATTGCTAGTAACGCCTAGGTATTACGGCTGCTAATATAAAAATAAACTAGTTTTAAGAAATATCAGATGTAAAATTTCCGCCATGAATAATTGTTAGTCTTATGGTGCTATTACACACAAATTAAATTCAATTGCTATCATCAATTTTTCCAATGGTATTATTTATTTTTTTTGACTGTAGATGGCGAAAAGGTCAAAAACTGCAAGAAAATAATTTTACGAAGTAATAATAATTTTTAAACAACAATTTCTAAAAAAATCATTAGTTATTTAGTATTAATATTATATTATATAATCGATTATATATAAATTAGTAGTATACAAATTGTAAATAAACTATATAATGTAAAAGTATATAATTTAAAAATAAAATATATTATGGAGCAACAATTGTTGTAGCTTGTACAATAAGAAATGCGCTATGATTTAAAAAAACATGTGAATCGAAAATACGTAAAGAAAACGTAAAACTTTCACATTAAAATCTTGAAAATATTTATTTAATCATTTTATACCTAATCTATATATATAAAATTGAAAGTATGTATGTTTGTCGTTTATGCATTAATAAACCATTCATCCGATCATCATGAAACTTTGCGAAGTTGTTGTGTACACTTGCGCATAGGTAACAGGCAAATTTTTTTTGAATGGAACCCCAGGGCCATTATAATTATCTTAAGGGGTTCTGCCTAAATGTTGATAATAATTTAATTTGATTTTTCTTTAAATATCGTTTTATACGGTTAGATTCCTTTGATCAATTTTTTTTGTTGAACATAATTTAATGAAATTGAAAAACATAAGAATAATCTGAAACAATTACATTTGTATATCAAAACTATATGTATTTGAATTAAACACATAATGATGTTACATATTTTATCATCTACACTAAATATGTTATTTGGTTGCAATCGTATGTAATACATATTTCTTCAACTAAGAAAGATAGTTGATAACATCGATGAAAAGCTCAAAATTATGAAATGGAATTCGCACAAATACTATACAAAGAAGCATAGCTTATTTATAATCAAACATGGATAGCAATTATGATAAACAAACTAATTAAAAATGTGGCCCTTAGCCGGCAACACGTTAGCAATAGTGATATGCAAACAGTTATAATGCATTAATACCAATGAATTTATAATATCTGCCCGCCCGCAGGAACATATGTAAAATTTAAATGGATGTGACAAAGCCGCGTACTTTAGTACCTGCTATTGGCAAATCAGTTAACGTGAGATATCGTATACTACTGACAATGGCAGTAAGATATCACTTATATTAAAGGGATAAGTGAAATTTTAGGGGTGCTGGCGGATGTACTTTTTTCAATCAAGGATAGTACCCTTAGTCTTAGTTATGGGATATTCTTTCACGATAACGGTCTATTTTTAGGTAGATTTCATATAAAAATCTACCTATTGCAATGGGCTTCATCTCGGAATTCCGGAAAAATTTTGATGCCAAACGACTATATGTGATAAGCGGAGATGGAAAAACAAAAAAAAAAAATTATATATATATATATATATATATATATATATATATATATATATATATATATATATATATATATATATATATATATATATATATATATATATATATATATATATATATATATATATATATATATAACGATATGAGGTATAACGGAATTTAGCGGCACTCTCACGGTCGCATTTTTCGACCTACACCAAAATAATTTTCTGTGTATGTTTCGGCAAATAATGTCTTGGACAAGTTCGTGAACTGGCCATATCCGGGTACCGGTTAAGCGGCTAGAGCCTAAAAAGTCGAATAATCTAGGGCGCTATAACTTCCGTTTGAATAATAATATTTTAATAAAATTTAAAAATATTGAATATTTGAACCTTTTTTTATCATTTTTATCCAGATGATCACTTTGGCGTTTCAGGTTCCTCAAAAATCAGCTGTTTTAAAAATTTACTAAACTTTGCTGCCCTTGATCTAGCTGAAATGGCCAAGCTCATATTTGAAAACTTTTTTTCACGTACTTAAAATATAAATCTTTCCAAAATTTTCAAAAATAATAGTTTAAGTCTAACGGTTGAGACCCTACGGCTGTTGAAATGAAAACAAACGCAAAAGGCAATGCTTTCATCATGTTTCAGTTTATGTTATTTAAATTCATCTTAGCTTTTAAACATACTTTTCAACTATAGCCTCAAAAAATTTCAGCTTTCTAACCCAAAAGGTTCCATTTTTATAAGCATTATAATGCAACCCTTACAAGAAAAATATCAAACCATTTAATACCATAGAAAAATTATCAAAATCTCTTTTGTTTTTATTTTTTTTACTAAGTAACCGTTTGAAAAAAGATTAAATAAGAACAAAAAAACACAACAACAAAAGATGATTTTGAAATAGAATTGTTTGATAATGTTTGATTATAAATTATGTGTGATGGTATAATTGTAATTGTGACGTAGTTCATTTGATCTTTGGTGGATTTAATATGTTATTAAAAGTAGTTTAAACCAACTTAAATAAAACTGTTCCGAAATTGTATTGATGGAGTTAGTTCGGATAATGTATTTAATTTGGTTCGATAATTTTTTTGAATTATTCTGTTTCTACTTATATTTTTTATTTAAACTAATCTGACTTATCTAATTTTATTTGGACACAAAACCGTCTGACCCCGAAATCTACCTATTTCTAGCGGATATACCTGCCGCTGGGATTTTTTTAAAATAAAATGTGTTGGGTAGTAGGAATTACAATGTGTGTCACAACAACACATAAGAATCTTTTAAGAAAAAGGTCCCATAACAACATGCTTTCTAAGGTGTTGATGGACGTAATTTTTTTATTTTTCAAAAGACTGAGCTTTTTGCTTGCTCGAACAAATGAGCTTCCATATAACTATTATATATGCTGGCTTGAGGTAAACAATGCGTTACACGATCTTGGTATATACTTCTAGCACTTGGATAATTAGGAACCTAATTTTAGCTTTGTTCCTGCAAATTTGAAAAAAAAATTATAAGTTTTCCATTCCTTAAGAAGAATATAAAAAAAAAATTTGCGTCCATCAACGTCTTAAAAAGCATTATGTTGTAGAACCTAGGTCTTAAAAGGTTTTTATGTTTTGTTGTGGTGTGGCACATATTGTAATTCCAAATATGTCCAAATACATATATTTTGAATTTGCACAAACTTTTTTGAACTTCGGTGAAAAAGATGATGAACAATGTCATTGAAGCTACAATTTTGAGTGGAAAATTCGAAGAGGAAGATGTAGTGTTGCCACGACAGACAGGCCACATATTTCAATGATCCCAACAGATTCAAACGTTTAGTTTCCAGTGCAACTCGCTTTTGCAATTACCATCACCAAAGCACACGGACAGTTACTGCAAGTATGTGGACTAGATTTGGAGAATCCGTTCTTCTCACATGGACAACTGTATGTGGCTGGCGCGTTAGGAAAACCTTCTGATTTATTCGTGTATGCACCAGACGGAAAAACAAAAAATATAGTGTACCCACAAGTACTCGAATAAATAAATAGAATTAAAACGGCATTTGGAAATTTGTTCCATATTAAAATAAATAAGTTGCAATAAAAATGACACAATGTAAATTGAATGTTATCTTTACGAGTTTTCTCGAATTTTTTTCTTATGAGATAGCGGCAATAGACGACGGGCATAATGTTAAATAAACAAAACTTTTACACTTTTTGGTGTAAAAAACAAAGTTTTGAGAGATTTTGTGAGTGATCAAGATCAAAGTAATTATTGTAATTCACTAGATGATTGACAGCAATTTTCATTTTCTTTCAGAAAAACTTCTTTAGAACAGTTTTTGTGTGTTTCGTGTCGGAGACAAATACAATGCATGAGCACTGTGAACATTTGTGAATCTATTTTTGTTCTGCATAATATTCTATATAGAGATGAGTGATGACACACTTCTACTAATTCAACAAGTCATTTAAATTTTTTTATTGCTTACTTGAAAACTTATTTGATCGCCAATTTTTCATATATCCGAGCTGATGAGCTAAAGTATTGATTATTTTTCATTCATATTTTTAAAAACAAAAATTAAAAATTACGCTATAATTTCTCATTACCACTTTTTGAAATCATTGCTACTACGTCAACAAAATGTCTGTGCCCAAACTTTATTTATAAGCGTAGCAAAGCACGCCGGGTCCTGCTAGTATAATATAATTTTTATTATGATTTTAATATGAAAAGATATTAATGTGATAATCGATTTTAAACCGGTTGAATTTGCAGATGAAATCATCTGACAATTTTCTAGCATAAATTTTAAAATTATTGTTTTTTAATTGTTTTTTATATATAACAATAGTGAATAATAAAAGGTGTCGTAATTAAAATTAAAGAATTATACAATGGATTATTCACGTCACTCCGACGAATATTTTGAAATTTTCTAGCAGTTAATTAAGTTGGTAAACCAAATAATTTTTCAAAAAGTCAGTTGCTATCAGCTAAATTTTCTTGTAGTTTTTATATCTTATCTTATCTTTTTTATATCTTTTTTCTCATACAAAATATTTTTCATCAACTTTTCAGATTATGGTAACTGCAAAATTGATTATGGGAGCTGAATTTAATTTGTTTCTAATAGCACCATTACACACCACTTACTAAAAACTTGAATTTTATTTTTTTTATGTTCAAATATTGTTTTAATTAAAACATAACTATCTTTTTATAATAAATATATGTATATGAATATCCGTATGAAATGGTGTGATTAAAATAGCAAAATTATTAGTATTTTATTTTCAAATGAGACTGTTGTGTACTAATATATTAATTTTGAGGTCCTACGATAAATTTCATTGCTATAGCAAAAATAGGATTTTAAAAAGTTCATCTACAAAAACAAAATACAGAGGGTAAAAGTGGTTAAACGAAATTAACCAATATCGACACAATTGAACCTACAGCGCTGATAAAGGAACTTTCTGTAGTGGGAATTATATATTCATATATCATAAATCTCAGGCGTTGCCACCGATTGTCTATCGACAATTCTTACCACATCAATCAAGCAATATTCCTCAAGACTATACAACCAAATATAGCTAAACCAACCATCTATATACAATAAAAACCATTTCAGTTTTTGACGTCTTTCCTAAATACTGTTATAAAAACTTTGGAACCTTGGAATTTAACTTTAACCCATGGTAAAATGAAAATAAGGTATTCTCACTAGAGTGACAGCGATGCCATTTTGATTTTGATTGACGTCACTCAGAGTTTTATATAATACGTTTGTTGTTATTATCAATGAGAAAAGCTATTGTTTTTAAATTAAAAATATTGTAATAAACTTCGTCCAGAATGGGTTAACTTTATTTACTCATTCATGAATTGAAAGTTAACTCCTTTTTCAATCTTTTACTTGTATTGCAAATCGTATTGCATAAATTAATGTAAATTAAATTTGTTATACAAATATTTACATTAATGAATTAAAAGGAGTTACCTAATACATTTTGCATAAATTAAATTTGAGTTCGCTAATACAAATGCAAGTTTGAATGAAAACAGGTGTGGCCTATTTCAGAT
Source organism: Diogma glabrata (assembly GCA_963693315.1). Classification (NCBI taxonomy): domain Eukaryota; kingdom Metazoa; phylum Arthropoda; class Insecta; order Diptera; family Cylindrotomidae; genus Diogma; species Diogma glabrata. The sequence continues at coordinate 407,518,292 of OY856186.1, forward strand.
GTACGGACTACGTAGTATTGATTTCTAGTGGATTATAGAAGTTTCGATTTATTTATTTTTCGATATAAATAAGCAAACAAAAATATCAGATAGGCAGTTTTACTTTTGCAATTAAAAGTGTTTATAAATATTCGCAAGTTTAAGGAATAATCGGTGGTATCTGAGCCTGGGTACTAATAGAGAAAGAATCTGAACTTAGTGGAATAGTAAATACAGATTTTACCATTCCGAATATTATTGATTCAAATTGTGGAAAAGCGGTGAAGTTTAGTGTACATAAATTGGAGACCCTGGAATTTATTGTAAGGAAAAACGGAAGCTGCTGTAATTTGATGACAAATAAAGTTTGAGATTCTGTTAACTAAAGATCTGTCTTTTACTGTCGTGTTTGTTCAATAATCCAAAAGAACCAACGAAGAGTCGTTACAGTGGTGTCAGAAGTGGGATTATTGAAACAATGGTCAAAACAGTAAATATTAGTGATCTCAGCCAGACCCAGCTAAAGGACGAGTTGAGGAAAAGGAATGCTCCAATCCACGGAACGAAGGCAGAACTTGCATTCCGGCTGCGTAAAATTTTAGAAGAAGCAGGTGAAAGCACAGAGGTCATAGAAATAGAGCTGGAGGATGCTCCGGTTCAGAATGCCCCCGCAATTGATCCGATGATGGCGTTGATGAAAGAAATGATGGCACAGCAACAACAACAAAAAGTAGAACAACAACAATTTGCTGATATGATTGCCAAACAAGGAAACAACCAACAACAACAACTTGCTGATCTGATGGCCCGACAAGAGAAGCAGGCAGCAGAACAAAAAGTAGAGCAACGACAACAATTTGCTGATATAATGGCGAAGCAAGAAAGTCTACGTGAAGTAATCGAGTCACGTATATCCTGTGCAGAGGTGAAAATCAACAACATGGAAAGGGAGCTGCGGACAGTTACCGAAGAACAAGAGAAATTACGCAAACTTTCGAGTGAATTACGCCAAGAAATAGCACAAGGGAAGTCAGGTAACATGATCAATCCATCAACTACTTCAGCTCCAGCTAGAGTAAAAACACCCGCATTTGATGGATCTACATCGTATCAGATATTTAAGATGCAATTTGAGATAGCAACAACTGGGGTTGAGCACCAGCAAAAAGCAGACGCGCTTATATTGGCATTGAAGGGACCTGCTGCTGAAATTTTGCAGACACTATCAGCGACAGAACGTGATTACAGCAAGATTATGGAGGCCTTAGAAGTAAGATACGGGGAAAGTCATATGCAAGCTCTCCATCGCATGCAGCTCAAGACACGAAAACAAGGAGTCAGCGAAACCTTGCAAGAATTAGAGGCTGACATTGTGAGACTGGTTAATCTATCATATCCGAATTATAACGCTGAACACCGAGACGAACTGGCAGCTGATACATTCATCAATGCTCTTCGAGATGTGCAAATGAGAAACCAGCTTTATCTAAGCGGAAAGAAGCTACCTGCAGAAGTCTTAGCATTGGCCCTGCAAATGGAAGCTGGAAAAAGAGCGTACGGTTCAGATAGAGTACGTCAGATGGAAGTTACTGAAGAACCTATAAAAGCAGCGCTTGATGAAGTGATCATGCGTGTCAAAAGTTTGGAAGATAAACCTGAACGAAATCAACGAAGTAGATCTAGCAGAGTAAGAAGCTGGAACTGTGGGCAGTTAGGGCATATCAGACGGGAATGCAAAACACGAGTAGCAGCAAAAGAAGGAGTAGTTCCAGTCCAGACGATGAACCTCTCAAACAAGCAAGTGGATGTCAAAAAGGAGGAAGATTGCCGTGTTGAACATCGTAAGAAAAGGATACAAAGGGAATGCAAAACACTAATAGCTGCAAAAGAAGGAGTAGTTCCAGTCCGGTTGATGAATCTTTCAAACAAGCAAGTGGATGTCAAAAAGGCAGGAGATTTCCACGTTGAACACCGTAAGAAAGGGATACATTGTAACGCTGACGATCTTTCAAGAAAACCCTGTATTGAGGAGCGCAAGTCATGTAGCAGGACTGAGAGAAGTCAAGCAATGAAGGTGAAACAAATTAAGTTCCAAACTCCTGACGATTGGTGTACCGAGGCATTTAAAAGAGAGCAGCTAAAGGATCTAGCTATGGCTCCAATTTTGAAATGGAAAACTGAGGGAAGGCGACCAGAGTGGAAAGAGGTAGCACCTTTAAGTACGGAGGTGAAATGTTACTGGGCGCAATGGGACTCACTATTTATGGACAACGGGACATTAAAAAGAAAATGGGAGTCCGCTGATGGAAAGAAAGTGTTGGAGCAACTGGTGTTGCCATCAAGTCGAGTGGAAGAGGTACTGGGAAAGCTGCATGGAAGTATTTCTGGAGGACACCTGGGAGTCAATAAAACCCTAGCCAAAGTAAGGGAGAGGTTTTATTGGGTAAGGTATCGAACAGACGTGGAGCAATGATGTCGGCGATGCGATACTTGTGCAGCGAGCAAAGGACCAAAAACTAGAACTCGAGGAGAGATGCAACAGTACAATGTGGGTGCCCCAATGGAGAGAATTGCTATAGACATCGCGGGGCCATTTCCGGAAACGACAAAAGGTAACAAATACATCATGGTGGTCATTGATTACTTTACAAAATGGCCGGAGGCTTATGCAATACCGAACCAGGAAGCAGTTACGGCCGCGGAAACATTAGTCAATGAATGGGTTTGCAGATATGGAACACCGCTCGAGTTGCATACCGACCAGGGAAGGAATTTCGAATCTCAACTGATGGAAGAGCTGTGCAGAACACTCGGCATTAGAAAAACACGAACTACACCTATGAACCCACAATCGGATGGCATGGTAGAACGATTCAACCGAACCATGGAAGAACATTTGTCAAAGGTAGTAGAAGCCAACCAAAGAAATTGGGACAAGGATCTTCCGTTATTCTTGATGGCCTATCGTAGCGCAGTGCACGATACGACAAGTGAAACGCCAGCGAATATCATGTTCGGAAGAGAACTACATCTTCCTAGTGACATCGAGTTTGGCATCCCTGGAGGTCTGGTATCCACGAAAACAGATTATGTGGGTCAACTAAGGGAGAAGATGAATAAAATCCATCAGCAGGTTCGAGACCACATTAAGATTGCCAGTGACAAAATGAAAACCAGGTACGACATAAATGCAAATAGTGGCGGTTTTCAAGAAGGAGAATTGGTATGGCTATACAACCCCAGAAGAACTAAGGGAAGATCACCCAAGCTGCAGCCAGATTGGGAAGGCCCATATAAAATAATCAAACGAATTAATGATGTCATCTACCGCATACAAAAGGGACCCCGTACCAAGATGAAAGTGATACATCTGCAAAGGTTGGCACCGTACCAAGGTAACAGCACCAATGCGATCTCTGATATTGTTCGGGACGAACAAAACTAAATGGAGGGCAATGTAATAAACTTCGTCCAGAATGGGTTAACTTTATTTACTCATTCATGAATTGAAAGTTAACTCCTTTTTCAATCTTTTACTTGTATTGCAAATCGTATTGCATAAATTAATGTAAATTAAATTTGTTATACAAATATTTACATTAATGAATTAAAAGGAGTTACCTAATACATTTTGCATAAATTAAATTTGAGTTCGCTAATACAAATGCAAGTTTGAATGAAAACAGGTGTGGCCTATTTCAGATGTACGGACTACGTAGTATTGATTTCTAGTGGATTATAGAAGTTTCGATTTATTTATTTTTCGATATAAATAAGCAAACAAAAATATCAGATAGGCAGTTTTACTTTTGCAATTAAAAGTGTTTATAAATATTCGCAAGTTTAAGGAATAATCGGTGGTATCTGAGCCTGGGTACTAATAGAGAAAGAATCTGAACTTAGTGGAATAGTAAATACAGATTTTACCATTCCGAATATTATTGATTCAAATTGTGGAAAAGCGGTGAAGTTTAGTGTACATAAATTGGAGACCCTGGAATTTATTGTAAGGAAAAACGGAAGCTGCTGTAATTTGATGACAAATAAAGTTTGAGATTCTGTTAACTAAAGATCTGTCTTTTACTGTCGTGTTTGTTCAATAATCTAAAAGAACCAACGAAGAGTCGTTACAATATATTTAGTATGATTTATAAATTAATTTATTAGTTAATGAAATGATTGAAATTAATTCATTCATTAATTAATGAACTTTAGTATTTGTTTTACTATTAAAACATATACAAATTTAAATGCTGAACTACGTTAAAACCAAAAGTTTTCAACAAATGTGAAAAATCATACTCAAAACATAAGGTTTTTTAATTTCCAGAAAAATAAATCAATTTGTAGTGGATAGAATCATGTGGAAAAAGAAAATGTTCGTATTTATTATAAGATAGTTTGTTCCTTACACTTCACTGAAAATGATTGGACTTTAAAAAACAAAATTTTAAATACTCTAATGAGTAAAAGATCGTTGAATTGATCGTTGAAAGTGGAACCTTATCTTAGAACATACAAGGAAGTGGTTACTTCCAATATTTGCACATATAAAGGAACGGTTTAAAATCGGTTTAAAAACATAAGTCTGCTTATGAATCGATCGATGCGAAAAGAAAGTACTGGCAATTCTCAAATTATTTGATAATGCAAACTCAGTCATTCTCTCACCATTATCATTGTTGGTGTTGATTTCATAACCTCCTCCAGTGCTATGTAGAAAATATTGACGGTCTTAGCTTCAGTAGGTGCATGCAAGGCAATAAGAGAAATATTGTTTTATGTACCGCGTACCCCTAAGTAGCAAATCCTCTCATTGACCAGGATGAATTTCAACACGGCTTCTTGTATGCGTGCACCAACAAGGAAACCAGTACTAAATTCTTTTCGAGAAGAATGACCACTACTGCATAAAGAGTGACTATTCGAGTTTTGTTTTCCGATTATTGGCTGTCTAATTTCTTGCAGAGAAATGATATCCATCCTATGCCTCTCAGTCTCTGTTTCTAGGCTTATTAAAGCATCATGAGCGATCAGGCTGCACACGTTTCACGTTCCGATTCGGAAGTTTGGTTCTTTCTCACGTCCAGGTAAAACTTCTGTTGTTTTGTTAGTGTCTGGTATTCCTTTTTTGGTTATCAAATTTAACAAAGCTTTTTTTCGGAGTGATGGTATTAACCTCAGTCCCAATCCAAATTTTCGTTAATGGTTCTGTTATGATGTTAAGGTTATAAGAAGTTTTAAAGCGCCAATTCGCAGTGATGTAGCGTAATAGACTAAGCAGTTTTTCTCTGCTTGTCTCCGATACACCAACCTAATTCTGTCTGCATTACCCCTGCAGCATGGCGTAGACGTCGAATTTTCTACCCTGCAAAATGTTCTTTAGAGTTAGAAAACTTAATAAACAAATTGTTAATGAAAAAAATAAGGAAAACCATAACGTAAAATTATGTTTTCTCTTATTTTCAAATTAAAACATATTTTGTTTCTTTATATTTACGCCGGATGACGTCACACAAAATTTTCGTTTAGCTGTCAAGAATACCTTATATTCGTTATACCATGACTTTAACCTATATTAAATGAAGATTGTTTATGAACTACTTAAAGTGTTGTTTCAATAACTTTGATGAATTTAGACACTTTAAAAACTTTTTTAATTTTTTCCAAATATTTTCGGTTTCTATGAAACCTTCCTCAGGGAAATATTTATTTCTATTGATAGACATAAATATTTCCCTGAGGAAGGTTTCATAGAAACCGAAAATATTTGGAAAAAATTAAAAAAGTTTTTAAAGTGTCTAAGTCTATTTATCAAAGTTATTTTAACCTAAATTATTAACCATAATTAATACAATTGCTTCGAATTTTAAAATGTTATCCTATTTGTGATAAAACGGAAAAATTACAAAAAAACCATTTTCAACAAATTTAACATTTCACCATTGAAATCCTAGGTAGCGCTTTTAAAAATCCTATCAATCGAACTCACTTTCATGTTTATTTTACAAACACATCTTCATATTTCTACAGAAGCGCAAGGCCAATTCCAAATGGATATAAAACAAATTAAAAAAAAATCGGCTCCGTGGATAGTGTTATTATTATTAATATAAATATTAGTTATCTAATATTATTTTTTTTACGTTTTATTCTAAATCTCAAATCGTTAAACTAAATATTGTGATTATCTAAAAAGAATAGTTATTTGAATAAGTTTAAAAAATGTTTTGACCCCAAAAAAAAAAATAGATTTCTCTCGTTCAACAAGCATATAAAAAAAATACACAACAAAATATCAATAATAAAAAAAACGAATGCAGTTTTTTTATTTGTAAATGTGTTGTTTTAATTAAATCAAATTTTTTAATTTTTTAATAATAAAATGAATATTGTGGCTAAAATTGATTTCGATTAATTCTGTATTATTTTTTTTAAATATGTAAAACATAAAATTTAAAAAAAAAAAATTATTTTTATTTATGTTGTAAATCTGTCATTGAAAATATCTTGTTTACAATTTATGACATTAGATTATTTTTAACAGTGTCAGTGTATGGATATTTTTTTATTAAAAAATAAAAATCATATATGAACCGTATATGTACAAATACGTAAAACAAGTGATTTTCTGATGTGAATTTACATTTTTGTTTGGGTACCTACCTGTGCATAAAGTAGTGTTAGTGGATTATTTTTATTATTGTTTTTGTTATAAAAAAATAATAACAAAAGATATATGTATACAAATCATTTTTTTTGTTATCATGCAGAAATTTACAATGTAGATTATTAATTTGAATAATTTATAAACACAGCAAATTGATTAGAGAAATAAGTGAAAGAAAAGTAATAATGGATGAAACAAATAGTGATAGAAATGAAGAAAGTTTAACCATGACGTCACATAATCCAATTGTAGATCAAATATCAAATCTGATTACCGAAAATAAGGAGAATCTTTTGATTGAAATAGAGAAATTGGAAAATTGTGAAAGAGATAGTGATAGTTTGATAGGATCATCAAATAATTCTCAATCGTCATCACAAATCGAAGATCAGGCTACGAATGTAGCACTTCCAATTATTAAAGATGAAAATAAAGAGAATAAAGATGATGAGGTTATGGAAATAGAAGAGTCAACGGTTTATGTAAAGAAAGAAGAAAATGTAAGTGAAGAAAATTCAACTGAAACTGATAATGTTAAAGATGAAGAAGATGAGGACATATACCCAATACCCGTTCCAACTGAGCTGGAAACCTATGTGCAGAGACCAAAACGAGATAAAACTGTAACTTTTAAAAATATATCTAATGGAACTTTACCTAAATCTGGAAAACCAATGATGTCAACAATAAGTAGAAGATCAAATAAAGCAAGAGGTCGACCAAAACGGAAAGTTTTACCCGTTTATCAAAGTCAAGTAAGTAGTGTTTGCAAAATCAGCTGTTAAAGATTAAATATATGGGCTTTCTGTAAGTATTTAATGATAATGTTTTCTATTAAATGGGTAAGTTATGGACCGTAATGGTTAACATTAATTGGTATTGTTATTGGGCAACCATTTACTTGCCGAAGTTTTTAACAACTAAAATTATGTTAATGGCCGCGTCATAGTTGCCAGTACTATGAGTCATAGTTACCAGTACCCGGATATTGTTGAATTACTGGTTGCCAGCAATTGACCATTACTGGACCAGTTTTATAACTTTGTATAGGTCATTGCTGGCTTTTTTCTCTGTCCCTTGAATGGCAGTCATTTATTGTTCGAAGTTATTATCCAGTTACATTATGTTTATGGCTCAGTTGGTCCCTTTGCTGCATTACTTGTCGACAGTAATGGACCATTACTGGACCAGTTGTACAACCTTGTATGGGTATTGATGATGCAACTTGGGCAAATAAACAAAACAAAGCGAGCAAACGTATTCGTCATTTGGCATTGTGCAATCGAATATATAGACGAATAGGCTTGATAAATTGCCTATAAACTAAAATGGAGTTCCCATATTTGAATTTAGTTTATAGGCAAAGAGGTAAGAAACGAGGGAGTGATGCGTTACACTGTATACAAGTGTATAAATGGCCATATATTGTATGATATTTAAGGTAAACTTATTCAAAAATAAATATCAGAACTGGATATATATCTGATATACATCAGATATTTTGATATTTATATAAATATAATGATATTTGCCAACCTTGCTATGAAGAAGGACCCACCCACCAAACCTACATCAGCGATTCTCGAATACGACTCTGATTACGTTTAATGTCAATTATATTTATTATAAGTCTAATTAAATTATAAGCTCACATCATTGGGCGATTGAATTTTTTTAATGGGCCCTCGAATTTATGATCAGTGAGCCTGAACACTCCCGACAGACTATACTCAAACGGAGTTTTTCCCAGAAGCATGCGGCCACTTTAGGAAAGGTCAGGCATCTGGTTCTGCGCTATAGGCCAAAAGAAAAGAACTTTAACAAATAGTTATGAAACTGACTTTTAATAGTCTTAAAGAAATAAACTCTATAGAAAAACGCTATAAATATGAGCATTCCAACCCAGCTTGCTATCAAATATTAAACCAAGACTTTTGAAAATTATAAGTCACTAGAATTCAATTCAATTCAATTCAATTTATTTTATTCAATCAGACTTAATTTTACAAATTTTCGATGCGTCTGCTATCCATACAATAAAGGAAATTTAGGACTAATTTAAATTAGAACTGAATGTATTCAGTTGAATAGAATGAAAAATTGCTTTCAATGCGAAAGATCCGTAACAAAAGTTTTCTCAATTTCAGTTCGGGAACCTCGGGAAATCATTTAACCCAATCGACCAACGACGAGATAAAAATTTGTTTTTGGAAGATCGACTGAACATCACAATTATTTTAATTCAATATTAGTGTCAATTTTTGTCTTATTTTATTTACTCTACGAACACGTTTTACCCTTCATACTTCAACTAAGTTGACATTGAATGAGGATATATTATGGATCTACGAATATAGACTTATTTATTCCATTCCAGTCTCAAGATTTCACTTGACGGGTTAGCAGTATTGAAAACGATAGCTTAAAATTTAGGTTGCTACGTTGAAAATGAAATTGTTCCGTTTAGTCCAGTCTGAAATACAAAGCAGAACAAGATTGTTTTCAGAAATATTCTGAGAAAGACACGTATTAGGAACAAAATGTAGCAGCTGAACATCGAACAAGTGACACAAATAATTTAATGATTGAGGAAGATCATTGATAAACTGCGATTGCTCATCCAGGTAGAAAAAGATAAGATTGCAGGCATTGTTGGTGAAGCCAAACAAACTCTCCAGCTTGCCAGCCAATAGGCTATGACTAATGCAGTCGAACGCTTTGCTAAAATCAAGCAGCAGAAAAATAGAAGTTCTTTTCCTATCAGTATTGGATCTAATAGTATTCGTGATGTTGCTATGGTTAGCGCGAAATTTAGATTGTTTATCGTAAAGCTGATCTGATTGTTGTCCATAAGGTGGACTACAATCTACTTATTCAATTGTTTCTCGACAAAATTTGACAAGACAGGGCGAATACTGATTGGACGAAAGTCCGTCTTAGACGAGTTTTTGAGAATGGGTAAAATCCTCGCCAGTTTCCATATTCTAGACGTGTATAACTTACCAAAAAGAAATCTATTAAGGAAACAAAACCAGAGTGAGGAACAAAGGAGGTTGGCAAATCATTATGAATGAGATTCAACTACAGCCTACTGCCGATATTGTTAAAGTATTTTTCTAGTTACAAGAGTAGAGAGGTCATGAATCCCGAGCAGGCAAATAGATAACTGCGACAAGAGTAACAGAGGAACCCACACCAATACGAACAAAAATGGCTTCCACAGTTGCCTCTGAGTACGCCAACACAACTTTATGTAGAAGTTTCTTTTTAACATAAAGCGCAACCCACCTCCCTCGAGCACGGTCTGTCATTCCTTAGAATTCTGTACCCGTTATTATAGACTGCAGCATCCGAAACATGTGATTTAACATACCCAGGACTCAGATATCCTCATAACATCTAGAAGATTTCCCTTCCAGTACTACCTTTAGCTCATTAAGTTTAGCACTTCTAGGAGATGGTTTGATATTTTGGACGGTAATGTGACCTATTTTATGGTGTTACGTCGAAGCGCTAGGAATTGTGTGAGAATGCTCTTATAACTTCCAACTGAACCATGGGTGTCACCCATTTGCCCATCTAGAAGCCCACAGAGTAGAAAACGACCCACAAAGACAGAAGCACAAAACATAAAAATCAAATTCGAGTTCAATGAACAACAAAAAATTATTTTAGAAAACCCCCCACCGACTTACTAAAAAGAAAGAATAAAATCGAATTAAAAATTTGTTAAATAAGGACTGAGGCAGAAAAAACGTTAACATTGAAAAACTGACATAACTTGTACTCCCTTTATTTTTATCAATAAATTTGAATGCAGTAATCTTTGCAATACTTGTCTCATTATGTCATCCAATTTTTGTTTTTGTACGACCAAAATTTAATTTAGAATGGCGAAAACTTTGGAAGTGCGTAAATTTATTCTTAAAAAATTTAATGAAAATCCTCTATGGTCGGTCATTCGTTCGAATTGCAAAAGAAGCTAAAGTGACCAGACCAACGGCAGCAAAAGTCATCAGGAACTTCAAGGAAGAGCTCACATTCACTCGAAAGCCTGGATGTGGCAGACCAGAAGGATTTCACTCGCCAAAAAAGGTGCGGAAAGCTGTGTCTAAAATGGAGAAGCATCTAAACATCGGAAATTGGCTCAAAAAGTGGGCTTGTCAGAAAAGTCAGTACGCAGAATTAAAGTCAAGACCGGCTTCAAATCGTACAAAGTGCAAAAAATTCTAGACAGAAATGCAGAGAATAACAGAGTGGGAAAAAACGAGCTAAACAGTTGAGAGTCGATTTCTTTGAAATTTAAGATTGTTGCGTAATGGACGAGGAGACATACGTGCTCTGCAATTTTTTTCCTAATTACCTGGGAGTTTTATGTTTCTCGTGGTCGAGGAAATGTGCCCAAAGGATTCCGGACCAAAAAGATGACGAAGTTCCTCAAAAAACTTCTTGTTTGACAGGTAATCTGCAGCTGTGGAGAGAGAAGCAAATCTTTTGTGACATCTGGATCTATAAATTCTGAAATTTACATAAAGGAATGTCTCCAAAATAGATTGTTGCCTTTTCTGAGACAACGCTACTGGGCTTTGGTCAAAAGAAACTTGAAGCTAACAAATAAGGAAGCAAAAACCATTGCTAATTTCAGGAAAATGTGGATCACCATAAAATCCATGATGTTTGGAATTCCTGAAAAAATCAAGCTATTTTGTGTTAATAAGTCTGATTAAAATAATATTAATTGTGGATTATTCGGTAATAAAGTACGTATCCGAAAGTAAGACTTTTTTTAAAATTGGCCCAGCGGTTCCAAAGTTATCCCAGTTTTTACAACAAGTTGTAAACATAGGTATCAACCTAACTTGTACTTGTACAACAAGTACAAGTTAGGTTGATACCTATGTTCTATGCCAAACTGATAAAGTCAAAGAAACCGAACCAATTGATACACCACAGTAGCCTGCAACAATTAGCTGGAAACTGTATGAATAGAAAAGTAATAAAAAATTGTTTGTCGGAAGTGACAAAGCGAAAGTCAGAAACTTTTACAAATCATACTTTAAGCATATTTTTCATTTAAATCTTCATCTTTTAAAGTGGTATGCTCCCAAGTCCCAACAAACTCTAAAAGTAAAGTGAGAAAAGTCAGCAGTTGTTTGGTGGACACTCCACTACTTTGGTCGATGTGCCTCAACAGCTAATAATTATCGTTTCTCACTAATTGAAACGTTTTTCATAAGTTTCATCAAAATCGTTTCATTATTGTAGGCTGTAGTGTGGATAATGAAACTGAAGAAATGCAAATAAAATTTTTACCTTAAGTGAAAAACAGGAAGTTGGGATGCGAACTATTGTGAACCGTACTAAATGCCTATGTATCAAGTTTCATTCATTTCGATTATCAAGCACAGATGTAATTGAGCTTTCAAAAAACATGTACTCGGGAGACCGTTTGTGAGACCCTTCGCCATTTTGTCAAACTTTAGAAAGAATTCAGATCTTTTATTTACAAATAAACCCGGATCAAGTACCAAAGTTTTATCATGATTCCTTGCTTTTTTTCAACCACCCACGCACCCACCCACCTTGTTACTTAGATTCATGATGGTTCAAAACAAACGATAAAATAAAATTTGGGGTATGTAAGATTCGATACAATTTTCAAAGTAAAATTAATAAATCTGAAGAAATGTTAGGTTCCAGTGAATTTTGTGGCTGCCAATATAATTATTCATATTTGTTTCTTGCTGTATCTTTCAGCACAAATAAAGGCCCAGCTGCTAATGGCGAAAGTTTCGTTGTTATCTAGCAGCCGTATTATAGGTACTGAGTCGCTAACGCATCTTTTCCGATCTTACCTAGGTGCAATCGGGAAATTACCGCTCAAGCTAGCTACTCGTCTTGTAGCCTTTTTAGTCTTGTCTGTCAGCCAGATGCTTATAGTCGATTCGATGTCGGTTGCCCACTTCACCAATGGTTTGTCATTACATTTTCAAGCTGAGAATTGATTTTAGAATTAGGAGTGATTCTATCTTACTTCTTTCAAACACTTTCTACTACTATTCTCCTAATCCATTCTACTATTAGTTCTACTGCCAATCACACAAGTTTAAAGCACATTTTCTGGTGTTTTAACTTGTGTCGTTTTTATTTAATTCCTGAATTTTTATTTCTAGTTCTCCTTGGTCTGTTGAATGAACTGATTTCAACCTTGCTTCTTACCAATTACAACTTTTCCGACTTCAGTAGCTATCTTAAGAAACTTAAAACCAGAGTTTACAATTTTACTTTATTCGAGCGCTTTTTCCACTCCTCAAAATAGTATTCACAAACTAAACTTTTCATATTTTTAATTTCGTTCTTACTCGTAAAAGTAAAATTTTTATTTTTATTGATTTCACTCGTTTGGAGTCACGGTTGCTATTAAAAACCGAAGCTCTAAATCCAAAGCCTGCTCATAAAATATTTAGTTGAATTTATAACAAAATATAATTTACCTTAGAATTAAAATAAAAAAATGTTTATTATCAAAAACGATAAATTTTAGACAACTACGCCGATTTATTTGTAACATTTCAATTAAGACGAAAGTATTAGTAATTTTTTCAATTCAAAAGTCACAACAAAACTCCGCCCATTTGTTGAAGATTACAGCGTTTTTAATTGTTTTTTTATTTAAGTCTACTGTTTAAGATAAGTTATGTTTTGACATAAGTTTTAATAAATATTTTATTAGCTGTTCGTAAAATATTTATTAAAATTTTTCTCATTTTTTAATTTTTTGTTGTGATGTTTTTTTTTAAACTTTTAAATTATCTTAAAATAAATTTGATGTTTACCTACATTCCAAAATGTGAAAATCATACACAAATAGGCGGAGTTTTGTTGTAAATTTTGAATTGATAAATATCCTTGCGTCATAATATACAGAATAACCAGTACATTTATTGCAAAGTATTTTTCTAACAAATTAGGGAGTAAGGTTGTCAGTATATTTACAATTTTACAAAACATAATAAAATATTTATTTTGTCTGGAATAGTCTAAGTATTAGACATGCGAGCAGTTTTTTGTCGGTTTTTGACGTGTTGACTCACACGGTGTCTAAATAAGCAAAACAAAATGTCTCTGTCGTTGTTGTAACGCTGCTTATCAGCTGCAGACATCTTAAATCTTAGTATAGCAGTTGCCTGTTTTAAAGTTGTCCATAGTGCTCTAACATCTAGGTTAGCAAAATTCCTCGGTCATTCGAATAAATGTCTGGTGTCGTGTTATAATTAGGGTGAAAATCATGATGTTATTGTCAATTGCATATATTATATTGTCGAAAACTACACTTTCATCCAGAATTTTTGCCTGTCTATGCTTTAGGTACCGTGTTCTTGTTGTAAAAATGGTCGCTGTTGATCAGTTGTGAGTTCGATTTCTCTTTTTGCTAGCCAGTTTTTAGTGTGGGTTTATATTGACCCATACACACAATTTCTGTCAAGTTATCGGTCAGACCATAGAACTGAGACTTCAACTGCACTTTTGCTTTTCCATTAAGAAGTACGGTCAACGAAAACATGAAAACCAAAGAAGCGATTGCGAATTGGTTTCTTAATATATTCGTTGGCTTACTACGGTGATCTTAAATGCTGTTAAGTCAGTTCACAGGATTTAAGCAGTATCAAAATCTCATTTTTATACACATTTATAAATAGTTTGAATGGTAATGCTTTGTTTTGAATGCAACAACATGGTAAAGATAACCAACTCCATCATGCACGACAAATATAAGATAATATCGTAATTATGTAAACGAAATGTTATTTTTTAAAAATTTGTGTATCTTATGTGCTGAGGTGAACGTGGTTTGGGGTAATTCTTTGTTTTACAAGTCCGGTTGATACTCGTTTTTTTCGGAAAGAAATTGATATTCTAATAATAGTTATATTTTAGTAATAAATTGAATTTCTTTATTTGTATTCTCTTTTAGATTAGTGAAAATAAAATTGGAATTAAATTATGCATAAAAAAGTCGTTGGATTTATCACAGCCAAAATCTAAAACAAATCGAAAACGGTCAAGAAAATCGAGATCCAAACAAATTTCCGACAGTGAAGATTCTGAGTATGAAAAACGACGACGTCGTTCAGAAACAGTAAGAACACGATCGAATAATAATACAGATAAGAATAAAAATATTAAAGATGAACCGATTGAACAAAGTGGCTGGGGCGATCAAATTCCCTTAGAACTTTTAGAAAATGTAAGTTTATGTTAATTTTATGAATACAAACTAATAGTTTTTTTATTTCACAGATATTTCAACGAGTTGTTAGCGATGATGGAACATTGCCGTCAGTCATTCGTCTCGGACGTGTTTGTAAATTGTGGAACCATGTTTCGTTATTCTCGTCTTTGTGGAAAAATATCGATTTAAATGTTTGGACAAAAGAACGTCACAGGACAGAAATTCGGTTAAAGTGCTTAATAGAAAATCGTTTAAGAGACTGTAATGATTTAAACTTATCAAATTTTAAAATAACAAATATTCAATGTGTGTTAGAACGACTGTTGGATAGATGTCCTAATTTAACAGGGTTATCTTTAGCTGGTTGGAAAGGATTACATGCAGAACATTTAACTTTCTTGGTTCAAGAATTTAAATCATTACAACGAATAGATTTAAGTTCTATAAATACAGAAATGACCACAAAAAGTGCAGTAGGGTTATCTTCTCTTTGTAATTCAATGCAAACGATGATGGATAACTTAACACACTTAAACTTAGCACATAATCGTTTAGCAGGAATTCCTCAATTGGTTACTACACTTTCAGTAAGATTTATTTTAAAAGTTAATTAAAAACTAATCATATTATAACTATCGTTCATTTTAGACCCACTGTCCGAATTTAATGTCCCTTGACTTGTCCAATGTTTCAACGATAGCAACATCGCATGGTGTGCTACATGTAGAAAAACTGCAACATGGATGTCCAAAATTAAAGGGATTACTTATCACAAATTCTCATATAATATTAAGTAACGCAACTTTGCAGGAACAAGTAAAAAATATAAATATCTTGTTTGATTTTATAAACATTTTCTATTTGTATATTTGTAGATGGATTCACCGGGTTTTCCAAATTTAGAAGAATTATCGGTTGCGTCCTTAGCCGATGAATCCCGTTTGCTAAATGATGAACACTTACAAAGAATATTAAAAACTAGTACAAAATTAAAATTATTAGACATAAGGGGTTGTGCACGTTTGTCGCATGATAGTCTTATTCGGTTGCCCGCATGGGATTTAAAACATTTATTTCTGTCTCAGTCTTCGATTACTCGAGATGTTGGGTGAGTTTCTTTTTTATTTATGTTTCATTTTTAATGTTTAACCTTCGTTGTTCATTTAAAATGTGTTTGTAGGTCGGGTCTTGAGTTGATTGCATCAAAATGGGCACACAGTTTAACAGAAATCGATTTTGCTTGGGCAAATGTACAGGATCCTCTAGATAATGCTTTAAGAGCATTTGCTGAAAAGGGGTTAGAATCACCGTTAAGGTAATCAATCGATTCTTTTCTAAAATAATTACATTAAAAGGTTATTCAATTTTTTAGTCATCTTAATTTATGTGGTTCGTCAGTGTCATTAGAAGCTGTGAAGGAAGTTTTAAAGAAATGTCCATCTATAAGCTCAATTAATTTAGCATCTTGTCGCGGTCTTCCACGTGGTGTAAAACGGTTGTTGCAGGGTAGTGCGCAGATAACTGAATTAAAAGAAACTCTTGGGGTTATAGAAAAATCAAAGACATTACCAGAATTAACTACACTTAAAACAGATTTATCATTTCCATCTTCCGCTATTCCTTCTTCCTTGCTATCACCGTTATCGTTGCAATCTCCTTCACCACAACGAAATGAAATGGATTTTATGCAAAATGAACTAAAATTAGAAATGACATAGAAATAGAGGTAAAACGTGATTTATGATTATTTGTGATATAAAACAAAAATCATTCTAAGATTTTTATATAGATAAACTTATTTATATAAATATTTAATTATTATTAAGTTAAAATTTTTATAAAAATTTCAATTTATTTTACATTTTTTTTAAATATATATCTACTGTTTTTTTCAGATGCCATTTTTAATATTTTTTAATTTTAAATAGGGATCTCGTTGTGTTTGACTTTTTAATTTTATGTTATGTCTTCCTATATCGGTTTTTGTATTTGTCATGTAATATTTACATTGGTTATTAAAATTGTTTTTGCAGCGTCTTTTTCGGTTGCAAATAAAAAATATTAAAATATTAAAGTTTTTAAAATAGTTTTGGTGAAAAATTTCTCAAGCCACCCAAGTTTGGCAGTTAAAATCGAATCAACGGTGACCCAAAATAACTTTTAGTTAAAATTTTACTTTTATTGTACAATTCGTTTTACAGTATATCGCCTTCTGTATACAATTGCTTTCTTTTAATCTGATTTGTTTATTTACGATTTTAATTAGTTTTTCGCAGGGTCGTGCTATAAAATTACTTTATTTAATGTTCATTTAATTCATAGCTTAATTGTTTAAACAAAACAAAATATAAAAAATTAGAACTAAGATAGAACTAGCAAAACTGTTTTTGAGGTAATAGCGCATTATTTGTTTAAGTCGGCTGCTAAAAATTTTGTTTACCCCTAGCTTTCAGCAAATCAGTTTGATGTGTTGTTAATTACGTAAATTTCTTGACATAATGTTGATACCGTCGTTGTTCGTCATTCTATTGTTATTATTCATTCTTTCGGTGTTTGGCACTCGAGACTATTGATTCAGGCAAAGCATTCCGTTTGTATAATCTACGCACAAAGAAGTCCCTTTGCATTTTGCACTTTACTCAATAGTTTTGAATATCCCCAGATACCATGTTGACCGTCTTTCTTTTCATTTTTTTTTACTATACATTCAAAATGACCAGGTCTGCAAACACACATTTTGTACAATTTTAAGTTGCTGCGTGGCTAGAAGGCTAGCGCTTTAATAATTGACTTGTAACTTTTGTGTTGAATCCTTCTCGCAAAACTTACTCTTCGGAATTCTCCTCTGGATTACTATGGGGCTTATGATTGAAAACGCACGGAAAACGCATCACGCGGTTAAGATTATTCACCTTCACCTAATGTAGGTATGATTGAAAACGCGTGATAAAAAGTTTGTTCGAATTTTTTTTCGAAATTAAAAACTGTCAGATAATGTCATAATAATTTGTTGTTAATTGTCAGATCTAATTGTTTGTTAAAAAAAATATCATTGTATTCAGTACTAAGTTTAAAAAATTTAAATATTTGGATAAAATAAAAATAATAATTAGCTACATCAGGACTCTCTTTCATTCTTCTTACTAATTCTTAATACAATACTACTTTTGATTTGTTATTTTTCCCCTAATAATCTTTCTCCTTAAATTTTAAAATAATAAATACGCTTAAAATTTAAAACACTTCATTTTTCAGTCGAAATTAATAAATAAAAAGATAAACTTACATTTTTGAGTTTTAAAACTATTCTAAACGCAAGTCTAATCTAACGTTTCAATTTTGTACAAGTAACGGATATCACGCGTTTTCAATCATACAAAAAAATAAGTTCGAAATAAAACGTTTTCAATCATACCAATAGACTACGTTTCACGTGGCATCGACGTTTACGTTTTCCACGCGTTTTCAATCATAAGCCCCTATATAAGTTTAAAAATTTAAATTTATTTAAAATTGAGAGAATAGATAGATCTGTCTGAAAATGGATTTTAATGTTCGTTATTAAATGAAAAATGTGCAATTTTTTCCTGAATTCGACTGTTCAATTGTGCCTGCAAAAAGAAATAGTAGTAACGACCCAGAATATTAGTTTTAGCCTGTATTCTAAATCAAAACTTATTTGAAACTTATTTGTGGAGACTTACTTATTTGAATAAGTAACCTAAAGAGGTGACTCATTTGAAATTTTTTTTTCCATAGAAAAATCTAATTTGATTTGACAGTGTCAAATATTTGTTTGTTTGTTTACTAAATGATTTTAAGGAATAAAACTTCTGTTTTGATCCCTAATAAAATTAATGTAATAAATTAAAATGAAAAAATATGAAGGGGCTGAAATCTCCCAGCTCTGAGATATCAAGACTTCGGTTTTGGTTAAGGATTTTGATATAGTTTTCGGCATAAAACTTTTATGAGAACATTGTTTTTAGTTATCGGTAGCGATGTATATCAAACATAAAACTCTTTGTAAAAGTACAAGCATTTTATCTCTGTTTAGGAATTTATTACAAAACTAACAAGAAACATCAATTCGTTGTCGGAGAATTATAACAGATCATATATTAACATAATTTATTGAAAAGATGATACACTCAGCAAACTACTCAAAAACCTCTCCATTTAGCGTTTCGAGAAATATTACAAAATCAAAAATTCAGATTTCTTTCAGAAATCCAAAAATATTCTAAAAATTATAATAAAATCAAAAATTTTAACTTTTTTTCAAAATTCTAAAAATATATCAGAAATTATTACAAAATCAAAAATTTAAATCTATTCAAAAATTTTTAAATTATTGCAAAATGTATAAAAAATCAAAAATACAAACTTTTTTCAAAATTTTAGAAATATTTAAAAAATTATAACAAAATCAAAAATTGAAACTTTTTTCAAAATTTTAAAAATATTCCAAAAATTCAAGCTTTTTCTAAAATTCTCAAAATATTGCAAAAATTATAACAAAATCAAAAGAACAAACATTTTCCAAAATTCCCAAAATTATAATAAAATCAAAAATTTAAACTTTTTCAAAATTTTAAAAATATTCCAAAAATTCAAATTCAGATCGAAGTAACTTTTTTCAAAATTCTAAAACTATGTATTGCAAAAACTATAACAAAAAAAATCAAAAAAAAACTTTTTTTCAAAAGTTTAAAAATATCGCAAAAAATATAACAAAATCAAAATGTAGTTTTGTTTTTGTTTTACTTTTTTCAAAATTCCAAAAATTATAATAAAATTTCCATGTCCAATTTCATCACATTTCATGTCATACAAATAATTAGTTTTATTTTTTCTTAACAAAAATTGGGTAAAAAATAAATGAAAATCATTCCTTTGACACACTTAACAATAACTTTTTGACAAACTTATAATGCAATAATCTAGTTTTTGGTCTTACATACCTATCCCGACTATCAAGATCTCTTTAAATTTAAGGTAACTACTACTCATTATCACTTAAAATGAACGTTTTTTAAGCAAAAAATATGCAAATTTCCTTGTTTTGACACACTTGACGATTTTTTAGACACACTTCCGGTACACTTACCGAACACATCGTCCTTTCGGCTCTTCCTATTGATTATACCTAATTAAAAAAAAAAAATTTTTTGAACTCCCTTCAGCGGTTTTCGAGATTTCGTCGGTTGTGACTGCCGGCAGACAGACATACATATTTTTTGCTTTTTTAGAATAACTTAAAACGTCGTAACCTAAAACGTCGAGAACTCTTTAAAATTTCATTTTTGGCTCGAGAATTCAATACTTTGGTTTTTTCAAAACCGAAGTAAAATAGTTTTGAAAACTCTTTTAATTGATCAAATTAAATAAATCGTTTTAATAAAATTTATTTTCGAATTTGCTTTTATGTTGCTGTCAAATTAAGTATGCTAAATCATTTAGAATAGCTTTTAAATACTTATTTAAAATGACGGTGAATAAATAAGTCTACATAAATAAGTTTCAAATAAGTCGTCGTTTAGAATACAGCCTTATCAGTCGTTCTTGAAAGCAAATAGTCTGAATTTACTAATAAGTGTTATAACTGTTCTGCACTAACTCCATTAGCTCTGGTTCTGATTCAAGTAGCCGGCTAGCCTAGTTCAATAAAGCTATTATTTTGGCTCTTTCAATGCTAAGCTATTTCTACCTCTACCTCTACGTTTTATATTGACCTCATCGTTCAAATCGTCACTTTGATTACTCACACGTATGGGCTCACTCCTAGGGCGATAGTCTTTTAAATAAACAAAATGAAGTACTGATCAAAGTTAAAGTTAAATTAATATTGAGTGTAACGTTTATTTCATATCCACGTGTTGAACTTCAACAAATGTTTTTATTTTCAAACAATATTGACATTATTGTTATGAGTCTTCGTAAATTAGCACATTTCACATTTAATTCTATTAATGCACATTTAATTCTATTAATGCACCGAAAAAACGTTAATTACTGTCTTCTGAAACTTGCTTTGCAATGGTGAGATTTTGTTTTTTATCCCCACAAGGGATGCCAATTATAACAAGCCTGTTAAATCTGGGTCTTCAGTTCCTTATTTTTGATGTTGGTCCAACAAACATATTTCCCCATATGTATTGTACTGATGATTTTATTTTCCACTTCGACAAGATTTCAAACAGATGTGACGAAACTGTAAACTAAAAATAAAAAAAACTAGCGTTTTTCCTCATTTCCATTTCCTTTTTCTCATTTTCAAATTCTTTATAAAAAGTTTTAAGTTATGAAATCCAAATCCAAACTTTCGTTCACTGGTATTTTCGTACAATCTGAGATTTGTATCAGGTATATGTACGTATAGTTTTTTTATTGTAAGCTTAATTTTATTTTTAATTCTACTATTTTAGGCGAATTAAATTTGGTTATCTTTTTTATCCCTGCTATTTTAATTGGTTTTGTTTTGTTTAAAAAATTTGAATTTGTTATTCTCAAAATATAGTTCACCTAAAATAGTAGAATAAAAAATAAAAATAAGATTCCTGTAAAAACTTCAAATTCTTGAACAAATGGGTGGAGTTTAGTTTTATCTTTTGAAATAAGAAATACTCTTGATTTGGAACACCGTTCCATGCAGATAAACCGTTTTGCCCTCATATTTTTTTAATTCGTATACCCATGCACTTATATAACAAAGACAAAATATTATTATATTTTAGTTAAAGGTAACTTTCCTTTTATGTACATTAATATTGTTACTTACAGAACATAATAACTTTTTCACAAACTATTTCCACAGTCAAACCACATTTGTTTCTTACTAAAATGGAAAATTGAAAAATATAAAATACAAAAGTTGATCACAATTTATAAATTCTATAAAATATTACCAGAAACTCTGTTAGATTTAAAAGTATCAATTTCTTATTCTAAGCGAAATCTTATAAAAGTAAATGATATTTTCTTCCACACTATTTCAAACATCATAAAAACCATCTAAAAATTAAAAAAAAATTTCAGGACATTATATAATTTTTTTAGTTCACCCTAAATCGATCCATTTCCATCGGATCGGTTCGTTTTGTGTGGTTTGTAGTAATGTTTCACCTTTGTTAATTAAACGCACTAAATTCGATACATAGGTATTATTTGATATATGTTAATATCTTTCAAATTCTAGCAAAATCAAATTTTTTAACTCATAAAACTCGCAGATCCTTGTTGTATCCCTAGAGAATTAAAAATAATTTTGATTTATTGTTGAAAGGTTCCATTTCCTCATTTTAGGACACATCAAGCTCGAAACCTTTTTCGTTTCAATCAAATTTAAATTTATAATTTCAGTTTACTTTTTATAAAAAATTTATATAATTGTTACAAAATTAAAATTTAAGCAATATATCTCGTTGCATTATTTTCTTTATAATTTATTTTTTGTTTTTATAAATCGTATTTTGTAAATATTAAATATAAAAGAAATTTTAAAATATTGCATATACTAGAACAAAAGTTAAAAAAATTGTGCCTACGAGAAAGCAAATTTTTTTAATACATATACATAATTATTTACCGAAATTCTAAAAGTAATCATAAAATAATTAAAGTTATAAACGTTTCTTATATTTTTTGATTTGTAAAACAAAACCCTTATGAGTGAATTTTAATTTCAGTTTATCCGCATTTTAAATTATTAATTTTACACAATGATAATAATTTTACACAATTTTAAACAATGTTTATTTTTTAATTGAAAATTAACAACAAACCTGATCGGATGAAACCAAATAATCAATACTTTTAATTATTACTAATTAATTAAAAGCACAAAAATCGTTTAAAAATATAATAAATAAAAAAACTATAATAATCGTTATGAATTAATTTTATCTTTTTTATACATTCATTTAATTACATAAACAACAATTAATTAACAGTAATATTTATATTTGTGTTTTAGTGATTTTTAGATAGTAATAAAAAACAAAAACAACAAAAAATAAAAACAAATTAGTTATAAAGTTAAATATAAAAAAGAAATAAAGTTAATATATATATATATTAACAATAAGCCACAACAAATTAAAATTTCAATTAATTGTGAAATCAAAATATAATATATTAGTAAGAGAAAATCAATCTATATATAAATAAATAAGTTAAATTTAATGAATTACTTCAAAATGAAACAATTAATATAATTATTGTTGTAAAAAAACGATAGAAAAAGCAATCAAAGTTTTACGAGTTTCGTTTTTGTTGAACAAACAAAATTTAAGATATGCTGGAAATGCAATATTATTAAATGAAATTATATATTATTAAATATTATGATAGAAGTTATAATGGAAAATAATTGAAATAAAATAATGTTTTTTGTTTATTAATTATAAAACTGAATTACAATTTTTTGCGTATCTATAGTTAATTATCGATAGTGGACTATCTTTTATACCGTCAACATATTTCACCCTTTTTAGAGAGGCTTGGTGGGAGAGCTAGTTTGGTCATAATCATTGGGCATGTTGTAAGATACGCGGTGTAATGTTTATTGATAAAAAGGACTAATATAGACATGATGTACGGTTATAATATTTAGGTAAGTGGCAGGTTGACGCCTTCTTAAACCATTCAACCTTGGTTTTAATTATTTTTCTAGATTTTCTTTTTCATACACGTATTGTTTTTTTTTGCAATGATGTTGGGGTCACCAATTTTAAAAATTTTGTTCTTGGTTCAACCACTCTTATTTTAGTTATGTTACCGTCGCAGTTTCATTCTCAAATCACAGCTTCCGGTTATGCCTTTGAAAAGAGTTTCAGAATAGTTATACTCTTCAACGAAGTTAAGAGGGCTTGGCATAGAGAATACGGAACAGAACTATACTTAAAAAAACGTGAAAGTGCGAAGGTTTTGCGGCGGAAGATGAAGTGGTAGTTTATACGGATGGCTACAAAATCGAAACAGGGTTGAGAAGAGCTTTCACAGGACATTTAAATGTCAATAATGTTGCACCGATGTTAAAAGTAACATTAAGTTTGATTTCTAAACGAGATGGAGAGGCAGTACTATATCCGAATTATATGGGCACTGGGCCACATTGGCGTCAGAGGTGGTGTATAGTGTCCGCAATAGACAAAGCAATAAACTGGTTCCTCTACTGATGAAAAACGTGTTCTAGACAGAGTTGTGAAAACTTGACCATTTTTGATTTTCCTGAAACTTGGCATATAAGTAGTAGGTATGGACAAAATAAAAAATATACAACTTATTTTAAAATGTTTTTAAAGTGCATAGTTTGAGCATAGGGGGCACCCCAACATGCATGAAAAATGAAAATTCTGCCAATCTGATGTAACTTTGAAATTAAATTGTTCAAGAACGGCTATACCGATTTCATCAAACTTTTTTAGTTTGATAGATGATTAGTTAGTCCTTTGAAA
The DNA here is from genome assembly GCA_963693315.1 of Diogma glabrata. Taxonomy (NCBI): domain Eukaryota; kingdom Metazoa; phylum Arthropoda; class Insecta; order Diptera; family Cylindrotomidae; genus Diogma; species Diogma glabrata. The sequence continues at coordinate 407,542,632 of OY856186.1, forward strand.
AAAAATTAATTAATTGTTTTCATAATTAAGTTTGAAATAAAAATATTAAAAAAACTTTTTTAAAGATGGCGCTAGGGTCGAAATCAATTGGAATTTAATTATTTTTTTTTCTGAAAATAGTTCTATCCTTACTCTAAAATATATCAAATTAACTCAGAGGCATTATTTTTTGTTCTTGAGATATTTAATTTTAAAGATTTTTAGTGCGACTGAAATTCGAATTTTTCTTCATTTTTTCAAACAACTTCCATTAACAAAAAATTTTAAAATCAATTAAATTTTAACTTTTTTTTTTTTTAAACATAGCTCTAACCTTACTTTAAAATATATCAAATTTACAAAGAGGCGTTAATTCGTGTTCTTGAGATATTTAATTTTAAAGATTTTTAGTCCGATTAATATTCTAATTGTTCATTATTTTTTCGAACAATTTATATCATCAAAAAATTTTAACCACTGAAGTTCGAGAAAATAGTGAACAATTGTCACATAATATTAATTATTATTTTGAATTGTGATAACAAAAGCTTTGAATTTTGAATTTAATAAATAGGTTTAATAAATAAAAATTATTTGATTTTGTTATCCTTCAATTTTATTATTCATAATGGATAACAAATTCACAAACTCAAACAAAATTCGGTTTCCGTTTCTGTTTTATTATTCACCACCATCAACCAAATTAGAAACAGAAACCGAAACGGAAAATTTTCAGTTTCAGTTTCGGTTTCTGTTTTCGTTGTATGTGAATGCCCGGCTTTAGGAAAATTGCATGCCGAAAGGTTGGTCCAAAAACCAATCAGTTCCTTGTCGTAAAAATTAAAATTTTGTCAAAGTTTCATAAAAATTGGTTCATAAGCGAGCGCTGTAGTGTGCAAACAGACATGCATACCGAAATAATAAATTGTAAGTTGGAATGCAGAACTATTAAAAACATTACAAAACCTTATTTGTCAAAATCTTCCAGAGTGTTTTCGTTTTCGCTTTAATGTTGTGCTTTTATGTTTTTCAAAAATAAAACTAAAAAAATGCAAAACTCTGATCACAAAATATCTGACATTTACCTTTTAAATTTTAAAACAAAAAATTTATTTGCTATTTTCAAAAAAGGAAGCATACTAAAGTTTTCCAATTAAAATCTATATAATAATTTTCTATAACAATTCATGAAAAGTCTCCTCTTAACCATCGCTTAGCATCCCGACTATCATTCCCATATGTATTCCCATGTCGAAATATCGCACCAGGAACATGTCCCGCATAATTTGGTATTAATCCAATATTTCTATGATAAATTTCATAAATTGATCCGCTAGGCTGTGACGTTCCAACTCCAGCATTCATCATTGGTGCCCATTCCGTTGAACGACGATGTTGATAGTTATTTGTAAAATCACATAATGCACTATTCGATAACGGTTGATCACCATGTCCAAATCGAGGAAATGTAAATGGTGTTTTTTGACTATGTCCTAAAATAAACAATAACAAACTATGTAATTAAATTTCAAATAAAAAAGTCGAATAAATAAAACTTACTTGTAGAATATGACATACTTTCAATTTGGTTTATAAAATAAATGCAATATGCGGAAAGAAAAAAGCTTTGCCAACTTAATTGAAAATAATACTAAGCTGATTTTTATTTTCTAGAAAATCAAAGTAAACCTACCCCTTTCTTCCGAAAGCAATAAATAATACTATTACTATAACTAATTTATTCCAAAAAAATATTCAATTCAATCAAATAGCCAAAAAAGTTTTTGCTATCTTTTGGCGAATGGGATGGGTAGTTTATTTCGAATCTAAAATAATTTTTGAATTAGAGTTTTTCTGACATGCAAATATTGTTTGGGTTCTTCTATAGAATTCAAAATGTAAAAATAGTCAAAAGAACAATTGATTTTTTGCATTAAAATGTAATAGGGGTTACATTACTTGGCAATGGAAATCGATTTTCATGTCATGTTACAGATGGTGTTTATCTTTACGCAATACTCTATAAAGCAGAGAATTGCGCCAGCTGCATATTTTAACTAAGAAAACTAAGGAATTTTAGTTATGGGTCTTGTCAGTAAAGTAATTAAAGATATTACTAAAACCGTGTTAATACATGTACCTAATTCAGAGATCTGAAAGCCCCAAGATTTACAATATCGAGAAAATTTTCAAAATCTCACCCCAACTTTTTTGCATTTATGGTATTTTTAGGTAATTGATATTTTAAGCTATAGAACGGTGTAAACCTGAAATACTAAACTATCGAAAGCTACGGGAAATACTGTCACTGAATATAACAAAATATCATTAGAAAAAAGAGAGATATTGGCCTAAGATACCTGTGTACTAAATTTGCGTTCAATAAGTTCAAATTTGGGCTCAATAAGTCCAGCAGGTTCTCCAGATTAGAAAATCAATGCCATATCATATATTGGTCTGAGATACCTGCGTAAAAATTTTTAACTCAATAGTTAAAGTAGTTTCTAAAATATTTTGTCCACATACAGACAGACAGACACACAAATTGGATACCTCATAGGTCACAATTGACTTGCGGATCTGAAAATCAATGCCATACCATATATATTGGACTAAGATTCCTGTGTACCGTTGTTCAAACTTCTTTATCTGTTATAAACTTCATGTCATATCTCGATTGGTATATCGGTTCTGTAGTTCTAAACCTGTAAATCCATTTTTTTTGGACTTGACAGGATTCGAACTGAAGACGCTAGTGATGTATAATCGGTGTTTTAACACCCTCGGCTCCTCACCTAATTTTTAATGTTAATAATTAAAGACATTTGAAAAAATTATTGTCACGTGAAAAATTGAGGCGACTAAAACGTCATTTAAAGTGACATCTGTCGTGTTAAATGGCTCGAGGCCATTGGCTCGAGGCCAAAAAACAACTTCTAGAATATCAAAATTGATACGATGTGACTGTATTAATTTAATGTGACATGACATGCCTTCGGTAATTAGGGTGTAAATGTATTTTTTTCACATTTTTACTTAATACTAGAAAGATTGCATTAGCTTTTGGGGTACATTGGACAAAGTGTAGGAGGGTCCACCATACAACAGGTGTTTTTTCACAATGTTTTTATGTTTGTTGGGAGCATACTACTGTTACGAATACAGAAAAATCGAGACGATTACAGTGACTTCCAGAAAAATCAAATCACAACAAACCACAACAACCAATTAATGAAATGAATAGTGTTGTTGTTGTATTTCGTGGAATTTGAGTCAACAATAAATAAAATTGAATGATTTTACGAATCAAATCAGCATAACGTAATGTAATCGAATATTCTACTATTTTCTCAAGGTTTCTAAACAGTGACCTTGAATTATCTAGAAATTAAGTAGAATAGTATTTGCTTATTGTAATTGTAGATTAGCAATTAGTTTTATTTTAAACCTACGACGGCAAAGTTAAAATTATAAAAGTGATTTTTAAATCGTTTTTGTGAATAAAGGTTTAAGTATTAATGAGAAGAAATATTTTGTGTATTATTTTGAACGTTGTGTTACTGGAAATTTCTACAATAAACTGTTGGAGTTTCGAAGCTGTTGAAAGAACATTCTAGTTAGGAATATTGTTTGCTGTACTGTTTTCCTGTTCTTGTGGAATAATTAAGGTGCACTGAAAAAATTGTAGGTAAAATACAACAAACAATGGTCTGTTGAATTTATTTAAAGGACACGTTATTTGATTTTCTATTGTTTTAACAAACATTTTTGTTAATTGCCAGTTTTCAACAAATATGTTTGTTAAATATTTTTAACTACCTTTACAAGCAGTGAACTTAGTTGAAGGACAGATAAAGTGAAATTTTGTGAAATAAAAATCATAGTTTTAAGAAAAAGTGTGAAAGTATCTAATGAATTGTGTCAATTAAACTACCTAAAAAAATTAGTGAAATTTTAGTGAAATTAAATTATTGAATGTTCTAAAAAATTTCATGAGATTCAACAGTTATGTTTAAAGATGTCTATAAAGGTAAATTTTGTTTCGGTAAATTTTAATTAAAACCATTTTAGAAAAAATCTAAGTAATTTAATACAAAGTATTATAATAAAATATAAATTAATTGTAACTAACTAATAGTTTTGGAAATATTTGATAAAGTCAATAAAATAAAATGTCAAAAGTTGACAAACATGTTCGTTATTTTAACAGTCCGGTTGTGGTTTTGTTTGTAATAATTCACAAACATGTCTGTAAAATTTACAAACTGTGCGTTAAAAATTGTTGGTAAAATAAATTCAACTGACATCAATTTGTTGTATTCAACGAACAATTTGTAGGATCAAAAGTAACAGAAATGTATGTTGAATCGAATTACATTTCTGTAAATTTTACAAACTCTTTTTTTTGAGTGTGTTGAATACTTAATAAAGCCTGGTGTTTGTGCTTACTAATCAGTGATCGAATTCTGAAGAGATTTGGGAATTTCGTTTATCGAATTGAGAGTAAGGCCAGTTCGAAATACGATTAGGAAAACGTAACAATATTTAAAAAAATGGTTTAACCTAAATCAAAATTAAAAATTTTATAAATTTTGAAATACAAGTATGTTGAACAAGTAGGCTTTGACCAATATATTTATTATTTCTTTTCAAACAAATCGAATAACTATGACGTCAAAGAATAACAAATATTTTAGGAAATTTGGGATCGAAAGCTTGCTTTGATAAAAATTTCTATTTTTTTATAGAATTTAAACAAATACAAATGTTTTTTACTTTTTTGAACGTAACTATGACAACAAAATTTATGGTTAAAAGGTGACACTTTAAGGCGGCAAATCACTGTAATAAAGTAACACTTTAATATATAGGCGAATAAAAATATATTAAAATACCGTAACAACTACAATTTGTTTTTCTTTTTAAACTAGAGGAAAAAAACCCATTTTCACAGTGGATTAAGCCTGCTTGAAAATAGACTTTTCATCTGCTATCACAGAAAAACAAATTTTTCTTTAATATTATTAAACAATATTATTGAGATTTTTATTAAAAATAAAAATCTCAATGAAATAATTTTTTCTGTACTTTAATGGTACATTATGATGCAAGGACGTAGAGCTAAAGATTTTGGAGCGTCTCGATTTTCACCCACATTAAGTCCAAAATAGCTTACGCCCATGCGTCATATACTATTTTTTATTCGCCGCTAGCAAAATATTTAAAAAAAAAATTTTTTTTCGGCAAACGGCTGTAAAGTTTAACTTTACTGCCACTAGGGAGTTAGTTAAAGTCTTACTTTTTTACTTATAATCAAAGCGGCTACAAAAGTAACGCCATGTTTATTTTATATTATTATTTTTTATTTTCTTATTTTTTCAAACAAAAACTAAGAAATTGATTCTGATTGGATTATGAAAATATGGAGGGGCTGAAATCTCACAGCTCTGAGATATCAAGACTTCGGTCTGGGTTAAGGATTTTGATATAGTTTTCGGCAAAAAAGCTTTTATGAGGCCATGGTTTTTAGTTTTGGGCAGCGATGTATATCAAACATAACTTTTTGTTAAAATACAAGTATTTTTTATCTCTGTTTAGATATGTATTACAAAATCAACACGAAACATCAATACGTTGTTGGAAAATTATAACAGATCATATATTAACATGATTTAGTGAAAAGATTATACAATCAGCAAACTACTCAAAAACCTCGCAATTTAGCGTTTCGAGAAAATATTTCAAAATCACAAATTCATATTTCTTTCAAAATTCCAAAAATATTGTAAAATAAAAAATTCAAACTTTTTTCAAACAAAATTCTAAAAATATTTTAAAAATTATTACAAAATCACAGATTAAAACTTTTTTCAAAAATTCTAAAAATATTGCAAAAATTATAACAAAATCAAAAATTGTAACTTCTTCCAAAATTATAAAATTTGTAATAAAATCAAAAATTAAAAATTTTTTAAAATTCCAAAAATATTCCAAAAATTCTTACAAAATCAAAAATTGAAACTTTTTTCAAAATCCTAAGAATATATATAAAATTCAAAAATTCTATTTTTCTTCAAAATTCTAAAAATATTCCAAAAATTAGGATTAAAATCAAAAATTTAAACTTTTTCTAAATTCTAATGATATTCCAAAAATTCTTAAAAATTCAAAAATTGAAACTTTTTTCACAATTCTAAAAATATAAAGAAAATTAAAAAAAAATTTTTTTCCAAAATTCTAAAAATATTCCAAAAATTGGAATAAAATCAAATGTTTAAACTTTTTCTAAATTCTAATAATATTCCGAAAATTCTTAAAAATTCAAAAATTCAAACTTTTTCCAAAACTCTAAAAATATTGCAAAAATTATAACAATATCAAAAATTGAAACTTTTTCCAAAATTATAAAAATTATAATAAAATCAAAAATTTAAAATTTTTCAAAATTCTAAAAATATTCCAAAAATTCTTACAAAATCTAAAATTGAAACTTTTTCAAAATTCCAAATATATTCAAAATCTATAACAAATTCAAAAATGTCCATGTCCAATTTCATTTTCATTTACATTTTCAGCAAACTATTCAAAAACCTTCAATTTAGCGATTCGAGAAAATATTACAAAATCACAAATTCATATTTCTTTCAAAATTCCAAAAATATTGTAAAAATTATAATACAATCAAACTTTTTTCAATATTCTAAAAATATTCCAAAAATTATTACAAAATCAAAAATTGAAACTTTTTTCAAAATTCCAAAAATTATAATAAAATCAAAAATTTAAAATTCAAAATTCCAAAAATATTCCAAAAATCGTTTCAATTCTTTCAAAATCAAACTTTTTCCAAAATTCTAAAAATATTGCAAAAATTATTACAAAATCAAAATTACAAACTTTTTTCAAAATTCCAAAAATATTTCAAAAACTATAACAAATTAAAAAATTTCCATGTCCAATTTCATTTTCAATTACATTCATAAAAATAGCTACATTTTTTCCCAAAAAATCGGCTAAAAAAATCAATGAAATCGTTTTTTGACACGCTTGACATTATGTTTTTGACAAACTTATAATGCCATAATTCTCTATAATAATAATATATTTTCATGTCATACATATTATTAATTTTATTTTTTTCCAGAAAATTGGGTAAAAAAATAAATAAAAATCTTTCTTTTGACACACTTGACAACATTTTTTTACAAACTTATAATGCAATAATCTAGATTTTGGTCTCACATACCAATCCCGACCATCAAGATTTCTCCAAATTTAATGTTCCTACTCGTTATCACTTAAAATGAACGTTTTTTAAGTAAAAAATATGCAAATTTCCTTGTTTTGACACACTTGACGATTTTTTGATACACTTCCGGTACAGTTATCGAACACATCGTCGTTTCGGCTCTTTCCATTGAGTAAACCAATTTTTAGAAAAAAAAATTTTTCAAATCCGTCCAGCGGTTTTCTAGATTTCTTCGGTTGTGACGGACGGCCTACAGACAGACATACATTTTTTTTTGCTTTTTTAGAATCAGTAGGTCCTAAAACGTCGAGAAATGCCAAAAAAAGTGGGGGTATTAATTTTACTTTGAACTCATGAATGAAATACTTAGGTCTTTCAGACCGAAGTAATTTTGAGCTATTGTATGTAACTATGACAACAAAACATAACAAATAGTTTAATTGGATATGAAATTTTGAATTGGAACTTACTATGATAAAAAATTTTATTTATACAAATTTAAATGTTTTTTACTTTTTGGACATAATTATAATATTTATAAATTTATGTTTATTATAATTTCATATTTATAAAACATTTGAACGTTTGCCGAAAAAATAGTGTATATACCTACGGTCGGCCGTCAAACTATATAAGTTATCAATTTGCATGAAATTTGATATAAAAATATGATGAACAAGTAACCTTTGACAAAATATTTGTTATTTTTTCAAAATAATTGTATAACTATGACAACAAATAATAACAAAAGTTTTAATTGGATTATGAAATTTTGAATTTAAAGGTTGCTTTGATAAAAATTTTTATTTTTTATAGAATTTAAACAAATACAAATTTTTTTTTTACTTTTTTGGACGTAACTATGACAACAAAATATATGGTTAAAAAGTGACACTTTACGGCTGCAAATCACAGTAATAAAGTACCACTTTTATATGTAGGCGAATAAAAAATATATTTAAATAATAATATAACAAAATAATTCAGTCCTTGTAAATCAACAATGAAACATGTTATAGTTAATAATTATATTGCAATTATATCAACATTAAAAATTTCAATAAAATAATTTTAAAATATATTTAAATAATAATAATAATTCAGTTTTGGAAATTGCAAATTAGAAATAATCAAAAAAGAACATTTAAATAATAAAATTGCAAATTGCAATCACAATTCACATTAAAAAATAGAAAATGATTTAAGACTTTGATCTTTATTGGTAACTTTATTCTTTATGATAACAATTTCCACAAACCGAATCACCAATCAACATAAAAATGTTCTGTATGATATCCTGTATGAAATGATGTTTCACATTAAGGATTTTTTAATATGTATAGAAATAAATACAATCAAATGATATTTCGTTATAGAGATTTTTGAGTTTAGAAATAAAACTCTATTTTCCCTTTAATATTGAAATACCGGTATTTTAAAATATTCGAAATCCAGGAATTGCAATCCCTACTAACTAAAACAGGAAAATCAGCGTGAAGATAAAGGGTGATAATTTATCACCCTTGATCTTCGCGCTGACTGATAATCACAATGTTTAAATGATTAATGAAATCCGTTTAATTAAGACAATATCATAAATATCATGAACTTGTTTTATTCAGGGCTAAACAAATTTGGGAATCATAACGAATTTTTGTAAGAAGAATATAAAATAAAATAAACATGTGTTCATTACATTAAAATGTCAGACATATATATATTCAATACCTACCCATAAATATATTATATGTTAATATAATAATCAAATTTCACTAATTTTAATGTTCAATCAAATAGATAAACGAGTACTGTTAAAAACATTGAAACTGTTTATCTTTTTTATTCTGATTATTATATTCCAAAAAAAAAAAACATTAATAATTTATATCAATATTCTATTCGTACGAGTACATATTTCAATAAGGATATAAAATTTGAATTCTTAGACATTTAATTTAGCTGATAAAAATATTGGTTCGATTTTAGTCATAGATGAACTTTTGAAAGAATATAACTTAAATAATTTTGAATGTAGCATAAAGTTTTAAAAAAATTTATTTAAAATGTTTTTAAAAGTGTTAGTGGTGTTGGGGTTAATTTTTCAAATAAAATGTGATGAAATTAAACGTAAGATTTTTTGTTATATTCCAAATGGATTATAAATCCCCAAATCGGTTATAAATTGGAATAAATCTGTTGCATTAATTTAGGAAACAAAATTATTGATATAATTATTGATATATTGACATTAAAATTTTTAAATTAGAGTTTTAACGTGTGAAGCCTTGAAATCGAGCAAACAATCGACAAATTTAATTTTAATTTTGATTACGTGCTTTTTAAATAAATTACTTTATACTTTTTAAACGACATTAGATTTTAATTTCATTCGTTGTATATTTTTCAAAAAAAAAAAAAAAATTCTGTTTAAGTGTTCAATTTACTAATTGAATGTCAATAATGATTTGGATATGAAATGAACAGTATTTGTAGTGCTTTTGGGGATAATGTATAATTTGAGTTCCATTATTCGATTTTTATGTTTTTGTGCAAATGTAGATATTTATTTTAGTGATTTAAAAAAACAAACGAAGTATGAATAAATAATCAAAAAAAAACTATGATTTTATTTGATATGTTTTCTAAATTAATTTAAAAGAATGAAAAAATAAACAAAATAATTATTAGAAAAATTATTAAAGATAGACAAACCTTTGAACTATTTAGATGAAAACATTACTCATAAAAAAGTTAACTGAATGTTAATTATGCTCCGTTTTCTTTCGCCTGGTGGTTTTGAGTTTGCCAATTCGAATCTGTAAATAACTAACAGTTTTGAAATTATGAGATACTGTTAATTATTATTACAAAATTTAATTTATTGACAAACAAGTGTTATACAAAAAATTTTTTAGTAGTTTTTAGGAAACAAGAATTAATAAAAAATACATTAATAGTACATTTTACAAGAGATGAAAACGCTGCTTTTTTGTGAGTGAAAATTTGTTCACGAGACGCGTTAGCGTCGAGTGGGGCAATTTCACGAACGCAAAATGTTTTTATCTCGCGTAGGAAATACAATTTTTTCTATGATAGTAAATATATGCGAGGGAAATATAATAATTGGAAATCGACAACATAACATTCAAAATTCATATTCTATTTTTCATGGCTTTATTTTAAAAACTTTGCAATGTGGCGTTCTTTGGCAAAAAAAAAACTTGATCTGGGATCAAAAAAATAGCTGTCAGATCAAATTAGCTGTCAGTTTGTGTTCTTTGGCAAAAAAGATTGATTTTTTTTTTATCTAGATCAAGTTTCAAAAATCTAGATTTTATTTTGCGGTAGATTTTACAAATACATTGAAATATTATTCTTATTTGTCAAATTTATGCAAACAAAAAAAAACGCCATTTTAATTATTATTATTATTTTGTTTAAAAATAGTTTATTATTATTTAAAATATTTAAATTACTAACTAATAATAAAATTATTACAAATAAAATCATAAAACGTAAAATCTATCATTTTTAAATGTAAACATAACCAAGCATATCAACTGACAGAACAAAAAGTCAAAACAATTTACTACTACATGTACAAAAGTAGATTTATTTATTCTATGTTGTTCGTTGGCAAGTAAATAAATCAATCTTGTTTCGATCAAGCCAAAGAACGCGACATACAATTATATGAAAATACCATAGCAACTACAATTTGTTATTCTTTTTACACTTGAGGAAAAAAACATTTTCACATGGGATTAAGCCTGCTTGAAAATAGGATTTTCATCTGCTATCATAGAAAAAATGTGTTTTTAGTAGTTGATAGTTTTGCTATTAGGTTGCTATTGTAACTGTGAACCACCACGCTGAATTCAATTCCACGTTGGTATCCTCAAAAAACTAAAATTTATTTCAGGCTTAGCTCAATATTTATTCCGAAAGGGTTGGATGAAAATTATCCCTAATAATGGGGGGTGGGGGATGTTGTTTTTGGGATTAATGGGATGTTAATACGATATTAATATTCTCAAAACAATAAAAATTTATTGTTAAAGCTATATTGTTCCTAAAATATATAACACTAAAATGTCCTTCGTTTCATGTTGATTGAACTTTTGCATTGCATGAATAAAATTTTACGCATAAAATACATTGAAAGCAAGTTAAAATATAAATTTTATCAATGAACCGAAACTTGATTATTATTATTCAAACGGAAGCAAAATCGGTTTGTATTATTGTTTTCTAATGATTAGACGAGATGATGTTTTCCTGATACTGGTTGCCTTGATATTTGTTGAAATTGCGTCGTATATTATGTATGTTCATCTATCTATTTGAAACAACGGCACAAAAAACATAAAATTATCAATAATGCCTGCTGGGTTGCATTTGATTTAAAATAAGCTGAAATTGTTATGCGTTGCGTTAACCTGATTTTGATTTGTAAAATGTTAAATTTGAATTGCGAAATGTTGAATTTTATATGCAAAAGGTTGGAATTGAACTTGTAAATATTACATTTATTACATTATATAAATACATTATATAAATATTTGACTATAAAAAATGAAAAATAAAAATGAAAGTTTCTCAGATCCCCTGAAGAATTTTTTTAGTGAAAAAACACGCGGGTAGTTTTTTATTTAGATAATAAAAACACGTACCGAAAAATCATCGATGTTCATTTTTAGACTAAAAAATATATTTCTATTTATATATATTTCATCGACTAACCAGTTATCATATATGGGTTAAATTAATTATTTATTCTGATATTATTAGATCTGGGCGAGAGATCTATTTCTCTCATCACGCCATTTAACCTTTCAACCTTTCATCATAAGCAAAACTGCTTGGAATGCTAAAGAAAATAAAGAAACTTTAAAAAATTTGGAAAAGATATATACCGTTGAATAGATATGAATTCCATTTAAATTATTTACTTTATGTATAAAATAGTGCTACAGTAAAAAGCCCAAAAAACAAAATCTCAAGGAAGCCAATTTTTTCTGTCTTTCATAGAGTTAACGTTTTTAAGGAGTAAATATTTTTTTATTGTTCTTGTTGTATATAAAATTCAATGCCACTCTCTTATTTGCAGAAATGAATTGTTTCCTTTTCTCCCTAGGGAACAGGTAGACATTTCCTTAAAAGGTGGGCTAAGTGCCACTTATTGGCCTTCACCAATAACTTCAAAATTAAATTGTAAAAATTGCGTTGCCATTCATAACCTATTTGGTTGCCTATATTTTGATATCAAACAACAACATGGTGCAAATTATTTTGTTTAGACACCTTGTGTACGTTCCGCTTGAATAATATGGATATCAAAGGATTCATGTGGAAACGTTTTTAAATGTCTAAGCGATTTAAAATTTCAAATATCACCAGATAATTATAGGTATCCGTCTGTTTCAATCTTTATCCATTTGATGGGTGGTTTCGTGATTTCATGGGTGTAGAACTTCTGTGTTTTATCGGCAAAAACTTGTCCAATTGATTTTCTGTGGCACATTTTTTGTCCATCAAGGGAATTTTACAGAGACGGAATAAATGTTAGTCAGATTGCGCAAGGTTTAGACTACGGATGCATCATAACTTCTCAGCCAAGTTCATTGATTTTTTGGTAGGTCATCAAAGATGTGTGTGATCTGGCATTGTGATGATAAACGACAACACCCTTTCGGGTGATAAACGACAACACCCTATTGCCTGCTCTAGTTTGAGTAATTTTGACAGTAAAAGACAGAATAGATCGTTTTGCCAGGAGGTAGCAGCTCATAACGAATATTTTGCTTCCAATGCCACCACACATACAGCATCACCTTTTCAGACGTCAATCTAGGCTTTGGAGTCGTATGTGGTTCGTCATCGGTCTTTCAGCGTGATTGTTTTTGTTGAATATGGTAGAGTTTAACCCATTTTTCATCACCCATGATAATTAGCTTCAGAAATCTATTATAAACGGTTTATCCGTTTATTCCGGGTTTATATAAATCAAAAACGAATCCAGCATGTGGCCTCTGGCCCAGGAAAATCTCTATACCTGGGAAAATTAGTGAATCATATTTAATAAAAGAGGAATATAATTCAAAATTATTACAATAAAACGAAATGTTTACTCAAAATTATGAAATTATTTATAAAAAAGAAATATAATACAAAAAAATATGAAATTATCTTAACTTAATGTTAGTTGAATGTGCGTTGATCCAGTTGCGATGTTAATATCCCAAATATAGTTTCCTTTACTTTATATTACTTTGGCTTCCAATAGTATTCTGGCATATCACTTGCAGATCTTCGTGCAATAACGTCGATTCAAATAAGTAACATGATTGACGCTCACATAAATTGCTTAAAGAATGTCAATTTTTCAGATTTCCCAGCTCCGAATATAACAACGTAACCAGCATTCAGAATGTATGTTTCAATTTTTTTTTAAAAAACAATTTATCAATATCTCGAGAGGTATATCTTTGTTCTAGTTTATCTGGAATAACTTTAAACGTAATATGGGTGTAATTATATTATCCCAACACCGCAAACATGAAATTGAGAAAATGTCACATCACTACTAGTACTAGATTCGTATCAATGGTAAATTCTCACTACACTTTTCTTTTTATTTCTTAAGAAAGCACCATTATGCGTAACAAATCACATTAGTTTTTTTTGTATATGCGTGAAACACACGGGTAGTAATTATTTAAGTCCCACTATTATTATATAATTATTTTCGATTAACCAAGTTTTTGCTTTTAAAGAAAATTCTCGAGTTAACATAACAAACACATTAACCCTTGATTTTGTAATCATTAAAAGAAAAAAAAACTCAACCTTATACAATTTTACAGAAAAAGTTTTTAATTTTCTTTAATTATTTTAATTTTAATATATTTTCCAAAAATTATGTATACTTTCTTTTTAAAAATTACACTTAACAATTTTTCCTCAATTTTATTTTACAATGAGGAGCACTTCAAAATTTTTTATTTATAGTTTATCCAAGCCGAGAGGTAACACTTTTTCCAAATACAATCAAAAAAATACTACCAAATCGAACCAATTTTTATTAATTTTTACACAACTTAATAAAAAAGAATTGGATCAAATTTAAGTTTATATAAAAAACTTTAACTCATCAGAGTTCAAAAATTTTAATTTAATTGTGTTTCTTTAAACGATTGAAGATCCAAACTTAATTAACAAATTGAACCAAATTGCTGCATCATATATCTTTGTTACCAAAAAAATACTAAAAAAAATCTCTGGCTGATCTTTTTCATCTTTGAGCATCCGTTTCATTTAGCGAGACAATAGAAGAAACGAAAGAGCAAAACCCACATTACAAGGCATCAACATTAAAACAAAATGCAACAGTTCATAATGCATAATGCAAAACATGAGAAACAAATATACTACACGTGTCGCATATGAAAATGAAATAGAAAAACGAAAACAAACTTAACAGTAAACACAATGTAATACATACTAACAAATATTTAGAGAGCGAAAAAAAGGAATATATGTATATAAAAAGATTGATTTCAATTGTTTGTCTTATTTCCCCTTGGATACTGTGAAACCGCAATAATCTATTTAATAGATAATAAAAAACGTTTTTAAGTTGTTTGATGTAGTTAGTACATTTATTGAGCTAATTGTTTTGTTTAATTTTTATGCAAATAAAAATGTAAATGTTGGGCATAAAAAAATTGTTGGGCATAAAAAATCGCCCTATTTTATTTCACTGATGGAAATTCGGTTAATTAAATTTCTATGCGTTAGTTAATGTGGCCAAACACCTTAATTCTTTGCCGACCCAACCTATTTTCAGCCAATCATTTTTAAATGATTCCAACTATTATATGGGTGATGTTATAAGTCTATCCGCTATATCTTTAGAACTTGGATTCCAATCTAACTCGACCGATTGCAAAAATTCATCGGTTTTTTTCAGTGACTGACCGTGGCTGAGTGGCTGACCAGAGCGTGGCGCATCTTTAACATCAAAATTTCCATAACAGAATCGAACAAAGCTCTTACGGGCTGTACGTTCAATTACAGTATCCTTACCGTGAACTTTACAGACTTTTTTACATGTTTGTGCAGCGTTTCTGCCTCTTTTATAATGAAAAAACATCACTTATTGTATTTAACCAAAAATTTTGCTTATTTTCAAACAAAAATCTCTTTTTAGCCAAATGACAAATTATGGAGCTGAATTTATGAAAAATGTCACATCCCAAACGCGCGTGCGTTTGACACCATCGGATTAGTGGTGCAGGTATATGACCTATTTGTTGACTATTTGCTGAACTAGACGTAAGGAAGGTTACGTTTTTGTTCAACACTATTGATGAACCATTAGGTAGGTAACATTGCAATTTTTAGTTTAATTTTGCACAGCACAGGTTTTTATTAAAAAATGTGTTTTTTACTTTGGTTAACATGACCTTGGTTTCGAACAGAACAAAATGATTTGATTTTCGGATGAACGACAAAATTAGAAAAATCTTATTGTAGAAAAATTGGTAGATTTCATACGATAACAAAAGCGATGTGTCAAATTTCATAATTATGTATTTTGAGGGAATCAGATTGAGGAGGAACAAAATATGTTGTTTGACCAGTCGAGAGTGGAGTAATTTGAAAGAGAACTTTAAGTATCATTACAATTTTCATTTAATTTTACATTGCACCATTTTTAAAATATTGTTTTCGAACTCCAAACTTACTGGGCTCCAGATTTGAACATAATCAAACTGATCGAATATTTCGTAAATATGACGAGTTTCACGTAGTAGTTTGAGAAATTTGAATAGTGGTCATAATAATATTGCTAGAAACTTTAGAGTTTGATGAATTCAAAAATGCTGCATTCAATATTTCACTAATTTTAACTTAGTCGAAATGCTGGGAGTGCTTTGAAAATATGTAAACGTACCCAGTCAGGCATGCGTTTCACGTATTTGTGACTACTGGGCTAGAAGTTTGTAGAGAATGTAAAACCAAACTATATGTGTTATTATGGTTTTCCATATTATTCACTGTTTGTGTGCTTTTGTCACTTTTGAATTAAAATGCAATATTTAAAAATATACTTTTTACTTTTTACTTTACTGATATTTTTTATTATTATGTCATATATTTTGTTAGTTTTAGTGTTGACCTTAGCATTTAAAATGTTGTTATTGATTTTATGTTTATATATTTCTATTTCTTCCAATCTATCTAGATGTTATCCTCTTCTTTTTTTATGTAATATGGTTAAATTTGTGTTGATATTGGTGTATTTGTGTTTTTCTATTTTTAAATGTTGGGCCCGTCTGGCCTATATAAAATCCATATTCCGTTTTTACTTGCTATGTATTTTATGTTGTTTAATTCGTCTTGATAATTATCTGCATTCATAGGTATATTGTTCAATCTATTGATCATGTGGTTGTAGGCAGCTAGTTTATGTTGGTATGGATGATGTGATTTAATATTTATTGTTTGATCCGTTTGGGTTGGTTTTCGGAATATTTTGAATGTGTGTTTTGAATCTACATTTCTGATTGATAAATCCAAAAAATTTAATGTGTTATTTTCTTATTTTCTAACGTGAATTTAATGGAAGGTTCTATGCTGTTTTTTGGTGTAATAGATTAGGCTGTCTATTCGTTCCTTTGAATAATAAAATTATATCATTAACGTAGCGATACCAATAAATGATTTTTTTTTGTGTGGATTTAAGTTATTATGTATATATTTTGTTTCAAAATCGTTGAGATATATTTCGGCTAAAGTTGCACTTCCAGTTTTTATTATTCAAAGGAACGAATAGACAGCTTAATCTATTACACCAAAACATAAACAGCATAGAACCTTCCATTAAATTCACGTTAAAAAATGAAGAAAATAACACAATACATTTTTCGGATTTATCAATCAAAAATGTAGATTCAAAACACACATTCAAAATATTCCGAAAACCAACCCAAACGGATCAAACAATAAATATTAAATCACATCATCCATACCAACATAAACTAGCTGCCTACAACCACATGATCAATAGATTAAACAATATACCTATGAATGCAGATAATTATCAAGACGAATTAAACAACATAAAATACATAGCCAGTAAAAACGGATATAAAAACGAAATAATTGACACATTAAATAGAAAATAGAAAAACAAGAAAAATTTGCAAACCCTAACAACGTTGAAGAATGAAGAAAACTTAGCATTCAAAATATACATAGGCGTAACATACAATAAAACAACATTCAAAATAATACAAAAAACTTTAAAAAAATACGGATATATTGCAGCTTAAAAAACAAAAATAAAATAGAAAATTACCTAAAAACCAAAAAATCCAAACCTTAGACACAGGTGTTTATAAACTTACCTGTGACGACTGCAGTAAATTTTATATAGGCCAGACGGAGCGGTCCTTCACAAAAAGATTTATTGAGCACACCAATGAAATTGACAGAAGCGATCCAAAATCCAGATATGCCCAGCATTTAAAAATAGAAAAACACAAATACACCAATATCAACACAAATTTAACCATATTACATAAAAAAAGAAAAGGACAACATCTAGATAGATTGGAAGAAATAGAAATATATAGACATAAAAACAATAACAACATTTTAAATGATAAAATCAAAAATAAAACTAACAAAATATATGACATAATAATAAAAAATAGCATTTGAAATAGTATATAAGTAATAGTTTAAGCAAAAGTTGTAATAATAATTTAAGAACGGAAGATGACGTAAGTCGAAATCGATATTCTATAAAATAAAAAAAAAATTCAAATTGTTACTATAAGGAAGTTTATATTATTATTAATAAAACTAAAAATAAACAGTAAAAAGTATATTTTTAAATATTGCATTTTAAAACCAAACTGTAATATTAAACCGGAAAACTGAATCTAACTTTAAACAAATTAGACTTGCAAATCTCTTATTTATGAATCACAGAATATTTAAAGAAACTATCTATAGATCGTAAAATTAGCTAACAGAGAAAATAATTAACAGAACAAAAATAAATTAACAAAAATTATATAAATACTGCTTACATTAATTTAGTTGTCTTCTTCCAAAACCAGTCCTGTGGAACAAATGTTGATTGAAGGCTGTCACAACTTGCATTTCTTAAGTTCAAAAATCTGCAACGTCATCCATAGCTATGTTATTCCCAACAAAGATGAACAAAATCACAGCATGACAATCATAAATATAAGAATTATTTGTAATTAATTCATTTATTATCACCCTTCTAATTCAAATAATGGGGGCATCAAATAATGGCCCCAATAAAAAAACTGTGATGTCATTACAACGGTTTACTGCTGTGTCTTGTAATATTAAAAATTCCTCAAACACTAATTTCTATATATACGTTTCGCGTTGAAATAAATCTACCATTTTCCAATATTGATGACGAGCTATATTTGTAAGTGCTAATTTACAAATTAAGCGCAACATACTTTTCATATCCAACTTCTCGTTTATTTTAATGCGAAGAACTTTTGACGAGTTATTTTCACCTTTTTTAACACAATTCCTGGTGTCCAATTCATATACGTCCGTTGCATTTTTCTCAGCCACCATCGATTTAATTTGTTTCAATAACGGGCATAGTAAAATAACGGTTTAACTATCTTCGAAAAATACAAGTATATGTTTTTTTATAAAAAATTAAGAATGTTGAAATTTTGCGTGGAATATTTGTTTGATTTAAAAAAACTGATGCTAGTTAAACTTCTTAAACACAAAACATAATAAAAATCAACAAAAACTTAACACTGATAGTATAAAAAACACCAATTTTTTAAATAAATTAATTTAACAATTTTAATACAAAAAATTAACATTTTTTTTTGAACCACTAATTAACTACATAATTCTATTTTGATTTTAATTTACATAATAATTCCAGATCAAAACAATTTGATCGCTTATATACAGACAGTTTAGGTTTCCTGTTTCATTCTCCAGTATCTTAATAAAAAATTATCTCCAATACAGACAACAACTCTACTTTTTTACAAATTAAACAGTCATTTATGGAAAACATGTATTATTAATTGACATTGAGTGACGTAACAAAACCATCAACAAAAAAATGTTTAATTGTATAGTAGTACAGACAAATGTCCCTACGCTTATTACAATTGAAGAGAAATAAATTAATAAATTATTAGCGAATTTCTTTAAATATGAATACTATTATTTTAAATTGAAAATTGAAAATAGTACGTCGTTACAAAGCTAGGAGAAACGAAGATAGTGATAATAGAACTAACATCAATATCTGCTGTTTATTCTAGAAGAACGGACTATGACAATCGCCAATCACGACTTGCTACAAAAATTGTTTTGATTATATAAAATATTTATTATTGAATGACGATATGGGAGAAAACAAACCGAATTCACGTCAAAAAGAAACAGAAACAGAAAACCTAGCTGTACATAAAAAATATACCTAGATATGTACAAAACATTATTAAAATTATTTATTAATTTTTTTATTAATAATTTATTAATAATTTAAATTTAGTATCTATTTTGTATTTATTTTATTTACTAGAACTAATGCCATTTCTGGAGAGCGCTCCCGAGCGCCAGACTCTAAGTCTCAAGCTCCAATGGACATTGTTCTATTTAAGAAACTAATAGTCGAGGAAAATTAGCTTCAAAATCCGTAAAACTTCTAAGTCCTCAGGGACAGCTCCGATTTTGATGATTTTTTTTTTAAAATGTGTGTTTTTATATATTATTTGAAATCAGAAACATTACAATGTGCGCAATTAAATATTTATGTTGTTTAAACAATATAAACAAAATTTATGAACAAATTATTTTTCTAACAAAATTTATGCAATAAAGGAATTGTTATGTTCAAATTTATAGAAAATTTCATTTAATAATAACATAAAAATATGGTATTATAAAAGTAGCAAAATATGTACACGCTATGTCTAACTTCTGTATATACATTTGTCATTAATATAGAGACTTTGCTGAGTTTTACGAACAGACACGTTTTCCGCTCCGAATTCTTTGAACCTTGTCCGATTAACATGAAATTTGGTAAGTAGTTTAGGAATGGCTCAAGGAACGAAAGTGGCATAACGCTGATGTGCCCTTATATCCTGGGGTGGATTCCACCCCTACTCGAGGGCGGAACATTTTTCACTCAAAGTAACCCCAAAAATAGATAAAAGGACACATTTGAAGTATAGAATGTTGTACAAGGTTTTTTCGATAGATCGATATTTTTCGAGTTATTTGCGATTGAAAACTTATATTGTTCGTTGAAAAACGCATGGTTTTTGATAGTTTTTCGAAAATAACTCTTAAACTTAGTGTTCTCTCAAAAATTTGGTAATCAACAATAATGAAACTTAAAAAAACCAAGAGATTGTTGTTTTAATGAGGGTTGTAGGTCCAAAATGAAGCAAGTTATGGTTCAATGACGAGACATTTTTTTAACGACTTGGTTCGAAGAATTCAACGTTAAATAACTAATGCATTTTTCGGACAAAACAGTCATACTTTTTTGTAATGATTGGAAAGACGTTTAAAATGGACACTAGTTCAAGTCGTTTGCATTAAAAAAAACCAAGCTATGATGCGGGCATCTCGAATTCAAAACAGAAACTCAGCGTTAAAATTTCGGTCATTCCTAATAGAATTTATATGGCCTATGGTTATAGCCCCTTTACAACTAGCTGTATTTTAGTGTTACCTATGTGATCCAGAAGTTTTGTTAGATTAGAATACGTATTTTCCAAAAAAAGTTTGATAATAATGAAAAATGAATTTTCAAATTTCCTAAGAAAGTACCTTCTGTTCAAAATAACTCTAAAACTAACAAATATACGTAAAAAAATTCTCCAGACAAAAACGTAGGTTTTTTCTTAACCAAAAATTGGTTTTATTTTATTTTCTGTGGGATAAAAAATACCAAAGATATAACTGTTTCAAGTTTGCATTATAGTGCACGGATCACTCCTTTCGAGTCGTTCAATCCTTAACAATTTGAAGGTGAAGGGTTTAGGCATGTTGGAATATATATCATCTTATACCTTTGAAAGAACCTATAAATCGAGTTTTTAATGGAAGTTGTAACTTTAAAATTGAGAGAGTTATGTTACTATGAATCATCCATGTTCAACTCATATAATTTAAATTATATGAAAATAGGACTTTATTTTTTTTTTTGTGGGGTTATGGAAATGCTTATTCATTATATGGGGACTTCTCTGCCCTTTAATCATCGAATTAAAATTATCGAATTTCCTGAATTTATAGTTTACACTTTCTGAATTTAGAATTATATATTTTCATATTTAAATGTAAAATAAATACAAAAAAATTTATAATTGTTTACAATTTTTTTCTTACAATATTCGTATAGTTTAAAGCTTTTAAAAATTAAAAAAGAAAACAAAACAAATTTTTTAAATTATACTATTTAAAAGTTAAAAATTGCCGTGACAAAATTTTTTCTCTCCATAAATTATGTTTTTATTATTTAAACAATATAAATATTTAATTGCGCACATTGTAATGTTTCTGATTTCAAATAATATATAAAAACACACATTTTAAAAAAAAAATCATCAAAATCGGAGCTGTCCCTGAGGACTTAAAAGTTAAAACCTAATTTTCCTCGACTATAATGATTATTCAAAAAGAAAATGAATTGAAATTTCATAGGGTGAAGCCTCTAATCCAGAAAAAAATAGAATTGATTCCCCCCTTCACTCCATTGAAAAAGTTCCTGTGTAAGAAATGCTACTACTCCCAACTAGCAAACTTACTTCTCAATTTTGGATTATACAAGTTTTAGCTTCAATAAAGCTTCGCTAAAGCTTCTAAGTGGAAGCTAGTTATATTTTACTTCTATAAAGTTTCGATACAACTTCCACAGAAAAGTTCTCCCCACCACCGGAATGAAAGCTTCTAAAATACTTCTATATTTAATATTAGAAGCTTTACCGAAACTTATCTACAGATCACTAAATAGAGCTTCCGAAAAAAGGTTAAAGAAGTTATAGCTGTTATTAGGATTGTAGTTGTTTCAGTTGTAACTGTTTACAGATCTTATAGAAGCACAGCTGTCATAGTCTAAAAATTGCTTCAATATCTGAAACGAAATATGTCAAACTGACGGAAGCTATTGCTTCTATTATTTCAACTAAATTTAGATGTAGAAAATATAGCTTAATTGAGGGGCTTACCTTTTATGGAAAAAGATATGTAACATGTAATTTCAATGGGTTTATACGAAATTGAAGCTTATACGAAATTGAAATCGTTTCGTTTTTGTCAAAAAAGTATTGTGCATAAGGTGGTTTTTGTTTTTTAATCTATTATTTAGACTTATTTTGTACAATATAAAATATTCTTTATTTAGATTGTTCAAATAGGCAAAAAAATCAATTAACATCATAATCAACTAGACTAGAGAATCAGAATCAAAAATCAACTAGAGTGGAATAAAGAAAATTTAAAGTTTTATAAATTGTATGTTTATGAATTTTCTTTACATTTCTGACAGACAAACTCGTCAGGATGAACTAAGGCGATACAGAATTTCATAATTTAGTCACTCTATTAAAATAATTTACAGCAAATGGATGGGTGCGATATATCGTTGCTTTTTTGTTTTTGTCTTATATTTATATAACATTTTCAAAAATTGACTGCGTTCATCAGCACCTTAGTACGCATGTTGTTGTGACACCTATTAAAAATCCAATTACAAAACTTTTTATTTATTAAAAAAAATATTGTTCAAATAAAGGTGTAAGTATGCTAAAAGTTAACGATTGAAAAAATGTAACCCCTTAATGATGCCATACCTAAAATCTTTGAACTAATAAAACAAATGGAAAATAGATTTTTCAATATTATTTTACGTCTATAAAAAAAACCAAAATATTTTAAGAACGTAAACCTCAGATTATGATTTCATCTAAAAAATAAGCCCCTGAATATTATATTATATTTTCTACATCTAAATTAAAAAACGAAATTCTATGGAAGTCTTATAGAAGCTATTGTTATTGTAACTACTATCAAAGATATTTATTGTTTCTTAACATTTAAATTAGCCGATTGGATAGCGTGCAGGACAAACGATCAAAGGACCAGGGTTCGAAACTTGATGCGACCGTAAACAAAAACTTAAATTTAAACACTCTATAATAACATAGCAATAACAATAATTACATTAAAAAGTGTAGATATATAAAAAATATTGCAATATTTTTGTCACATTTTTTAATAGTTTCTATAAGAGTTCTAAAGATTGCTTAAAACAAAGCTATTAGACGCACTTTACCGAAGATATAACTTGTGAAACCATAAATTCTATTCAGCTTGCATAACTGCTTACAAAGGACCTTACCGAAGTTATTTCCAAAGTCTTTTACAAATTATAGCTTCGTTAAAGGCGGGGAAAGTTCTCCAAATGGCCTTTATCGAAACTGCTTAGAAATTTTAAAGAAACTATGAAGGTGGGGAAGTTAGTTTCGGTAAGACTGTTTAGTGTTTTAAAAGAAGTTAAAATGCTAGTTGGGCTGGTATGCACCTAAGTACAAACACAGCAGTAGCCACCCCTGTACACCAGGAAGCTTCCTCGAAATGAAGAGCAGAACCAATTGATCTGTCGATCGCATATCCATAACGGACATAGGCGACCTAGGACCATCAATTTATGTTAAGGGGTGAAGCCCCATGGATGGCCTCTTAGAACTACCATAACAGGAAAATAATTTTAAATTAAAAAAAAACGAAATTTTTAAATCTCACTTGGTATATATCAACAATACTTTTAAAAAATATCACCAAATTTTAGTTACATTTGCTTATATTTTTATATTAATGCAAACGGAAATCCTTAAATATCTCAATGTATGAAAATATGGACTTTAAAAAAAACGGTTCAAATAATTGTTACAAAGATGATTTGTAACATTTTTTGCAATTTAGTTTAAAATTTTCAGGTTATGTCAAAAACCTGTTTGGGCAAAAGTTGTAGATCTTTTAATTATCTACAACTTTTACATTTAACTTTTTTTGATACAAGTTACAGATTTTGATTTATTAGCAAAAAACCGTTTTTTTGGTCGTTACGTGCTACATAAATTAATATTTTAAGGATAATAATTGAAACGGTACCATATTTTAAAAACTTGTTTTTGTCGTAAAATTGGATGGAGAATACAATGGAAATACTAAGAACTTGATTCGTTTTAGAGGCGTTTGTTAAAAATCGATTTAAACAATTAAATTGTTTATAACAACATGAATTTGTTAATATTTTTTAAAAGAAAATATTTTTTTCTCAAAGTTCAGTCTTTCAGCTATAAAAGTGTTATTGGTGAAAATTTTGTAGCTCTTATAGATTCGGAACTATGAATTTTTGAAAATGAGTCTCCAAGCCAAAAAACTCGCCATTCTGAAATGTTTGATCACTTGTATTATCAAAAATATGCAAAAAAAAAGTTCTTGGACACGTATCTCTTTTTTTTTGGCATAGAATCCGCAAAAAAGTTTCAGCCAAATCGAAGAGGTGTCGATCAGAAAGGTGTTCGGTTTGTAAAAGAATGACCCATTTCCAACCTATGTCCAATAACCATACTCAATCCATACCCAATCCATACCAAATCCATATAAAAAAACCCAACTGGCTTAAACAAAACGAATCAAAACAAAAAAAAACAAAACTGGTTTTATCAAAATTCACGCGCCAAAAATTATAAAGCAAAATTCAAAATTAAATGAACCTAAAAAAACCTAAGGTCTTTGTTTCACGCACCATGTGGAGGAAATTGAACTTTGTAAAGCCAAACTGTAACATTAAACCGGAAAACTGAATCAAATTTAGACAAATTAGACTTGCAAATCTCTTATTTATGAATCACAGAATATTTAAAGAAACTATTTATAGATCGTAAAATTAGCTAACAGAGAAAATAATTAACAACAAAAATAAATTAACAAAAATTATATAAATACGGCTTACATTAATTTAGTTGTCTTCTTCCAAAACCAGTCCTGTAGAACAAATGTTGATTGAAGGCTGTCACAATTTGCATTTCATAAATCCAAAAATCTGTAACGTCATTCATAGCTATGTTATTCAGAACAGAGATGAACAAAATCAAAAGATGAACCAGCATGACAATCATATTATATAAGAATTATTTGTAATTAATTAATTTATAATCACCCTTCTAATTCAAATAATGGGGGCATCAAATAATGGCCCCAATAAAAAAACTGTGATGTCATTACAACGGTTTACTGCTGTGTTTTGTAATATTAAAAATTCCCCAAACACTAATTTGTATATGAGCAATTTCACGAAGATTCAACAACGCTTTGACTTGACCTCTTTTAATTTTGATTATTTTTTGTTTATAGATAGTCTTTGATAAATAAAAAATACAAGTTCTCTTAGAATTTTTTTTTTCGACCAGGGGTCTTCACAGGGTGCCCCTCAATTTTTGTTATTTTGTGATGTGAGTGCTTTTTGACGAGCGATTGTAGAAAAACTACTGAATCGATTTTCATAAATGATATGTCGTTGAATACGTATTAGAACAAAGTTTTTAAAAATGTACACTGTTAATTTTTTGAAATAATTTTTAACGGTGTAACATAAGAAAAAAACGGTGTAATTGAAAAAAAGATGGCACAGCCTTTTTTTTTTTTTTTTTTTAAACTAAATTGAAGCTTATTTTATATCTAACCACTTGTGAAAGTTAAGGACTAGCATGATTTTTTGTTTTAGAGATAAAATTCGTTGTGCATATGACTGTCGGGAATCAGTTTTTTTTGTTCTGAAGGAAAATTATAAAAATGGCGATTTTTAGATTCAGATTTTTTTTTTATGTTAAATATCAAATATTTTATTATTAAATGAACTTTTTAAAAAGCAATTTCAGTCAAGTTCAGCAAAATTTTGCGACATTTTGACTCGACCCTTTTTAATTTGGTTTATTTTTAGTTTACAGATAGCCTTTGATAAATGAAAAATACGGCTTCAAGTAGAATTTTTTTAAATATAGACCAAAATAAACCAAATTAAAAAGGGTCGAGTCAAAATGTCGCAAAATTTTGCTGAACTTGACTGAAATTGCTTTTTAAAAAGTTCATTTAATAATAAAATATTTGATATTTAACATAAAAAAAAATCTGAATCTAAAAATCGCCATTTTTATAATTTTCCTTCAGAACAAAAAAAACTGATTCCCGACAGTCATATGCACAACGAATTTTATCTCTAAAACAAAAAATCATGCTAGTCCTTAACTTTCACAAGTTGTTAGATATAAAATAAGCTTCAATTTAGTTTTAAAAAAAAAAAAAAAAAAAAGGCTGTGCCATCTTTTTTTCAATTACACCGTTTTTTTCTTATGTTACACCGTTAAAAATTATTTCAAAAAATTAACAGTGTACATTTTTAAAAACTTTGTTCTAATACCTATTCAACGACATATCATTTATGAAAATCGATTCAGTAGTTTTTCTACAATCGCTCGTCAAAAAGCACTCACATCACAAAATAACAAAAATTGAGGGGCACCCTGTGAAGACCCCTGGTCGAAAAAAAAAATTCTAAGAGAACTTGTATTTTTTATTTATCAAAGACTATCTATAAACAAAAAATAATCAAAATTAAAAGGGGTCAAGTCAAAGCGTTGTTGAATCTTCGTGAAATTGCTCATATAATATATGTTTCGCGTTGAAATAAATCTACCACTTTCCAATATTGATGACGAGCTATATTTGTAAGTACTAATTTACAAATTAAGCGCAACATACTTTTCATATCCAACTTCTCGTTCATTTTTATGCGAAGAACTTTTAACGAGTTATTTTCACCTTTTTTAACACAATTCCTGGTATCCAATTCATATACGTCCGTTGCATTATTCTCAGCCACCATCGATTTAATTTATTCCAATAACCGGCATGGTACAGCAACGGATTAATTATCTTCGAAGCCGTTATAAAATACAAATACGCTCATCTTTAAGAATACAAGAATATGTTTTTTAACTTCCCGATATGGGAAGTTATTGTTTTTGGGTCGATTTTCGAAATTGGAATTTTTATGATATCTTTACGTTTCATGACCTCCTGAAGCTGTTTAGACTATTTTTAGCTGGCAGTCTGTATGTGTGTGTGTGTGTATGTATGTATGTATGTTTCGCTGTATGTAGACAAATGTTTGCCCAACGCTTTCTCAATAACGGATGGGCCGATTTGAACGAAAATGGTCACAATCGATGTATCTTTTTGTAACTTAGAGCCCAGTCCTTTTCTAGCGAAATTAAATCATACGTTTTTTAGTGGTTTCCAAAAAACTGAAAATCATCTCTTGCAAATATCATGAGATTAAATGATATCACCTTGATATCATGAAACTTTCATATTGTTTGTCATTATGTCAGCCATTTATAATGACATTTGAATAAACAATTGCTATCTCAGTTTTTGAGTTTTTAAAGAAAATGTGAAAAAACTACGTATTATTTTCGTTACGCAAACGCATGATAACTAGATGAAACTTTGGTATGTAAATGAGCTGCAAACGCATCCGGGTTTACTTGAATATCGAAGATCTGAGTTATTTTTAAATGTGACAAAAAGGTCAGAGGTGTGTGAGTGGATCGCTTGCGGTCAACTGTTTATTAAGTTCTCGATATGGGAAGTTATTGTTTATTGAGTCGATTGTCGAAATAGGAATTTTTGAACGTTTCAAGACCTCCTGAAGCTGTTTAGGCTATTTTTAGCTAGCAGTATGTATGTCTATGTATGTGCGTGTGTATCGTCGTATGTAGACAAAAATTTGTCCAACGCTTTTTCAACAACGAATGATCCGATTTCAACGGCAATGGTCAAAATCGATGTATCTTGGGCATAACTTACAGCCCAGTCCTTTTCAAACGAAATCGGTTCATTATTGAATTATTGGTTTCCAAAAAACTGAAAATCAGCTCTTGCAAATATTACGAGAATAAATAACGGTATCAAGACCATTTACCTACCATTGTGTTGGTCATCATGTCAACAGTTTATAATAACATTTGTATAAACAATTGCTTTCTTACTTTTTGAGTTTTTAAGAAAAATAGGTGTTATTTTCGTTACGCAGACGCATGAGATCTTGATGAAACTTTTGAATTAAAATTAACTGCAAACGCACTCGGGTTTATTTGAATATAGAAAATATGAGATTTTCCAAAATTTGGTAAAGGAGTCGGGGGGATCGTTGATCAACTGTTTTTTTAAACTTCAATAACATTCAGTCCTGACATTCATTTTTATTGAAACTTAGAGCATAAGGTTTTTATAATGGTTATAGTAATTTTGTCACTTTCGGTTTGTCACTTTCAGCTATATAGCTTTATCTTATTTTTTTAAATATATCACAACAACAGCCATTGGCAAATCTTTGGTAAAATGTTTCAGTTAACATAGAAGAAATATAGAACAAATTTGCTTTTGAGGTGTCTTGTATATAGTAGTTGGTGTTCATCAATCAAATGCTGACCTTTTATCTTACCAATAGGTTAGGTTGTTGACTGTTGTGTTGCAGATCAATTTTGATATTGGCATTTTAATGATATTTTCACCTTTCAATACCTTCTGAATTGGCCTAGACAACTTATTTTAGTTTGCGGTCTTAGTGTTAGTATGTTATTCAATTTAAATTTATTTTTTTTGTTGACATTTTTTTTAAATTTGATTTAATATTTGTTTGTAATTTTTTGTTTTTTATTTGTATTTATGTTCTATAAAACATATTTTTGGACAATGCAGTTAAATTCTATTGGATAATTTTTTTTATGTTTGATATTTTAGTATACCTTATTCAGTAACTATTTTGTTTTTAATCTTACGGGAAGTTCTTGGGGTGGCCCCTACGGTCACACCCCCATCTCACTAGTTTATAATAAATTAAAAATGAAATTTGCCTGAATTATTTGTTTGATTTAAAAAAACTGATGCTAGTTAAACTTCTTAAACACAAAACGTAATAAAAATCAACAAAAATTTAACGCTGATAGTATAAAAATACCAATTTTTTAAATAAATTAGTTTAACAATTTTAATAAAAAAATATACATATTTTTTGAGCCACTAATTAACTACATGTAACATGATTCTATTTTGATTTTAATTCATATAATAATTCCCGATCAAAACAATTTGATCGCTTATATACAGACAGTTTAGGTTTTCTGTTTCATTCTCCAGTATCTTAATAAAAAATTATCTCCAACACAGACAACAATTCTACTTGTTTACAAATTAAACAATCATTTATGGAAAAAACCATTTAATTAACGAATTTCTATAAATATGAATACTATTATTTTAGAGTAAAAATTGAAAGTTGTCCGTCGTTACAAGCTGTTAAGTTAGAAAAATCAAAACGTTACAACGACAGTTGATAAAATTTACAAATTTAAAATTTTTAGTACTATGTATTTCTATCATGGCTAAAAAATGAAGACATCTGCCTTAATAAATTCCTAAACAATCTACTCCAATTAATGAGACTCCAATTAAAATTATAGTATTCAATTGAAATAAAGTGTAAATTTAATACAAAATATTTGATTTTTAAATGTGGCGTTTGGTCGTTATGATTTTGTCTTGATAAAATAATTTTGATTATTTGTGGTAATTGAACGTCGTTTGGGCTTGATTTTTTGGACGCAGACTACAACTTCTGAGGTTTATTTTTAAATAAATGTGAGAAAATTCGAGATTATTGCTCATAGAACATAACAAGGAATCGTTTGTGAAAACAAGCGGCTAGTCCTTTTGGTTAGTCTTATACTAAAGAAATTAGACCAAACAAAAACGCGAATAACAACAACAATAAAAAAACATTAGCTATGGTAATCGAATTATTCTGTTGAATATATCAATTGCAAACTCATGAACTACGTCACACCACTAAAAAAATAAATTATTTTTAAATCTATAAACAAATGAGTCATTTAGTGAGACCGAATGTGAGTTTTTAAATTAATTTTAGCTATGAATATGGCTCGCAATTACTTTTAACGAATTTGGATACTAAATACTATTAATCTGTTGTCACAACCTTCTTTAAATATGCTTTTCTTACATTGTTTGTTATCTTCTTTTCTGAATTCGATGAGAATAATTCTAAATCATGAGCTTTATTTTGGTACGTCCAATTCATCCATCTTATTTCTTAGAATTAGTACTACTGTGTGACAATTAAAGTTAGCTTGGATCTAGCGAATTAAACTATGACGGTCTATGGTCGAAAGTGCTTTTATTTACTGAAAATATGGAGGGGCTGAAATCTCACAGCTCTGAGATATCAAGACTTCGGTCTGGGTTAAGGATTTTGATATAGTTTTCGGCAAAAAACTTTTATGAGGACATGATTTTTAGTTTTGGGCAGCGATGTATATCAAACATAACTCTTTGTTAAAGTACAAGTATTTTTTATCTCTGTTTAAAAATTTATTACAAAACTAACACGAAACATCAATACGTTGCCGGAAAATTATAATCAAATTCCAAAAATTAGAATAAAATCAAATATTTAAATTTTTTCTAAATTCCAATAATAATCCAAAAATTCTTAAAAATTCAAACTTTTTCCAAAATTCTAAAAATATTGCAAAAATTATTACAAAATCAAAAATTGAAATTTTTTCAAAATTCCAAAAATTATAATAATATCAAAAATTAAAAATTTTTCAAAATTCTAAACATATTCTAAAAATTCTTACAAAATCAAAAATACAAACTTTTTCAAAATTCCAAAAATATTTCAAAACCTATAACAAATTCAAAAATTTCCATGTCCAATTTCATTTTCAATTACATTTACGTCATAAAAACAGTTACATTTTCTTTTCCAAAAATTGGCTAAAAACTAAATGAAATCATTTTTTGACACACTTGACATTATTTTTTGACAAACTTATTTAGATAATAATAATAGATAATAATAAAATATCATGTCATACAAACTATGTATTAATTTTATTTATTTCTAAAAAAATTGGGTAAAAAATAGATAAAAACCTTTCTTTTGACACACTTGACAACATTTTTGACAAACTTATAATGCCTTAATTCTCAATAATAATAATAAAATTTCATTTCAAACAAACAATTTTATTTTTTTCCCAAAAATTAGGTAAAAAACTAAATAAATATCTTTTGACACACTTGACAACATTTTTTTGACAAACTTATAATGCCATAATTCTCAATAATAATAATAAAACTTCATTTCAAACAAACAATTAATTTTATTTTTTTTCCAAAAAATTAGGTAAAAAATAAATAAAAATCTTTCTTTTGACACACTTGACAACATTTTTTGACAAACTTATAATGCAATAATCTAGTTTTTGATCTCACATTCTAATCCCGACCATCAAGATTTCTCCAAATTTAATGTTCCTACTCGTAATCACTTAAAATGAACGTTTTTTAAGCCAAAAATATGAAATTTGCTATTTTTGACACACATAATGATTTTTTGATACACTTCCGGTACAGTTATCGAACACAGCGTCCTTTCGGACCTGTCCCTTGTGAATACCTATTTTTAGAAAAAAAAATTTTTGAAATCCCTCCAGCCGTTTTCCCTGCAGTGTAGGTAATGACGGCGGCCTACAGACAGACATACATTTTTTTTTGCTTTTTTAGAATCAGTAGGTCCTAAAACTTCGAGAAATGCCAAAAAAGTGGGGGTAAGAATTTCACTTTGAGCTCATGAATGGTCTTTCAGACCGAAGTAATAACGATATTAAATATAAATAAAAATATATTTGACATTTTTTCAGCAGTAACTGATTCTGCAGTAACTTCCATTGGATGTACTCAAGTGTGTATTATAAGCAATCAGCCTAGCTAATCTGTTGACCGGAATGGTTATAGCAAATTTTGAGCAATAAAGAGCAACAGTCCAATACTACATAGTTTATTAGACGAAAAACTAAGCAAAATATATGTAAAGTTAATGACACACAAAATGTTTGTTATTAATTTATAAAATATAATGACAATGAATAAATCAGGTTCGCATCCTGGTCATTTTAAAATGGTTATTCCGTTGTTTTATAAAAGGTTTAATTGGTGTGAACTGATAAACTAGTTTAATATTTAAAGTTAATTTCTACCAAAAATTGTCACAACAACTTTGTTAATTCATTAATGAATATTAATGTCCAGTTATTATAACGACATTCTATAATTTTAATAACCAAAACAAACAATCAAATATGAAAAGGTCGATACCAGAAATAAAATTAAATTTTTGAGCTTATTTCACTGAAACTAATCTTCTTCCGCTTCTTTTCTCACATATATCACTTTTGCTTTTATTAGGGAGAAAGAGAAGATTGATTTTCTTCAAATATAAAAAATTGAGTTTTGATGTTAATTGGCTGGTGTCATTTATTTAATTTATTTTACTAAAAGTATTCTAAATACACCAAAACCTTGTTTTGTGTTTATTTAATTTGCCTCGTTACGTGGTTGCATCGTGGTGCAGAATTTTCAAAATTTACACGGAAATTTTTTTTTAATGAAATAGTGTTAAGTGGGATCTTCGAAATAAATGTTTATTTTAAGCTTGAATAACTTCAATTTCTGACATCTGACTTGGGTTGAATTTTTCCTAAAACAATTATGATAAAAAATGCTTGAAATGTGCATTAATTGTGCGTGTTATAAAATCCCGTGTAAAAAATTGTGCATAAAACATGTCAAGTACATAATGTGCAACCATACCGTGCGCCTTAAAAACACCTTAGCCAATCTATGCTTTCACAAGTCAGCCGCATGTTTTACGAATAACAAAAATCGAAGTGAAACGAAATTTTTTTAGTAATAAACAGAATAAAATAAAATGGAGAGAGAAAATGAAAATAATATGAATTTTATTTTATTTACATCTTAAATTATGTCCGAAAGAGTTTTTTGAAATGAAAACTTCTTTAGCCGCGTTATGCAATTTTGTATGAGGTAAAATTTATATATTCGCGTTACCATTTTTAATATGCATTTTTGAAGAACAAAAAAATATTTTTTTAAAATATGAAATACATCTATCATTTCTTAAAGTTTCAAATTGCGATGTGGATATCGAGCTCGACTGATGTTTTGTAGGTCGTGAGTTCAATTCCTGGTGTGGTACATATTTTTTATTGTTTTTTTATAATTTTTATTAAAAACTATTAAAATTTTTTTTTTATACATGAATTCATAAAAAGATTTTTGTCGGGTTTGCTAGTGCAGTACTGGTAAACTATTCACACAATACAGTCTTCGTTTATGGAATTATTTTGATGGAATACATGGTCTGGGTATGTACGAGAAAACTAATACGCTTTCGGTGGTATTGAACAAAGTGGTGTGGGTCTACTCAGATTAGAGAAACCTTTAGAGCAATTCATTCAAACAATCGTTCATGATGACATCAATCGACCGATTTTATTTCTGATCTTTATTAAAAGTTGCTTTTATTTGCCAAAAAAAAAAATCACGTCTCCAACGTTGCTCAGAAAAATTATAATTAGGATGCATTGTGTCTCAAATATATTACTATCCCAGTCACACTCGGCAGTCGATTAGTGTAAATAAATCCCACACTGTCGTAATGAGTAATGACAGAATGCAGAATTACTTTTTTATACGAATTGTATATGAGTGACTTCAATAATTTTGGTTGGATAA
The DNA here is from genome assembly GCA_963693315.1 of Diogma glabrata. NCBI lineage: Eukaryota > Metazoa > Arthropoda > Insecta > Diptera > Cylindrotomidae > Diogma > Diogma glabrata. The sequence goes on from OY856186.1 coordinate 407,576,665, forward strand.
TTTAACTCGATAACAATTCATCAACACTTCGAACTCTTCCCGAAAACAGAACAGGTTTTACTAAAGAAGAAAAAGGAAATACTCATTATTTGTGAATTTTTCTTTATTTGTAGTTGCACTCAATTGTTGCAGCTTAGTTCGTTTGACTTAAGCCGTGCATTCACATACAACAGAAAAAAAAACTGAAAATTTTCAGTTTCTGTTTCTGTTTCTAATTAATTATTAATCTTGACCCTAGCCGAAATCTTATTTATTTTGGTCTTTAAATTTAATTTTAGGTAGATTTAAGGAATTCATGACTAATAAAAGGACCTCAACACTATATGACTCAGACTCCGAAGTTAAAACGTAACAAAGGAGAAAATAAATTCTGTTTTGATGTAAGTGACAGTCGTTGTTATTGCTTCAACTCAGGGTGGAAGTCATTTTAGTGTTTTGTAACATATAATTAGGCACGAATTCGATTAACCTTGATACTGAAGTGATAATTCCGCGAGATTAGATAGTGTAACATGAGAGCCTGACTAACTAGATAAAGCGTTACCACTTACTACCTGACCTATCTGTTTCGAACACAGTAATTGAAATACTTTTAATTCAGGGTTTCTAATTGGTTTATCATATGCTAATAGTGTATGGATCGTGCGATTTTAATGCGTTATGTCATGTATTATCTAACCATTTAAGCCAATAATAGCAAGAAAATATGATTGGAATCAAAAATCGGACATATTAATCAAAGAAGTATCAAAAGACATAATAAGGAATTAATTCGTTATAATGCCTTCAGCAGACTAAACGTACAATCGATCTATGCTACATGTTCAATTTATTTGACTTGAACAGCAACGATTTTTTTATTATGTTATTCTTAAGGAAGAAATTTTAACTTGGACAAACTGGGCGGTAATTAAGAAAACAAATACACATTTATTTTAAATAACGAAAAAAAGATCAAAAAGTAACTTACCAAAGTATATAAGTAATTCAAGAAGTACCAAAACGCCAGGATTTTAATTATCTAATTAAACTCAAAAATCATAAAGAACAAAAATTAAAAATACGGAAATAATTAAAGAAAATAAAATTTAAGTGTGAATAAAATAAAATGTCAAACCAATATCGTTGTTTTCACCAATTTCTAATATGATTGGTAAAAATACATTTATAAATATTGATTGACGTTTTACAACTCGGTATTGTACCATTCAATACCAACTAAGATGCGTTTCACTGATTTTTATAGCTCTATCTAGTTCAGTGTTTTCTCAAATGATTTCATGCTACGGACCAATAAATATTTTAAAATTTCATTGCGGGCCTTGCGAAATATTTCTTGTTGAAACAGCAGGTTATGTATATCTTGCTCATACTTACATATAAATTGTAATTTAAACCAACTGAACAAAATAAACCTTAAGAAACCAAAACAAGAAAATAATGAGTTTTGATGTGTTATAAACAGAGTTTAAAACCCTTCTATCACTAATTTACTCATATCACAAATTTACTCCGTCTTTTCAGAGCGAATAACATTAAAAAATATAACATTCCCAAATATAGGAGTAAAAATAAAAAAATAACGTTCTTACTCCTAATTCGAAATAATAGTAGTTTATTGTAAGTGTTTAATGCTATATTTTATTTTTCGAGTCAAAGTTTACGCTCGCATTTTAAGTTTTATCCTTCCGACAGAGTAATATGCATTAATTTCAATTGAAATATTTTAAAATTCATTGATAAAACAAGTAAAACGAATAAACAAAAACCAATGAATTTTATTTTATTTTATTGTCCCATTAATCCAAACCAATTATATAAATTTTATTCAATTTCGATACCTATTTAATTGTTTTATATATTGAAAATGAAATGACTTTCAACAAAAAACTTCAAAAATCTAACAACTAATAAGAATTGAGAAACCAAAAGGCAATCATGAAAAGTACTAATATAGCCTTTGCCTTTTTCAATATTCGAGAGAGGAACATGCGCAATAGTTTGAATTTATTGTTTTTTATATAATTACAGTAGAATACAATCAATACAATCAAATCAGAATACAATCAATTATGGCAACTATAAATATAGGTTTATTTTTGTTTATTTTGAAACCACAATTAGTCGTACTAACAGCTTTTAATTTTATGCTTTTGCGTGCATACTGCAGAACACAAAACAATTTATTTGATTGAATTAAACTCTGAAATAATTTTTTTTATTAACAGTTTTTTACATTAACAGTTAACACAAAAAAATAAATAAATAAAAATAAAATAAAAAAAAAAAAACTAAAAAAAAAAAAAACAAAAAAAACCAAAAAACAAAAATTAAATAAAAAGGGTTAAGAAACCCTGAAAATAAAATCTTAAAAAAAAAAAAAAAAGCGCACTGAAAAGGAAAAAATAAAATAAAAAAATAAAAAAAAAAAATTAAAAAAAACAAATAACAAAAAAAAAAAATAAACGAAAAACAAAAATTAAATAAAAAGGGTTAAGAAACCCTGAAAATAAAATCTTTAAAAAAAAACAAAAAGCGCACTGAAAAGGAAAAAATAAAATAAAAAATTAAAAAAAATTAAAAAAAAAACAAAAAACAAAAAAAAACAAAAAACAAAAATTAAATAAAAAGGGTTAAGGAACCCTGAAAATAAAATCTTTTTAAAAAAAACAAAAAGCGCACTGAAAAGGAAAAAATATTCGAAAAAAATAATGCAAGAGAGTTTCGAATAGGAATAGCACACTTAAAAGTAAAAAATAAAATAAAAATTCAGGAATGGTTGAGCCAAAAGATAACTCGGGTCTTAAATAAAGTAAAGGTCACAACACATTTTGAACAAAAAAGATTTTAAACGAGTGTGTTTTTATTTCGATTTGAACAATTTAAGATTAAGAGATAATACTAGTTGATGTTGAAGCGTCTCAGTGGTGTGGTGGAAAGCGCAACGAGCTTTCACGCCGAAGACCTGGGTTTCTAAAGACCTAAACAACTTCGAGTGCTAATTGTGTTCTAGTCTTCGAAAGCGACTGCAACTGGTAAGACAGGACAGTATTAAAAAATAAGGGCTTCCGCCTTTCACAATAGGATCTTAGAGATCTCTCATGTTTTTGTGAATGGAAGCTATGTACGCCCAACAATAGTATCTATCTATCGAGTAGTTGTTCAAAAGAACGCAATTTATATTTTGAGAATACACAAATATACAATTTAGCTCAAACATGAGCGTGACGGATCCGCAATTTTATGGTTGACTGCTTAAGTTCGGCAAGCAGCAAAAGTGTGCCATAGGCTCAGCCTCCGACATCAGCAATGGTGATGGTTCTACGGGTGTGAGAACAAGGAACATCTGAGTGTACTTTACTTAGAGACTATAAAATATGCATAACAACGATATAAAAACACACTCGTTTAAAATCTTTTTTGTTCAAAATGTGTTGTGACCTTTATTTTATTTAAGACCTTTTATGCGACCACTAAGGTCTTGCATCAATATGCGGCCCGAGTTATCTTTTGGCTCAACCTATTTTTTACTTTTAAGGGTGCTATTCGTGTTTGAAACTCTCTTGCATTATTTTTTTCGAATATTTTTATTTTATTTTTTCCTTTTCAGTGTGCTTTTTGTTTTTTTTTAAAGATTTTATTTTCAGGGTTTCTTAACCCTTTTTATTTAATTTTTGTTTTTTGTTTTTTTTTGTTTTTTGTTTTAATTTTTTTTTAATTTTTTTATTTTATTTTTTCCTTTTCAGTGCGCTTTTTGTTTCTTTTTGTTTTTTTTTAAAGATTTTATTTTCAGGGTTTCTTAACCCTTTTTATTTAATTTTTGTTTTTTTTTGTTTTTCGTTTATTTTTTTTTGTTGTTGTTTTTTTTTTAATTTTTTTATTTTATTTTATCCTTTTCAGTGCGCTTTTTGGTTTTTATTTTTATTTTTTTTTTTTGAATTGTTTGTTACTCATGAATATATTTCGTAATTTTAGCAATCGAATATCAGCACATGCCATTGTTGCATGAACTCGACCATTATGATGATTGTTTAAAAAAATATCCAAACCAAATTTCAACGTATTGCTATGTTGATACCACAATAGCACCGGATAATTCCTCACGGTTATGGAATTACATTGAAAAACTTTCAAAACAGACAAAACATTATTTTCGTCATGATAGATTAAGGCGTGGTGTTTGTGTGAATTTAATGGAACAATATCTAAACCAGATCTCAAATTTTACTGATTTAGAATCCTATTACCAACCACTTGATTTTGATCGAAAAACTAATGAACATGCATTTAAAAGAAGCTACTTTAGAGATTCAGAAGCACACCATTTATTGTATGATAAAAGAATAAATCAATATGTTAACTTAAAAATGTTGAATAAATTTGGACTTAAAGGATATTCTGAAATTATGTATTGCAACACAAACCGGGATATTATGGAGTACGGCAAGTTGTACTAATTATTTATTTGTTTTTACTTCATTTTATTTATAATATTTTTTTCATTTTTTAGATGCTCTTGATATTGTATATATTATCCTCCTTGTGCTGATCCTGTTATTCGTAATATCATCATCAATTTATGATTACAGTATACGTAAAGATAAACAGGATCATTACATATCTGAACCATCATCGTTTAAGGAATCACTTTTCGTTTCGTTTTCTTTTAAAAGAAATTACAAAAAATTAACAAGAAAACCGGAAACGAGTGATTTGAAATTTATAAATGGAGTTCGAGTATTTCTTATAATGTTAGTAATAACTGGACATATGTATGCACTCATTGGAATGTTACCATTATCAAATCCAGAGATGGTTGAAAGTGGCTTTCATTCTCTTCCGAATATGATAATTGCAAATGCTCAGGTTATGATGCAAAGTTATTTGGCATTAAGTGGGTTTCTCCTTTCGTTGAACTTTTTTTATAAAAATTTTTCGAAACAATTACAACATAAAGAAAATGAAAGCTTAAGTGAGAATAGTAATGAGGATAAGAAAAGGAAAGAAAGTGGGGGCAAAACTTTTCCTATTATTTTAGTAAATCGTATTTTTAGAATCATTCCTACATACATTATGGTGATTTTATTTGATGCAACGATATTAATATACGTACAAAGTGGACCAATGTGGAGGTACATAACCGAAACGGAACGTTATTACTGTCGTAAAAATTGGTGGACAAATATTTTGTTTATTAATAATTATGTTGAAGTTGAGGAGATCTGTTTACTGCAAACCTGGTATCTTTCTACTGATTTTCAACTCTTCATTTTATTTTTTTTAATATTAGTGTTGATTCATTTCAAACCAAAGTATATGAAATACATTTTGCTAACAGTATTAGCAACGTTTTTAATAATTTCGGGGACTGTTATTTACGTGTATAAACTGGAACCGATTGTTATATTTTATTTAGAACATCAAAAATTTTCGTCGATGTTTAACGAAGCTGTACAGAAGTCATATATGCCAGCGCATATGAATGGAATTGGATATTTGATAGGAGTTTTCGGTGGATGGTTTTATTGTTATACTAAAGTGGAAAATATTGATTTGGGAAAGCAAAAAGTGAGTATTTATTACACGTTTTTATCCAACTTTTATTTTCAGTAGTTGAAAACTAGAATCAAGTCATCTAAGTAGAAGCCAGATAAGTTTCAAATATGAAGAAAAAATTAAAAGAACAAAAAAATTAAAAGAACTATTTTACGATGTAATCCCATCAAATACTCAAAATCCTTCTTCTTTTAAGTCAGTGAAAAAATTCAAATGAAGATCGAATAGTATTTGATACTAAAATATTCAATGATCAAAAAGAATAATTGGGTTGGTTGGCCTTGTCGGTAATACTTTGAAAAGTCTGGATGTTTTTTATTTTTCTCCTTAATCGAATAACTAACTAACCCATTTTGTGGTTCAATATTGTTTGTCAGAACCAGATATATATTACCAAGGCGAAATTCTTACAGTATTAAAACATTGTATCATTTATTTTTTTAGTGGTTTCGCGTACTTGTATGGTTAATGTATCCATTTGCAATAGCCGTGCTTTTATCCTGTCATGTCTTTTTTGAAAATGATTTCGAAAAACCATCAATATTAATTGCAATTTATGGTGCTATCTATAGAAACTTTTGGGGAATACTTTCAGCAATTCTATTTATGGGTTACGTTTCAGGAGTTGGAGGCAATTATTTAAAAATTTATTTAAAAACCCTTAGAAAAATATAACATGTAATTTTTGTTTTTGTCTTTTCAGGTTTCATTCTAAGCCTTTTTAAATTTAATTTTTTTGTACCATTAGGACGGTTGACATTTTCTATTTATCTAGCGCACTTTACTGTGATTAGAATTATAATTGGAGGAACACGAGAACCAGTTACTATTGGTTTTTCATATACATTAGGAAATTTGGGATCGTTTTACTTTTATTCTCTGATTGTTGCACTTTTATTAAATCTAACTATTGAATCACCATTAGCCAATTTATCAACTCTCGTCTTAAGAAGATTACAAGATAATCGAAGAGATAAAATAATCTTTTCAGAAAATCTAATTCGCAATCAAAAGGAAAAGTTTTTAAATCTAAGTAATGGTGTGGAGAAATAATAAAGACAGAAAAATATATACATAATCATGTTTTATTTCAAAAACTAATCGAAAGTTTAATGATTTTATGATAGTTGTTTAAACGTTTTCCTTAAAGTGAAAGCCGAGAGAAAGATGTAGATGTGGTAAAGCGAGATAAAGGACAGGCAATTCAAGTTGGGATTTTTACAATTTAGTGATCAAACAAGTAGTAGATTGAAGAATTTATCGAATAAATACATATATAGTACAAATTGGGATTAATTCGTGTCATTGGTGTGATAGTACGCTGTTAAAATTATTTTAGTTGGTAAAAAAAATATAGGCAGTGAGGTTTAAAACAACTGGAAAAGAAGGATGGATGTTGTACCTTAGAAAAGTATTGGCAGTAGCTAGAATAGATATAATCTTTCAATTGCACTTTATCCCTAACTCGGTTTTGGGCTCTTTGCGTACCATTTAATTACATCAACAATTTGATGATTTGGAGTGGACTCACCACTCCACTTTGCTTTGTTACTCAACTTCGATGTATATGTTGCTCTTTTTAAAGTCTTTATAGATGGTTAGACTCGATGATCTTTCCTTTTCCCATATGTTTTATGATAAATTTTAGGACGGTCTCCCTGATTATACTCTTAATCGGCAAGTGGAGTAGAACCAATCTTAGCAGCATCTCCTTTGACGCGGTTTCACATGTTATCATTGCTTTTGTTATGCAGGCTAGCCCCAGATCTCATACTTTGTTCACCACTACTTTCATGTAGTTTTCCACAGGAGTTTGCTATTTAAAACTATTCTTAGATATTTTGTCTCCTATGCAAATTCAATTAAGAAGTCCGTCACAATGAGTTTCATGTGGAGTTTTCTTTTCTTGGATAACAGGACCAAAAGAACTTTACACAGATTGAGTTTTTTTTCGAACAGATGAGTCTATCAAATTAAATCCAATCATCTTTGTACAATATCGCTAAGAGTATCCTTGAACTTAGTTCTGGCATAATGCCTATGTCAGCCGCGTATTCTAGTCATTTGTTGTCCTTGTTGCTTGAGATAGGCAGAATTTCATTCACACCTAAACTCTACATGAGGGGAGATAAGACTTCACCCCATGGAAAACCTCTTACTTTGCCAAGACTGATTTTACAATCACCAGTCTTAATTTCTGCTTCCCTAGTTCTGAGAATCTCATACATTCAGACAGTTGTGCTGTCAACGTTTTCTTGGCTAATAGCCTTCTTGATGAACCCATGTGAAGTGCAATTGAAGACTGCTTTAATGTCCAGAAAGGCACAGTCAGCTTCTTCCTTGTTGTCTGTCATCTCTTCTAATTAAAATACCATACTGATGACAATAACTTCTGTGATAATAAACCTTTATATAAAATAATTACATAAACAAAAAGAAACAAGATTTAATCAAATAAGAATTAAAGCCAATTGGCATGAAATAAAATAAAAAAAATTGTTGAATAGAATATCAAACTCACTCCAACTCACTCCCTTCATATCAAATGGTGGACCTCGTATCAAATGTTAGATCTCGTTTATTGTTGTAAATTCCCATAACTATAGCTGCACCAAAATTATCAAACTGCATTAAACTTTTACTTCTCACATTGAACATAATAGTTATATTCAACATACTAGTTTATCCGGTCGATGGTGTCCATATATAAACCAAATCAGGTCCAAACGATGCGCAAACACATATTTACTTTTAGATTATTTTAACTGTATTAGTTTTATATTAATCAGATTTTATTAAAATCACAAGATAAAAAAAATGTCAAAATTTAACAAATTAGTAAGTAAAATATCTAATTTTTGTAATCCTATGCCTAGGGTTGACACATCCCACACTCCATATAAGCCAAACATGAAATTCAAATGTCACTCCAACCTATCTTCGGTAATTTAAGGAACTCTATTTTTTATTACATGGCTTTCTTTCAAACAAACTTCGACAACTTTACAAATTGAAATTTTACTATAACTTTTTTTTTAATTCCTATCGATTAACCGACATTGAACTTGAAATTTTTTAAAGACGATTAAGTTTGTTAATTTATGCAAATATTTAACAAAGAACAACAACAATCAAACATCTTCCGCAATGAAGATTAATTATACAAAACATAAATGAAAAAATTTATGCAAAAGACAAAAAGTCTGATTGGAAAAAAAATATTCAAATAAGATTAGAGATTTTTATTTTTGTTTTGATATAATTAATAGAATGTTTATACATAATATGTTTGTGATTGTAGTAAGAAACAAACATTGGGTGGTATTCATAAAAACTAGTAAACACTAGTTAAACTTTACTACCTAGTTTAGAATAAAATTGCTAGTATAATAAAAATTGGTTTGAGTATGAACTAAACTAGGAGATACTATCCGAAAATTAATATTTTCTTCTAAAACTTCGAAACCTTTTGCATTTGATCTTGGATTGATATATCATACGTATGTATGTTAGGTTCTTGGTTCTTGGTTTATGAGGTGACTCTTGATGTTGCCTAACAGATATAAATATTCCATGCGAAAAAATAAATAACTAATTCACGTTTATTAAATAGCTTTTATTATGTGTCAACTTTATACAGAGTGTATCTCTATCACCATCTTTGTTCACAAGTGAAGTATGAGTAAACCTTTTTCTAGACTGCTCGAAAAGGTGAACTGCTAGATTTATGTTATACTATTGTTCGTTAGGTGGCAGGACCTAGCAATGTATAAGATATTAAATGCAGATGCAGTCCAATTTCTTCTACATAATTGGTGACAGACTATTTGTCATAAGAGTTTTCGTAGATTTGAGACGTCATCTTTCATTGCTGTTAGCTATCAGAAGGCAATTAGTGTATTGTTCTTGAGGTTTACCTAAACCTTTTCCAATGTTTTAGGGTGCAAAATGAGCTGTGTAATAAATTCGTTGGTACACCTCCCATTGTTGGTGCACCTCCCATTGCCTCTCAATGCTGTCGATTGTTATTATTACGTTTCCGGTTTGAAATTGCGGCTTACACAGTCCTTTATTTTTTGTAATAAAGCATTTTTTCCTCCGCTCAAGCGACAGTATATTCTGTCTCATTTCATGGGCTTATTACATACGTTTGATAGTCAAAGGCGCTCCTCTTACTAGCGGCGGTATGTCTTGGTGATGAGTATGTTGAATTATGCTAGAAATATTTTTTTTGATAAATTGATGCCTCGTTGCTTGGTGCAACAGGTTGCCGGAAGTATAACAGAATGTGTGTTAACTAAGTAATTCTTGCAAATAACATGTAGTTTTCAGCATTAATAATTATTTTTCGATTAATTTGTCTTCGTTACAGTTATAGACTGTAAGGAAATACTATTGTTAGTTTTTGTATTTTTATTGTTATTAGATTATTTGGTATCCGGTTTTTATTTCTGTTGCTATTGATTGTGTTAGAGATGAACAAGGGATAGAACAAGGAATTTGCAGCTTTAAAACTAGCGCAAAAAGTTTCCTTAGGTTTGTAAGGATAGAATGACCTTCCTGAAAACGAGAAGGACTTTTGATGTTCAAGAACTACGCTCTTGAAAACAATCTAGAGCTTCTCAAATGCGTAAATTTAAAATTTTGCATATGGTTTGGGGAGAAAAGAAGGTGAGTTTGAGAGGTGCTTATATTAGAGTGGTTCTTCTTTGAAAATTATAGAGTTTTTATGCTTTTCTCAAAGGGTTTAAATTAAATTAAATGCTGTGTTCTCTGAGTTTCATATCATTATCTAATAATGTTAACCCCCGCCGCGTTGCAATTTTGTGTTAGCTTAAAAAACAACATGGCATGTTTTGCATTGCATGATCAAGTTCCAATTCCAGTCAACTTAATTGTACTACGTTAGACCAGCCAATCCAAACTGCCGTTGCAATAACCATATCAATCGATTTCTTTCCTACTCCTCCTATTCCATCATTTCTGGCATCAGTGTCTAATATGGACTTAAAATTGCATACAGTAAGCCAGAAGTGGTGCAGAGTACAATTTTCTTTGAAGTTCCACAATCGCATTGTCTTGCTTTTTGCTCCATTCAAATGCTTTTTCCTTTCTTGTAAGCTTATATAGGCTCTTAGCAATATAAGCAAACCCCGATTGAAAACGTTGGTAGTATGTGTAGAATCCTAGAAAACTGCAAAGATCTGGTAAATTATTTGATCTTTGCCATTATTTTACTGCTGTGATATTATCACCATCTGTGGGTTGACTAGTTGTTGTCACTTTGTGCCCCAAGTATGAATTTAATTTGAGTCCTGCTGCTTGGATTGTCTCAAAGATTTCCTCTATATTTTTCAAATGATCTTCGAAGTCCAAGTCCAAAATGCGTGACCTCGTATCTAATCCTTTCACCACATGATCCGTTAAACGTTAAAATGTTGTTTGGTCATTAAACAGCCCGAAGGTCATAACATTAAATTTCCATAACCCCCTACCCATATTGAATGCTATCTAGTTTTGTTCTTCTTCCTGGACTTGTACATGCCAATAACCATTTTGCCGATCTAATGCTGAAAACAATTTGACACCTGGAATATATCCAGGGTATCATCAACGAGGTAATGGGTTTTTACCATTCTTTGTTGCTGCATTCAGTTTTATGTAGTCGCTGCAGAATTTAATAGTTCCATCCTTCTTCCGGACTAAACCCACAGATGAACTCTACAAACTTTTCGATTTTCTTTTCAATAAAAAGTGTTGTGTCAGAACATGCGTTCTGAGAAGATGGTGAACACCGTTCTGAGGTATTGGATTTATTTTTGTGTGGATTAAACACTCCCAAAACTATTGATTCAGACAAAGCATTCCATTTGTACGTTGTCCGTACGATGTACGGACCTCTGCATTCTGTCACAGTGGGTGATCTGAACAGTTTGACTGTATGCACAAACCGAATGACAGTTAAAACAGGGAAAAGAATATGGTTGAGGCATGTTGGATTTGAATTCAACCGAGCACTGCTGGTGAAGATCTTTTTAAAAAACAACGAAATCAGCAAAAGTGCGACGGTGTTGAGAATAAAGAGTTGATGTTAAATTTTGAGCACGCCCTATTCGTATTGCACGATTTTGATCAGAATTCAAAAGAACTAGGATGAAAACAGATGCAGTGCCCCTAACTTGACAACAATACTAAATACAGGGACGAATATAGGAATATAGGGGGGGGTATGGTTTTAAAATCATTTTTTTGCATTTTTTTAAATTTTTTTTCTGAATGAACAATATGTCGAGAATATTGTGTACAAATTTTAAGTCAATCCGAGTAAAACTAACGGAGTTAAAGCATGTCAACAGGGGCGGGAAAGGTTTTAAAATTATTTTTTTGGCATTTTTTTTTAATTTTTTTTTCTGAATGAACAATATGTCGAGAATATTGTGTATAAATTTTAAGTCAATCCGAGTAAAACTAACGGAGTTACAGCGCTTCAACGGGGGTTGTCGTTTGACCCCATTTTCCCGAAAACGTCATTTTTGAAGTTCGTGAACATTAGAACTCAAAATCTACTGAACCGATCCTTTTGAAAATTTGAACATTACTTCTTCACATAAATCAACAGGTAATCAGGAAGAGTTTCTTTTTTTATTTTTTTCTATTTAATAACAAATTAAACGCGATTTTTTGAGCTAAAATCGCGATTTTCACATCCAAGTGCTGCAAAAAATAGAAAAAAAAAACTCTTCCTAATTACCTCGAGAAATACATCACCTTCAAAATGCATATCAATTTTTTTGTTTCACATGATCCGGTAACGACTTATAATGTTCACCGCAAAACCACTTTTTTTCAAGGCGCCTCTGAATGCTTTTATGCTTTTTTTTCGTCATTAAAACCATACCCCCCCCTCTCCCCTTTAAAGATATCAAAATGAAATTTTGCATGTAAGACGACATCTAGCCAAATCACCGAAAAACGGTTCCCATAGACTTTCAATGGGAAAATTATCATCTTTTCACAATACTTAAAACAAATAATTTCTCCTTTTATTTGCTCCTTTTTATCCATTGCATTCTGCATTGGTCACCTAGTTTATAGTATATACTAGCATAAATCTATACCAAACTTTGGCTTTTATGCATACTAAACATAGCAAACACTTAAAAATAAAACAATTCGATGTTTTTTTAGCAAGCTAGTAAAGCAAAGTTTCGAATATTTTTTTATGCATACGAAAACTAGTAAACACCTAAAAAAACCTAGTTACTAGGTTTTATACATACGACCTATTATGCTCACACCAAACTATGTCTTAATTGAAAAGTTTAAAATATATTTGCTTATTATTTATTTGTGTTAAATTTAGTCTTAAATAAAAGCGAATTAATGAATTCAAAATAAATCAACAAATATTTGTAAGCCAACTGAACCGACGGCTTGTGCCAATAGTCTATGATGTTTGAAATTATTTCCAAAACTCACTAGCACCGTTTCGTCTCTAAAATTTTATTGAAGGAAATTGAAAAAAATACGCACTGCATGAAAATGTACAGGATATAGTAACTTGCTTCTATACGATATCGGATATGCAATGTCAACATATAAGGATTTTAGACTTTTCTTGAAATAATATAATTATATTATTATTTACACCGGATAGTTCAAAAACTTTATTAAAGCTGAAACACTGAATTTATACACAAACAAATTATCACTTGGAAGAGATTTCCCAAGTATTTCTTTGTATCACAGAAAAATACTATTAATTTACTAACACGAAAATAATTTAATCGAAAACAAAAACAAAAATTATACAAATCAAAATATATAAAATAAGCTTACATTTACTTTCCTGATGAATGTTGTCTTCCAACATCATATAAAGTACGTCTTGACGTTTTAATTCATAACAACATCCATCGCTGTAATAGTTTTCTTTCATCAATGCAACATGTGAATGGATAAAACTACCATTACAAAAAAAAAATTTCATAACATCACCAATTTGAACAACAATATTTTCTTCATTCTCTACAACTGTTTCATCTTCTAGTGTCCTTGTATAACTAACGACACATAATAATATTAATAATAATTCCCCTCGACTTTTCATAAGTTGTTCATTTCCAACCATATCTCATAAACCATCAAAAACTGTTGTTTCATTATTATCATTCAGCCTTTAGTTCTTCATGGACATTCGACAAATCTTCGAACGAACTTTTAATTGATTTATCAGGTTCCATATACGATTTTGGAATTAAAACTAGTGATTTAAAAAAAAGTCTAAGTAGGATAAAATACAAATAAAATTTTTATTCTTAGCTTTTGAATTTATTTATGTAAAATTTTTATTTCGGTTTGACAGATAACTTTTGTTTTCAACCACATCACAATTTTATTTTAATCTACAAAATTATACTAACTTTGGATTTTATCATTTGATTTTCAAAACTATACTAACTTAAAAAAAACTTAAACAATTTTTATAAAAATAAATTAAATAAATAAATTTTATTCTTTATAACATATTGTTTTTTTTTCAATTTCCAAATTATACTGAACCCTTGATTTAAACAATTCGAACTCTTATATCATACCATCGATCTTCTGTTTCCCCTTCCATAAACAATTCACCTTTTTCCAAGTTAAAAAAAATCATTTATATAAACATGTTTGTTAAGTGAAATTGATGACATAACTAAACCAACAACAGTAGTACAGAAAAATGTAGCTACATTTCCTACAATTTAAGAAAATTAATAAAATTATAATTGAGTTTGAAAATTATTATTTTCAGAGTAAAAATTGAAATAGTCCGCCATTAGAAATATTAATCATTTGTTATTATTTAATGAATACCACATTTGAGAACCATAAACGATCACCTCATGATCCATTGATTTATCCTAATAAACTAGTCAGTTTTAATTCGACATGATAAACGATTACCAAGAACTTTCTCTGATTTGTCCAGTGGTCAGCACATTACTTATAACGAGTTTGATATAGGAAGTAAAACGGGCGTATAGTTTCAATGCCGACATAATAAATTTAAGGTGTTCATTAAACGTTTATTTGACTTGTACAGCAAAACAAGAACCGTTATAAAATAACTCAACACCATTCCAACGTTCAACATCAAGAAAAGCACAAGCAAATTTAATAGACAGTACATTATGCGTTAGTACATTATTTTTTCCAAGTTAAAAAAAATCATTTATATAAACATGTTTGTTAAGTGAAATTGATGACATAACTAAACCAACAACAGTAGTACAGAAAAATGTAGCTACATTTCCTACAATTTAAGAAAATTAATAAAATTATAATTGAGTTTGAAAATTATTATTTTCAGAGTAAAAATTGAAATAGTCCGCCGTTAGAAATATTAATCATTTGTTATTATTTAATGAATACCACATTTGAGAACCATAAACGATCACCTCATGATCCATTGATTTATCCTAATAAACTAGTCAGTTTTAATTCGACATAATAAACGATTACCAAGAACTTTCTCTGATTTGTCCAGTGGTCAGCACATTACTTTTAACGAGTTTGATATAGGAGGTAAAACGGGCGTATAGTTTCAATGCCGACATAATAAATTTAAGGTGTTCATTAAACGTTTATTTGACTTGTACAGCAAAACAAGAACCGTTATAAAATAACTCAACACCATTCCAACGTTCAACATCAAGAAAAGCACAAGCAAATTTAATAGACAGTACATTATGCGTATGGGAAAACTTTAAGAAAAGTATACAAGCTACCATCTGTCCAATCCAAGCTCCTAACAGATGACGTACGTCATCATTTATGCTGCACAACTTAAGCAGTATTATAATTTCATATATATACGTGTCTGTTTAACCATTCGTTGATGCACTCTTCAATGCACAAAAATACGCACTTTCATGCCAATAAATAATTTTAGCCGACACCCATGGGTAAAAAATATTTAGAATCTAACAAAACTATTATCGAAGCAGTTTAAATTTCTAGACTATACTATTGTGGGAATTCATAGGATTGGTAATGTTTCTATTGTAGTGAACATCCCAAGTCACAAGTATACATAGTTATTATTCATTGATTACAATCAATGCGACGACAATCAACTTTTTAGGACCTACTGATTCTAAAAAAGCAACAAAAAAAATGTATGTCTGTCTGTCGGCCGGCTGTCACAACCGACGAAATCTAGAAAACCGCTGGACGGATTTGAAAAATTTTTTTTTCTAAAAATAGGTTCGATAACTGTACCGCAAGTGTGTCAAAAAAATCGTCAAGTGTGTCAAAACAAGGAAATTTGCATATGTTTTGCTTAAAAAACATTAATTTTAAGTGATTACGAGTAGGAACATTGAATTTGCAGAAATCTTGATGGTCGGGATTGGTATGTGAGACCAAAATCTAGATTATTGCATTATAAGTTTGACAAAAATGTTTTCAAGTGCGTCAAAAGAAAGATTTTTATTTATTTTTTTACTTAATTTTTTGGAAAAAAATAAAATTAATAATTTGTATGATATGAAATTTTATTATTATTATAGAGAATTATGGCATTATAAGTTTGTCAAAAAAATATTGTCAAGTGTGTCAAAAAATGATTTCATTGATTTTTTTAGCCAATTTTTTGGGAAAAAAATGAAGCTGTTTTTATGACGTAAATGTAATTGAAAATGAAATTGGACATGGAAATTTTAGAATTTGTTATAGTTTTTGAAATATTTTTGGAATTTTGAAAAAGTTTGTATTTTTGATTTTGTAATAATTTTTACAATATTTTTAGAATTTTGGAAAAAGTTAATTTTTGATTTTGTTATAATTTTTGGAATATTTTTAGAATGTTGAAAAAAGTTTGATTTCGTTATAATTTTTACAATATTTTTGGAATTGTGAAAGAAATATGAATTTGTGATTTTGTAATATTTTCTCGATTCGCTAAATTGAAGGTTTTTGAATAGTTTGCTGAAAATGAAAATGAAATTGGACATGGACATTTTTGAATATGTTATAGTTTTTGAATATTTTTGTAATTTTGAAAAGGTTTCAATTTTTGATTTTGAAAGAATCTTTGGAATATTTTTAGAATTTTGAAAAATTTTAAAATTTTGATTTTATTATAATTTTTATAGTTTCGGAAAAAGTTTGAATTTTTGATATTGTTATAATTTTTGCAATATTTTTAGTTTTGGAAAAAGTTTGAATTTTTGAATTTTTAAGAATTTTTGGAATATTATTAGAATTCAGAAAAAGTTTAAATATTTGATTTTATTCCAATTTTTGGAATATTAATTTTAATTTTTGTATATTTAGAATTTTAGAATTTTGAAAAAAGTTTCAATTTTTGAATTTTTAAGAATTTTCGGTATATTATTAGAATTTAGAAAAAGTTTAAATATTTGATTTTATTCTAATTTTGGAATTTGGAATGTTTTTGGAATTTTGAAAAAAGTTTCAATTTTTGATTTTGTATAATTTTTGCAATATTTTCAGAATTTTTGATAAATGTTTAATCTTTGATTTTGCAATAATTTTTGGAATATATTTAGAATTTTGAAAAAAGTTTGATTTTATTTAATTTTTACAATATTTTTGGAATTTTGACAGAAATATGAATTTATGATTTTGTAATATTTTCTCGAAACACTAAATGGAGAGGTTTTTGAGTAGTTTGCTGAGTGTATCATCTTTTCACTAAATTATGTTAATTTATGATCTGTTATGATTTTCCGGCAACGTATAGATGTTTCGCTTTAGTTCTGTAATAAATTTCTAAACAAACATAAAAAAATACATGTACTTTAACAAAGAGTTATGTTTGATATACATCGCTACCCAAAACTAAAAACCATGACCTCATAAAAGTTTTTTGCCGAAATAATTTGATATACTCAAAATCCTTAATTCAGACTGAAGTCTTGATATTTCAGAGCTGTGAAATTTCAGCCCCTCCATATTTTAGTATATGGTTTTTTCGTGACCCATAAGCACAACAAATTAAAACCAATAAAACTTAAAATAGGTAGATTTTTCTATGAAATCTAATCTACCTAAAACAAAACATGAATTCACATTAAATGAGCTTACAATCGATTTGATTTTTTTTTATTCTAAGTTAGGCATGTTTAATGTTAATTATGTACAATAAATTATTAATTAACGTCTCTGAGTATCCGGAGATACCATGCCAACTATGGATTGGGATAGAAACAGATTTAAATATTGGGTAATACATTTGAACATCAAATGTTTAAATCGAGTCTATAATGATGATTTAAAAATTCAACTTAAGTAAATAACTGCTGATGAAGTTTCAACTTCGAAGTATCATCGCCTCGGTGGCGTAGTAGATAGTGCTTCTACCCAAACACGTAATGGAGAAAAATGAAGTTTTTCTCTAAGAAAAAGCCAACAATACCCTTGAATTGAAAAAATTAAAATTATTTTTTAGTTACTCGAGCTTAGTTGCTGACAAATTTCGAATAATTATTTTCAAAGTTCGTTTTGTTAATTCTGTTTGTTATTAGTTTTTTTTTCATTTAAACTAATCTGATAATTCACCTATTATTCTAGTGGATATCCTGCCGCATAGACTTTTCTATCATAAACTTATTTTACAGGCTTTTCCAAACGTCTTACTCGCTTTATCATTTATATTTTACATTTGTAGTTTAAAAAAACATTATATTTCAATATATTAAATTTATAGCTAAAAATTCGTATACAATATAAAAAATGAATGTTTTTGATAGAAGAAAATTGAAAATTTATTATTCCATTCATAACCCCAAAAAAAAATTTGGTTTTTAACGTAACAGAAAGCGTTAAATATCAAAATATTTCAATTATATTTTTCCTGTGCTTATTGAAGTTTGGTTGATGATTTATAGACGGTATGGTTGGAAAATATATTTTGTTTTGCATTATTTTTGATAACTAAATGCAATATGCTTGTATAAAACTTGAAAGTTTTATATTTTTTAATTTAGTAAAATTGCAGATAAAATGTATTAGATAAAAAGTGTAGTCAGCTACAGATCTCGTAATCTCTGTATTTTTAGTTTAACAACCCTATCCAACAACTATTTCACTAAACCTTCACCTTCAGACAATTTTGGAGCGATTGATTGCTGACAAATAATTTGAATAAAAAAAGATTAGTTTTCCTACAGTGTTCTGTTTGTTCATCTATCAAACTTCTCTGTATATGTCCCTTTTTCATTTATATCTATAATTTATTTTGGGCCGTCTTAATTAGCCAATAAGTAAAATACTTGGTCGCTTCTGCTTTTGTCTCTGTCTTTTCTCTTGAATCTCATCCCATCACTTTAGAATCTTGTAATGGAGAGCTGGTTACGTTGGATTTCTAACGTAGCAAACTAGCAGGTCGCGCACCTAGTGAGGTTTTTGTAACGCCCAAGTTAGCTCCAGCTTATGGGTTCAAGAAGAATATCCTGCAGCTCCAGCACAAATGAAACTGTGTGCGCGTAGTTCACAAACGGACCGAAAATGAGATTATGAAAAAAAAAAACTGGAAAGAGAAAACTCTGGCGACCCCATTCGTGAAGAAACCGCCATCGCCACGTCACCCCAGTATTACTTTCTCAGGCACACGTCCATGCATCACTCACGCTCACGCTCTCGCCCACACACATACGCACTCGCACAGATTCACCCATGCACATCCATATACCTCCATACATACACACATATATGTCTATATATATAGTTTAACGTTGCTCACCCCATAAGGTGGACAGATCCCACTCTCCTTCCTCTCTTCCGGACTAGTCGTCCATAATTCCTGGACTAATCATACCATGAAAATTAATGAACGGCACGTCATGCGGTGATGGATGAAATATGCCTCTGTTTTATTCAGCCAATTAAGTTGATTCTTAGATGTTTTAATGAATTTTGTATAATCGTCGAATCTATCACATGCGCAATTACCCGTAAAATACACCTGTTGGCTCGAATGATTGAGGATAAACGTTGCGAGATGTAAGTTGAGTGATGATAGCAATATATGATTGATAAATCGAATGATTATGGATAAACGTAGATATAGTGTCGAAATATATAATGTATGAATAGAATGAATGCGGATAATCGTTGAGAGATGGTATGAATATAGCACTGTTGGGTCGAATGATGGTGGATATAAGTTGAGTGATTGTAAGTTGAGTGGATGTAGGAATATATAACGTATGAATCGAGTGATTGTGGATAAACGGGAGATATCGTAGGAATATATCACTCACGGTTGAATCGAATGATTACAGAGGTAAGTTGAGTGATTGTAGCGGCTGAATTATGCGATGGTGGACACGACAATTATTATTACGTCGGACCCATTTTACTTCTGAACTGGCTCCCAAGTTTTAACCATCTTTATTCACCCAGTGACACTTATAGTTTCCCCCTTTATCTTCCTTTGCTTGTTGTTGTATACACACCTCTATTAACGATAACGATACAATGAATAAATCCGATCATTAGGTCACCTTCACAATTACCCAAACGAATGAAATGGTCTTCATTCAAAGTTGGGAATCGCCTATTATCGACGACTACAATACCGGTCAACAATCAGTTACACAATTCCAACCCCACCATTAAATCTGGTTGGATTCCCTCAACTTTGACACAGAAAAAAAATTATACCGGAATTGTTCTATATATATTATATTTACATATAATACAATTCAGTTACAGGTTACAGACAACACTTTTTAATTTTTTTGTTTGTTTTGGTTTGATTTTTTTTTATGCATTAACTAATTTAGTTTAATTTATATAATCAACAGAGATTTGCACTAAAATAATTGGCTAGTAATAAATTAATGTACATAAATTTTGGTACAGACACGTTTTTTTTGTATTTATCCCATGTTTTCAACATTTTCCAAAAGCAATCCAGGATGGTTTTTCCATTTGGGAATACATCAGCTTCGGTTTAGAAAAAACAAATTTTTGATCTCTAACAAATGTCCGAATTGACAGCCACCACTACGATAAATGATTCAATGAATAGAATTGTAGACTAAGAGAAAGAGGACCTCTATCGGCCGGTATTTATAGTTGGAGAAACACATCGAATTCGTTCAGCTTTCGACGCTCTTCACCAACCACAAACACCAACCAACAGAAAACAAATTCACCACAGTAGTGGTTTAATTTATTGCATCATTACAATCTTTCATTCCTTGCTATGTTTTAAGCGTCTTGCCGACAATATGTTGCTCGGCTACCTGACTTAAATTTCTACGGAAGTGGAAGGCGTTTCTCTAGAGAATGTGCAAATTAGTTCCGTTCCTTATCTTACGTGCTCAAATGGATAGCACAAAACACGTTCCAGAACGTATACTCCAATTTCTAATCTAACCATTTTCACAAACTATATACATCCAGCAATAAAAACAGTTTAAGTGGGATACATGTAAAAAGGTAACACCATAGCGATTATGAAGTGCAAATCTCATAATGAAAACCATTTGTTTGTTTTGGAACGATTATTCTCTTCCTGGAAAAATCACGAAAAATAAAAAAAATTTAAATTTATAATAGTGGTGTAAAGATTACAGGAAATCCTAATTATAATCGACACATTGTCTTCAGCACCCGATCAATTTTATTGATTCACCATTAATGTATTTTCCTTTACGATAAATATAAATCATCTATTAAGATAAATATTATTAATAATGACACAGAAGAAAAAAATCTTCAATACTGTAAAAGTTTGTAGTTTTCCATTATGAAAATTGCTGAACTAAAAGAAATAAATTGAAGACAGTGAAGTGTGTTGTAGCTATGTTTTTTCATTCGATATCTTTATATACAATGGTTAGAAATTCTATATAGGAATTTTTTTTCCACCCGAGTTTTATGAAGAATATAAGTGAATATTGTATGAACGAAAAAAATCTTGGAAAATTAAAGATAATTTTATTTTCATTTGCTACTAAATAGAAAATCAAATAATTCCATTCATGTGAGATAATAATTTTGGTCGATATATTGCTGTTATGTGTATGTGATTATTTTTAATATATAAAGTTTCTGTTTTATTGGTTTAACTATTTTATTTTATTTTGTGACACAGATGTTCAGCATTCAGGTGTAAAGGAATTATAAGAACTTTACAATTTTTTTATCATTTAATTGTCATTCATTTTATCAGGTGTGTTTAAATTCAAGCTATGCTAGAGTCAATGAACGTTCTGGAACACCAGTTAATAAATACTTACAGTTACAGCAGCTTACTAAGGATTTAACCAAGCGTAAATACATCTGCTTAAGTCTATCGATAGAACGACAGACATACAGATCGACAGACCGACAGACCGACCGACCGAAAGACCGACAGACCAACAGACCGACAGACCGACAGACCGACAGACCGATAGACCGACAGACCGACAGACCGACAGACCGACAGACCGACAGACCGACAGACCGACAGACCGACAGACCGACAGACCGACAGACCGACAAACCGACAGACCGACAGACCGACAGACCGACAGACCGACAGACCGACAGGCCGACAGACCGACAGACGGACAGACCGAAAGACCGACAGACCGACAGACCGTCAGACCGACAGACCGACAGACCGACAGGCCGACAGACCGACAGACCGACAGACTGACAGACCGACAGACCGAAAGACCGACAGACCGACAGACCGACAGACCGACAGACCGACAGACCGACAGACCGACAGACCGACAGACCGACAGACCGACAGACCGACAGACCGACAGACCGACAGACCGACAGACCGACAGACCGACAGACCGACAGACCGACAGACCGACAGACCGACAGACCGACAGACCGACAGACCGACAGACCGACAGACCGACAGACCGACAGACCGACAGACCGACAGACCGACAGACCGACAGACCGACAGACCGACAGACCGACAGACCGACAGACCGACAGACCGACAGACCGACAGGCCGACAGACCGACAGACCGACAGACCGACAGACCGACAGACCGACAGACCGACAGACCGACAGACCGACAGACCGACAGACCGACAGACCGACAGACCGACAGACCGACAGACCGACAGACCGACAGACCGACAGACCGACAGACCGACAGACCGACAGACCGACAGACCGACAGACCGACAGACCGACAGACCGGCAGACCGATAGATCGACAGACCGACAGATCGACAGACCGATAGACCGACAGACCGACAGACCGACAGACCGACAGACCGACAGACCGACAGACCGACAGACCGATAGACCGACAGACCGACAGACCGACAGACCGACAGACTGACAGACCGACAGACCGACAGACCGACAGACCGACAGACCAACAGACCAACAGACCGACAGAGCGATAGGCCGACACACTGACAGACTGACAGACAAACAGACCAAAAGACCGACAAACCGACAGACCAACAGACCAACGGACCGACGGATCAAAAGACCGACAGACCGACTAACAGTTATAGACGAGGTTATTTCCTAAAGGTCTTTAAAATGGTTTTAGATGCATAGGTCAATCTCTCTAACTTTCTAGAATTTAAGGGAATATCTACTTCTGATACACGAAAGACAATGTTTATGTAAATTGAACTGGTTAAGAATTTTTAATGCACTAAATTTGAATTTTCTTTTGAACTTGTAGAGTTAAAATCAGACAAAGATATACTAAAAATAAGATTAAGAAATACTAACATTGAAAATTGAATACAAACAGAAACATCTAACGAATATTGGCAAATATTTAACTGAAGTAGATAAATAATGGTGAAATTTCAAATTTGAAATGCCATCGCAATGACGTTTTTGGACAGAGGGTCTGCCAAAGGGTTAAAATCATGGCACTGATGACGTTAAAGGTTTAAATTTCAACCAAAACACGTACAAGAGAAAAATGAAGTTTATCTCTGAGAAAGATCCACATATTCTTTCGAATTAAAAAATTCAAATTTTGTCCTTCGTTACTTGAGGGTAGGTGCTCCTTAGGAGGTTTTACTTCATTTGATTTCCACTCACACAAATATTCGGGATGTGACTATCAAATTGATATTTGGATTAAGCATTGCAATTCCAGGATCTTGAATCTCAAAATCCTGGGATCCCGACACATTTTTATGATCCCAAAAGCCTGTGATTAATGAAAGAAAAAATAATAAAAACTAAACAATAAAAAAAATTTCATCAGAATTTTTGGAGCTTTCTTTGTACAGAATGGATTTACCTAGAATATATGAGAAATTTAGAAAAATTTTATATAAGGAATTCCTCATGCAAAATGAAATTTAGTTTTAAATAAGAATACGATGATGCACATTTAAAATTTAAATTAGACTGCGATAGTTTAACTGGAATGTGGTTATGTTAAATTTAATTCCCCATTGCCCCATCTAATGGACTTGGCACTTTGACGCAGTGATGGGGCTCAGTAGACTCAGTGATCTTAGGAGCTACAACGGTAGGGTCACCCATGCCGTTAGGTCCTCGGTGAGAATCGAAGCCAAGATCAAGTCCAAAACCCAAAGCTAAGGTGAGACACGTACGCCGAAAGCTTAGCATGGTCAAGGGGGTGCTTGATTATTAGTACGGAACTCTGGATACCAGGCGCCCTCCAGTTTCAATAGCCTTACCACAGCACAGGGCTCTGTTGTGGCTGACCAATGTACCTCCCTACTTTCTCCATAAATATTGTATGGAAAACTATAAAGTTTTAGATGAGAGCGATGCTTCTCCAAACGCATCACATAAACCAACAACAAAACTGTGCACCATGTCCTACTCTAGGATCATGCCTGTTTTATCAGCTTATTCTAAACCAGACAGCACACATGCCATGTCTGACTCTAGGATCATGCCTGATTTATCAGCTTATCCTAATTCGGATAGTACACACACCATGTCTGACTCTATGGTAATGTCTGATTCACCAGCTTACTCTAAGTCAGACAGAAGACCTGTACGATATAGACAAAAATCTCTAGTACCTAAATTAAGTTGCGTTCAGATTAATCTGCACAGATCAGAAATGGCCTCAGTTAATTTGAACCGGTTAATTGAACAGGATGCTCACGATCTTGCATTTATACAGGAGCCGTGGGCAGACAGCAAAAGAATAAAAGGTCTATCGTCAAACAAAAATACAAAACTGATCTATTTCTCAGATGTGAAAAGACCGCGAACCGCGATTCTCTTCAACAAACATCTGAAAATATTTCCGTTGAATGAATTTATCTGTAGAGATCTTACAACGGTCCAGATAGAAATTCATCTTCCTCAAGGTGGATTTCGTAAATTCATTTTAGCTTCTGCATACTTCCCGGGGGATGAGGACGAGACACCACCAGAAGTGGTAGAGAAACTCATCAAGTATTGCAACAATAACCACTATAACCTCATAATAGCGTGTGATGCTAACGCTCATCACACCGTGTGGGGAAGTAGCAACATTAACACAAAAGGCGAGCGTCTGCTTCAATTTTTGTATACAAACAATATGTTTATTGCAAACAAAGGTAGTGAGCCTACCTTTAGAAACGCAATCAGAGGCGAGGTCCTTGACCTTACTTTAACTAACATAAACGCTACTAACCATATTAAGAACTGGCATGTTTCGAAGAAAGCTTCTATGTCTGATTATGCTTATATATGTTTCAACATAGAACACTACCCGAAGAGCATCCAGTACTTTAGAAACCCAAGAAAAACCAACTGGGAACTTTACACAACATATCTTCATGATAATGTAAATAGTTGCAGCAGTATCAACTCTACATTTGAGCTTGACTCTGCAGCAAATAATTTACAAGAAATTATCACTGAAGCATACAACCTTAACACTCCAATAACTCAATCCAAAAGATGCAGAGATGTACCTTGGTGGAATGGTAACTTGGAGAGGAAAAGGAATAAAGTTCGCAAGCTCTTTAACAGAGCAAAAACAACAAATAATTGGACAGAGTACCGAGTAGCTCTAACCAATTATAATAAAGAACTCAGACAATCAAAAAGAAATAGCTGGAAAGAGCTCTGCAATACGATAGATAATCTGCCTGCTGCAGCTCGACTCCAAAAATTGATGTCGTCTGATCACACAAACCCTCTAGGCTCAATCTGCAAACCAAGTGGTACGTATACCACCAGCTGTATTGAGACACTAGATACTTTACTTCAAACCCACTTTCCGGGCTCAATAAAATGGAGCACGGAAGATAATGCCAACGAAGACGTACGTCTTCTAGATCCTGCAACTAAAAGTAATGCAGATCATTTAACCAACACAATTTTCACCCCCAACAAAGCGAGATGGGCTATAGAATCCTTCGGTCCGTATAAATCTCCAGGAGGTGATGGAATCTTTCCGGTATTTCTGCAAAAGGGTCTAACAATCATTCTTCCATACCTCATGCGTTTGTTCAAAGCAAGCTTTCGCCTTGCTTACATTCCTCAGATATGGCGAGAAACCAGAGTTGTTTTTATACCTAAGCCAGGAAAAAAACCAAATGAAGCCAAATCATACAGACCCATAAGTCTTACATCTTTTCTATTAAAAACAATGGAAAAGATGTTGGATTATCACATCCGTCATGTATGTCTGAAACAAAACCCTCTCAACTCTAGCCAGCACGCCTATCAGACTGGGAAATCTACTGAAACGGCGTTGCACAAAATGGTGAAAGAAATTGAGAGCACCCTAAACTATAAGGAGGCACTTGTTTGTACATTTATGGACATACAAGGAGCCTTTGACAATGTCCACTTCAATGCTATCATTGAAATGGCCACAAAGAAAAATATAAACCCGCTTATCATTGCGTGGATTATCAAGATGCTACAGAGTCGGAAGATAACGGCTACACTAGGTGATTATTCAGTGACTGTTACTGCATCTAGAGGCTGCCCGCAAGGGGGCGTGCTCTCTCCGCTGCTTTGGCTAATGGTGGCTGATGATCTCCTCACTAAGCTAAATGATTCCGGCTTCAACACTGTAGGCTATGCCGACGACTTGGCAGTCATGGTTAGAGAGAAACATGACTCCATTGTCGCTGGTCGAACCCAGACAGCTCTTAATATTGTATCAAAGTGGTGCAACAGATTAGGACTGTCGATCAACCCACAAAAAACAATCATTGTCGTTTTCACAAACAGGAGAAACTTCAATTTCGTTTCTCCTATTCTAAACGGCGATCCAATACAAACATCAAAAGAGGTTAGATATTTAGGTGTGATCCTGGATAGCAAACTAACTTGAAACCCACACCTGAAATATATCTCTGATAAGGCAAACAAAGTTTTCTTCACATGCAGAAACCTGTTTGGGAAAACATGGGGTCTTAGCCCAAAAATGATACTTTGGTTGCACCAAAGACTTATTAAACCAATTCTAACATACGCAGCTTTAGTTTGGTGGCCTAAAACGCGCCAAATAACTGCTCAAAATATGTTTACAAAAATACAAAGGCTTGTATGTCTTAGTGCCACAGGTGCTTTCAAAACCACGCCAACGTCAGCAATGGAGATTCTTCTAAAGCTTTCTCCATTGCACCTACATGTTAAATCTGTAGCGGTGTTGAGCGTTCATAGACTGCAGCTCACAGAAGGGTTTAAGCCGGGTAATCTAGCTGGACACCTTAAAATCCTTTCTGAATTACAAGCTGAACTGCATACATACCATATTTCGGATTGTATGCCAAAAACAATAGATTTAGATAGGCACTTTGATGTCAAGATATTGGCCAGAGATCTTATTAAAAACTACATACGGTCACTGCCACATAACGCCAGCATCTGGTACACAGATGGTTCTCGAACCAACATGGGCACGGGAGCAGGAGTGTTTGGTCCTAGAACAAAACAAACGGTTGCTTTAGGCACCACAACAACCATATTTGAAGCCGAAATTTTTGCCATTAGCAGCTGCGCTTTGCTATGCGCTGAAAGAAAATACCAAAATATTGAAATATATATTATCTCTGACAGCCAAGCAGCACTCTTGGCACTAAAATCTACGCGCTTTGATTCAAAACTGGTATGGGAATGCTACCAAAATCTATTAAAAATCTCGTGCAATAACACAGTAACACTTGTGTGGGCACCTAGCCACACAGGAATACAAGGAAATGCTATCGCTGACGCTTTAGCAAAGCAAGGTGCCAATAAAAAATTTGTTGGACCGGAACCATGCTTTGGAATGGCCAAGAGTTCGCTCAAAAGCACAATCCAAACAATGGAACAAGAACAAAATGCTAAATTATGGAAAAGCAGAGAGGGACTAGTACACTCCAAGAAGTTTCTAGGTAACCTCCCTGTTTCACCCTTAAAAACAATCGACTTAAACAGAGAGTCTCTAAGAATTTTAACGTGGTGCGTTACTGGACATGGTCCTTTAAACCACCATCTTAACAAAATAGGCCTTGTTGTTTCCGACAGGTGCAGATTCTGCTACTCGGATGCGGAAACGATGGAACACGTCATCTGCAGCTGTCCTGAACTCTCTGGGCACAGATACAACCAACTTGGTCATAGAAGACTAACACTTCCATTACCACAAAACGTCACTCCAATTGAGCTAATTAATTTTATTAAAAGTCTCAACTTGAATGACAGAATACAACCAGTAACGGCACAGACGACGACTGACTAATAACAAAATCAGGGTAAGCACAATAGACCTTCAGGTCGCAGTGCTACTTGAACTGTAAGTCTCAAGGCCCTCCAATAAAAAAAAAAAAAAAAAAAAAAATTAATTAACTGTAAACGAAACGCTGTATCGTGAATATCGCTGTACCGTGTTAATAGAAGTAAAATTATAGTTTTTGTAAATAAAGTTTAAGTGTTATTTAATACAAATATCAAGTGTATTATTTTGGACGCTGTGTTTATACTGGAATATTCTAGTCTAGATAGAAATATTGTTGCTGTATTGTTTTCCTGTTGTTGTGGAACAATAGCGGTATTGAATACTTAATAAAATATGGTGTTTTGACTTACTAATCAGTGATTGAATCCAGGAAGTGATTTGGGAATTATCGTTTATCGAATTACGTTTATCGAATCGAATTGTGAGTTAGGCCAATTCGAAGTAAGGTTGAAAAACGTGACAATATTCTATAATGTATATTTTAAATTTAGTTGAAGCTTTAATGTATTTAACTGCTAACGACATACGTATTTGTTTATAGTTTAACATTTTTAAATCATGTAAACATGCATACAAAATGTGCATAGAACTTTCAAGCATAAATACAAAAATAGTTGATATATTTTATAACTTGGATCTTATGATACGTTATGAATCTTTCCTAAACTAATATTTTTGACAACGTCATAACGACAAATGCAAATAGTGGTCGTATTTTTTAGTTGTAGATTGAAAATGTAGAGGTTTGATTGAATTTGTAAATTATGCGTCCATTTTCTTGTCATTTTTTAATGATATATTTAAATGAAAAAATTTTAAAAAATTTAAATTTTTGACTTATATAATAATTTGCCAAAAAACTAATATTAAGTTGCTATAAGTTTCTTAATATTTTAAAGACTAATCTTAAAATCGGAAAACCGATATGAAACAAGACAAACAAAAACTATTAGAAAAATATATAATAATTTTTTTAAATTACGAAAGTGAATTATTCAAAGTGCCCGTTTCTTTTTTGTGTTTGTTTCCTTTACCTTCATAATAAAATTTCTTTTGCACATAATTTTCATGAAAATAAGATAAAATTTATCAATTTAATATTACTAAAGTCATATTATCTCATAAGAAGTTAAATTGAAACCAGCCATTTTATAAAACGTAAAAATACATGTGCATGGCATGTGTTATGCAAACTTTTGTGAACGGGGGTTTTGTATCATGCACATTTCATGCATTTTTTCAAAATTGTTTTACGGGTTTCTTGTATGCTGATATTAATTTTGCTCAAAAAGTGGACGTCGTGGAAACTTCCTATCTTTAAGCGTGTTCTATACTGCAATAACGATCTTTGCAGAATGCTAGTTCGTACATGTTTGTTAGTAACTCCACATTTTAAATCGTGGTCAACAAGAATGATGTTTAACCTTAATTAAGGGTGAGTGGGGGAATAGTGCGCATTGCAATCCTCGCTAAAATATTAAATATTACGGAATCTAACAAGTGCTGCCACCTAGCAATCGATGTATCAAGTACAGCATATACCCGGAATCGATTCGAATACAGTTAGTTTGAGAACGTTTTCGGTTGAACGCATATGTTATGTTGGTGTTTGGTTATAATTTTGGCAGTATCTGATTTTAGAAGGTAAGCTGTCTGTTTATTCTTAATAAATTTTTATCATGTGTGGTCATAATTAGTAAACGTTTTGTAATGGTTCAGGACTCGAGCCTCAGGACTCTAAAATCAGCTGCGCCATTTGTAAGGGTTCAGGCGCGTCCGCCTGGGATGGTTGTAGAGTCGCAGGTAACTTGCTAAATCCATTATAACATTTTTAAGACCGGTTGGACTCATTATTTATGTTATAGTTGGGGTCGGTTGTGATTTGAGACGTCGTAGTTTTCCTCTATTTCACTAGATTTGGTAAATAACAACCTGTAAAAATTATAAAGGTGGGCTATTCACTACTTGTGGTCCCGGCTTAATGATGATAGTTCCCTTAGTTGTTTAATAAAAACAGCAAACTTTTTTTTAACAAGTTTATTCAGAACTATCGAACTTTATTTAATAGTACAAATTTCTTTGAACACAATTTGGTTTTCTATGAACACTTTTCGTGGGTTAAATTAACTATTTTCGAATTTTATTTATCAATATTTTCTCTATTTGAATTTATTTGAACACTTTAAAATATTGAGATTAATTTTGATATAACACTTTTTTGTGGAAGAATGATTTTGATTTAATATCACACTTCGAATTATATTATTGGGCTTTTTCGATCGTAGCCACTGAAACATTAACACGTACCGGTTTGGTGGTTATAAAATAGACTCTTCTTTTGGTCCGGACTCTGACGGTTTAGAGTCCGGCCAGTTAGTCAGTCGGTGTGACTAACTGAATATTTTTTGGATACTGACTCTTGAATGTTAGAAATTTTCTACTATATATAGTAAATTTTTAACATTAAGTGTGTTCCATTTACCACTTTTTCCTTTACTTTTGTACTAAATTTTGTTTTCATGTTAACCATATCAAATGATGGTAAAGCTACGTGACAAACTTACGCTTCTATTCACCGCCAGAGTTTTTGTCAGTTAAGAGAATAATTTCAAATATGTTTGCTCAAATACTTATACAAATTTAGAATTTCTAGCCTAAATGTCATATTTCTGTCTAGCCTTCTTTAATTGTTTATATTTTGCATGAATCATAATTTTAATTTTCAGAAATTTTTGAATATCTAATTAATTTTCTTAAATTTAACAAACTCAAAATAAAATTTAAACTTAAAATTTTGTCAAACTAATAATTTTCTTCTACGTTGTTTAGCAATATTGTTTTTCAAAATTGTCAAAACAATTTATTGTCAAAAAAAAATGTCGGAAACGTGTGGTTAGAAAGAATTTGAGTTGTAATAGATCAAAAATCTAATACACCTCACATTTAAGTCGTTCCATTTAAAATTTGGTTCGGGTAGCAAGTTTACCTAAAAGGAACACGGGTGATTACCCGTAACTTTAAAATAACTTTAAAATTTTAAGTAATAAAAAGAATGTATTGTTTCAGCATTTTTTGTTTATTTTATAATTAATTTTTATAGAAAATTTCGTTGGATTTCAATTTCTTTAATTTCTGTTACAACGGAACACAACAAGTCTTGGATAATTTATGTTAAATTGGTTGATTTTAATTATTGTTAGGGCAATTTTTGTCATATTGACTAGTTTTAGTGATAATTTTTTTTTGATGTCAGAAATTTTATTTTTCATTCATACAAACTATGATATTTAAACAGTAGGCTTTGTTTTAACTGTCGGCAATTCTTCTTGTCGTCGATAATTTTGCTTTGTCGTTATGAGAATTCTTTGTTGTCATTTTTTGTTCTAACAAAATGAAATATAATTTCATCTTAGTAGGCGCATAAATTTGTAATTTATTTTTGACAAATAAACAAACATGCAAATATTTATGAATGAAAACGGACATTTTATTATTTGCATTTTTACATAATTTTGTATTATTAAATAATTTGTAGAAAAATTTTATTTAGAAACTAATAATTATCTTTTAAACAAAATTATAATTAAAAAAAATTATCTCATTAAATACCACTCTTCATTGAAATTTTTGTCTAAAATTTTTCAATTTTACTCATTAAATTATTTTTAAGCAACACTGCTCAATCAAACCACTACTTAAACCACTCGTCCTTCGGACTCGTGGTTTATTGTGCGCTTTGATTCGCAGTGTTGCTAAATAATTTAATTCGTAAAATCAAAAAATTTTCGAAAAAATTTCAATGACTCGTGGTATTACAACCGAGAATTAATTTTGATTTTCAATTATTTGAAAGGAAATGAAATATAAGTCGATTGTTTTGTTGGAATGTTTTAGTTGGCGTGTGCTATGGAAAATTTTATGTTTTATGTTTCTGTTATAATTGTTTTCAATTAAAAATGTTTGGCTTAGGAATTTTATATGGATTGAGATTGGTATGTTTAGATAGAATATTGATTAGATTTTGGATTATGTAAAATGCAGCTGGTTTACATTGTAGTAGGCCTAATTAAACTTTGTTTAGACTACTTGGATTGTTTGGGTTTGAATATTAATTGGATTTTGAGAGATTTAGTCGAATATTGTTACTTTATAGTAAGTTTTTAATTAAAGTTTATTTAGTCTACTTGGGTTGTTTGGATTTGAATATTAATTGGATTTTGAGAGATTTAATTGAATATTGTTACTTTGTAGTAAGTTTGGCTAGCGTTGGTCGAGGATATGTAGTGGGTTTGGTATAGATCCACTACAGTTAAGGCATCTTTTAATGTAAATTAAATTATGATGGGCCGATTTTTTGTTTCTGTTTTGACAAGTTTTTGCAAATGACGCGCTGCGGGGAAATTATGCGCGGTTCTGCGCACAATTACCCCACATAGTATTAAATGAGAATTTTTTATTCCTTTACAGAGACTACAAAAGGACGACAGAAAGGAATTCCTGGGATCCAGAAAATTTGAAGAAAGCTTTAGCGGAAATTAAAATGGCACAAAAATAAGAGAAGTTGGCCGGACATTCAATATACCAGAGTTCACATTAAGAAAGCAAATGAAAAAAGAAAATCCTGTATCGCCTTGGTCGTAAAGCAGTTTTTCCCCCGAGATTGAGGCCCAACTAAAAGAGTACGTGCTTACACTTGCCCAGCTTTTTTATGGTTTGACGCCAACAGAACTTCGTCGGCTAGCATTTAAATATGCTATAGAACATGTTTTCTCATCCGAAAAGCAAATAGCTGGTAAAGGCTGGTTATATGGGTTCCTGAAAAGAAATCCTAAAATAAAACTTCAGCAGCCAGAAGGCACCAGCATAAATAGAATTGCTTCCTTTAACTCTGACTCAACCAAGAAGTTTTTCGAAAATCTGAAAGTGGTAATGGATAAGTTTCCTCCAAACAGGATTTTTAACATGCACGAGACAGGGATCACTGTGATGCAAATAGTGTCCAAAAGTTTATGGACCCAAGGGTGCTAAAAAAAGGGAGCTGTTATTTTGGCGGAGCGTGGATGAACAATAACAGCAGTACATGCAGTTAGTGCTGGAGGTTACTATTGTCCACATATGCTAATATATCCAATGAAGCGAATGTCCCTAGCCCTACCAAAAATGGGCCAATTGGAGCTCTGTACGCCTGCTCTAAAAATTTGTGGATCAATTCGGAGCTGTTCGTTCAATGGTTAAACATTTTGAGAAAAAACGTCAATCCTACAGAAAATGATCCTGCTCTCCTAGTTTTAGACAATAATTCGAGGCATATATCCCTAGAAGCTTAATTAACTGCCACCTCATATTTCTGACCACCTTCAGCCACTGGACCTAACTTTTTTTATTCCTTTCCAAAACCAACTCTCTAGGGAAATTGATCTGCAGCTTACCAATACGGAACATGAAAAAATTTCAGAAAATGACCTGGCTGAACTTTTAAAGAGAGCATTTTTAAAAGTAGCAACTACGGAGAAAACTATTTCTGGCCTTAGAACTGCTGAAATATATCCGTTAAACCCGGATAAATTCATCGAGGATGATTTTACACCTGCAAATCAAATGAGACCCCTGATAGTCGAAGCTTCTACACCCGATATCGAGAGACCCTCAACACTCGCTGCTGGGCCTTCTACATCACGGAAATCTCCAGTAAATCAGTAAAAAGCAGTTATTTCATCGCAACAAGATCTTTCAACATCAGACAACTCGTTTTTTAGCTTTGCTTCGATTCCAAAAAAGAAATCAAATCTTGAAGACCCTAAGAGAAAGTCTCGTGGTAAACAGTGCTCCAAAATACTAACATTGACCCCTACGAAAGAATAATAAGAAAAAACTGAGGAGAAAAAAAGAACAACAGCAGTTAAGATTGTTAAAAGAAACTTAACAGATAACAAGAAGAAAGAAGACAATTTAAAAAAAAGGAATTGGTAACAAAGAAAAAGAGAAGGTTGTCAGAAACAAGTAGTGAATCTGATGTTAGCGTAGCTGTTTGCGATGACGACGACCAAGACGATTCTGAAAATTTTGACGATGTTGAACGTAGAAATAACCCTAATGAAGTATGTGGCATTTGTGGTGAGTCGCGTTGGCTGTTCCATATGGAATCATGCAGCATGTAGTGATGATGATCGAGCTGAATGTTATCTATGTGATTATTGCACTGTTAATTAAAAATATGTCTAATGGACTTAAGATGTTAATAAACACGTTATAAAAAGCTTTTAATTTTCATGTTTTATTATCAAAAAATATTTAAAATAATGCGCACAATTCTCCACCCTCTGCGTACAATGAACCCATAGGGTGGGGAATTGTGCGCTTTGCACTTTTTTGTGTTTTTTGTTGTGGTACTTGGTTCTACAAAACATAAACAAATATTTCTTTTTACATAATATAAGTACATATAATATATGCCAATTTATTTGCTTCCGATGGTGAAAAAAAAAGTATATTACTATAGTAAATCTTCTCAGAAAATGCAAAATATGAATTGAATTTTCGATTCAAAAAACCATTGTTTTTGGTTTTTTATTTTTATCTTTTACAAAAAATTTTTTTTTTTCACGAAATTTGGTGAAAACTTACCTTTTTATTTCCCAAATACGCTGTAATTTATTTGATTTGAAATATTTATTTTTTCACCTTATTTTGAATTAATATCGAAAAAGCACCCTAATTTTCAATCGAAAATTCAATTCATTTTTTGCATTTTCTGAGAAGATTTACTATAGTAATATAATTTTTTTCACCATCAGAAAGTAGAGATTTCCACGAACAGAAAGCATACCAACTTTTTGAAAAAAGCTGATATTTTGACGGGTGAATTTTCGATTGAAAATTAGGGTGCTTTTTCGATATTAATTCATAATAAGGTGAAAAAATAAATATTTCAAATCAAATAAATTACAGCGTATTTGGGAAATAAAAAGGGTAAGTTTTCACCAAATTTCGTGAAAAAAAAAAAATTTTTTTGTAAAAGATAAAAATAAAAAACCAAAAACAATAGTCTAGTGTGGTCGTAGAATAACAATCTACCAATGTTGCTAGCTTGACATTCTTAATAGAAACTTTGTAGGTGGTGCCCCTGCAGATTCAGAATGACACAAAAAGCGTGTATAACATATAGTACAGTCTGTGAAGGGGAGAATTAATTATAATGAAAACTACATTTTTAAATCGAAAATTTTCTTTTATAACATGTTATTTATACCCTCAGGACCATTCGTCGGTCATAAAAAGTTGGTGCTCGACCTCCCTTATTTTACTACCCCTTAATATGCCTTTTATCAAAATAAAATATTTTTGTCGATTTATAAATTTTTAAATAATACGATTTTTAGCCTGAAAATAGGTTCCTATACGTTTTTTTGGTCGCTGATTACGAATCCGGCGTCAGTTTTCCAAAATAATAACGTGAAAAGCGGAAAATCGAGAAAATTGAACCGAATTTCCAATTTTAGAGTATTATTACGAGTTGCATATCATTTTCAATGTTTTTAAGTACGCTGGCAACGAATTTTCACTCAAAAAGTATAAATCTTTAAAAAGTATTGGAAAACTGTGAAAATTATTTGGAAAATTTGGAAAATTATGATTGCAAAACCATGCAATATATCGTTTTAGTGTTTTTTTTGGTCTCTGATCTCAAATTTAATATTTATAATGAAGAAAATTTTCTATTTTCCCGGAAAATGGCAAAAAAAATTTTCCAATTAAAAAATTTAAATTTTTTATTTAAAATTTAAATGTTGTATAGATGAATGTATAAATATCTAATGCGAGTTTACTGCGCTTCAGTAGGTGCCTGTAATTTTGTCGTGTTTTTTCTTGTCACTGACCTCAAATTTGATATTTATATTTAAGAAAAATTTTCTATTTTCACGGAAAATAGCAAAAAAAAAAATTTCTGATAAAAAAATTTAAAAAATTTAAGTACAATTAAATAATACATGTTTTAATTTTTTGGTGAATTTAATGTCAAATTTGATATTTAAAATAATAAAAAAATTTATTTAGTCGGAAAATTATGAAAAACTCCTGCAAGTAATATTATTTGGTTTTAAGCTGTAAATTAATAATTTTTTTATTGTTTTTAACTTTTTTTTTTCAATGATGATTGTGAGTTATCAAATTATAATAAAAATTTATCCTCAAAAAATTCCAAAAATATTAATAAAATAATTTTATTTTACTGCGTAGCATACAAAATTTTATATATTTTTTTAATGTCCCTGAAAACACATTTTTTGTTATAAATATTGAATAATTTTAATTAAGAAAAAAAAAATGAAATTAATAATTTTTTTTATTGTAAGCTTTTGAAAGTAATAAATTTTAAAATTTTTTTCTAAAAAATAAAAATAATACTTTATTTAATAAATAAATATAAAAAAAAAACAGAGAGTGTGCTTAAGACCGCACGGCAGAAGTGAAAACTTCATTAGCAATCGCAATATATTGATATCGTATTAGTAGTATTTGGATCGTATTAGTAGAATAAATGAGAAACAAGTCAGAACGATAAACCGCTCACTACACACACTAACCTCACAATGTAAACCAAATAATTGTCAAAATAGCACTCATATGCCAATAGCAGGGACTAAAGTACGCGTGGTTGTCACACCCATAGATCAACAAGTTTAAATTTTACAAATCTTTCTGCGGTAGCTAAGCAAATTCATTGGTATTAATGCGCATTGTTGCCGTTTGCAAATCACTATTGGCTAAGTGCCACCATTTTTAATTATTTTATTTATCATGATTGCCATCCATGTTTAATCATACATAAGCTATGCTTCTTTGTATAGAATTTATGCGATTTTCGTCTCGTAATTGTGAGCTTTAAATCGATATAATCGATGTTATCAAGTATCAAGTTACAAGTATTAAGTCTTCACCTAATTTTAGAAACATGTATTACACACAATTCCAAACCGACAATATATTTAGTGAAGATGATAAAATTCCAATACATATAATTTTGATATACAAATGTAATTGTTTCAGCCTTCAGGTTATACTATCTTACGTTATTTTTAATTTCATAAAAAAATTATGTTCTAAAAAAAACATTGATCAAAGCAATCTACTGTTTAAAACGATAGTTAAATAAGAAGCAAAAATTAAGCTTACACAACAACTTCATAATTTTTCATGATGATTAATGTAATAATGCATAAAGGACAAACAGACAGATATTCAATATTCAACAATATATTCAACAGATATTCAATATTTATTTAGCATGATGACTCGAATGCAAATTGCAAAAGACAGTATCAATATAACTTTAAAAAACTGCGTTATAGATCAATTTTTTAAAATTTGTATAAAGAAATTTTTATTATTTTTTATGAATTCATAAATAAAAAAAAATAATATTAATGGTTTAATTTAAATGGTTTAACAACAATATTGAGTACATTTTAATGGTATTTAATAAAAATTAAATTAAAACAATAAAAAAATATGTACCACAACCAGAAGTTGAACTCACTACCTACAGCACATCAGTCGAGCACGATATCCACAACGCAATTTTAAATGTTAAGAAATGATAGATTGATAAATTGATATATGATGGAAATGCTGACGGATCAGCATAACTTACTGCCTACAGAAAAATCTGTGTGTGGTGCGCCAAAAGAAGTTTTCACTTCAAAAATTATATTAAAATATAAGAAATATTATTCTAAAAATCTTCATCATCCGATTCATTTTCAAGAACTGGATATTGTTGTTCTGATGCAAGCTGTTGTTCTGTTTCACTTTCATTTTCTGTGTCATTTGCACGATTTTCTTGATCATCGGTGGTTATGACACATTCTTCATCACGAGGTGCATCACTCGGTTGAATATTTGTACAGGTGTCCCCCTTACTGCAAAAACAACTTAATGAGCAATACATGCTATTTTTTCGACACCCACAAGCTCGTCCGCATCCAGTTTTACATGAACACATAATTACATTTAAAATGTCTTCAGGAGCTGGAGAAGATAACATTCGAGTAGGGCATAGGTCACCATCAATAATTTTCCACCCCCAATCAGTAGGATTTAATTCTTGTGATAAGCCTTGATAAAAACCAATCCACGTTTGAACTTGGAAATACACTCTTTTAAGATGTTCTTTAAAACCATCAACAGATGGAGGTAAAGTAGCAAGATTAACAGATGTCCTTTTCGTAGATTTTATATTTGCAGATGTTTTTGCGTAAAAAAGGTTAAATCTGTACTTGTTAAGTTGCTGACTCGGGCTCAAATCTTTTTCGTCTGTTGTTGGTTTATATTTATATAATTGTAACAAGCACTTTATTCCAGAATCTAATATTTCTTCGATATTTGTTACGCGCTGCTTAAATACAACTGCACATTCACGTAACTCTTTTCCCTCTAAATTATTTTTGTTCAAACTTTCAAAAAAGGATTTTTTTCCTTTGTTGAAAAACCCGGATGTTGTATCACATCCCGTAAACGAGTGGGCAAACAAGAGATGATCTTTGACGTTGGCGTATTGGTCATCTAGACTTTTAGTAGAGAATAGTTTTGGTGGCTCTGTTCCACTACTACTTTTAGGCTTCAAAAAATAAATAGTTTGATTTTCAAAAACAATCGGAGATGATGTTTCACTGGCCGCACTAACGTCAACTCGTCCTGACAAAGCTATTAAAATGATAAGGACATCAATATCTTCTGACACTACAACTATTTTCTTATTAGCATACAAATCGCTACTAATAGCTTGAGTAGCAATCGTTCTGTCGGCATCTCTGGTGCATTTTATTGATTTATAGTTATTTGATAATAAGTTATTATGTAACAAATCGATGATTTTTTTTTTTGTTATTTTTATTACAAATAAATTTGCTTTTCTCAACTGTTAAATTTGTATTTTCATCAAAATTATACTCAAAGGACATAAATTTTCGAGTTCTTCTGCTTCTTTCGGCTGATTTTGTCGTTAAATCATCGTAACCATCAAACACAATGGTTGCATTTACACCAAAATTTCTTTGGATATAACCAATGTAATTTTTGATTATATTAGAAAATGTATCACCGGTTTTCCAATGTACTTTATGGAGTAACATCCCGCCATCAACAATGTAATAATAATTTTCTTTGTCCAGTATTATATCAAGTGGCTTGAAAAATTGATACAGATCTGATTTTGTGTTTTTCCGCATTCCAAATTGATCAAACAATGACAATGGATATGGTGCCAACTCGTACGAAAATAAATTTTCCAAGTCTTTTTTATCAGGAGAACTCATATATAAGGCACATACCCGTTGAAAAATCAAGTCAGTACAAACGGGAACTAATTGCTTGTTGATTAAAAGAGTCGTATTGGCTTGCTCTAAGTTGCGAACTATGTTTTCTTTAGATAATGTTATATCTTTGAAATTTTTACCTTCAAGTCCTATCATTACAGCTAAGCCTTTTTCAAATGCATTGAAACAGTTTACTTTTTCATCAGCTATTAAACCATTAGATATTGAAACAAGCCCCTTTATATTACTATTAAATGGATTGTGACATTCTAAAAATTCGCGCAACTTTTCAACTGCCAAAGCATCAATTTTTTTTCGAGCAACACTTGTATCCTTATGTTGAAAAGATTTTTCAAAAGAAACATTTGTGAATTTTTCTATCGATTCAATAACATCTTTGGTGGTAGTAGTTCCTTTCAACCATGTGTTTTCAGGGACATTAAAAAATATATAAAATTTTGTATGCTACGCAGTAAAATAAAATTATTTTATTAATATTTTTGGGAATTTTTTGAGGATAAATTTTTATTATAATTTGATAACTCACAATCATCATTGAAAAAAAAAAGTTAAAAACAGTAAAAAAATTATTAATTTACAGCTTAAAACCAAATAATATTACTTGCAGGAGTTTTTCATAATTTTCCGACTAAATAAATTTTTTTATTATTTTAAATATCAAATTTGACATTAAATTCACCAAAAAATTAAAACATGTATTATTTAATTGTACTTAAATTTTTTAAATTTTTTTATCAGAACTTTTTTTTTTGCTATTTTCCGTGAAAATAGAAAATTTTTCTTAAATATAAATATCAAATTTGAGGTCAGTGACAAGAAAAAACACGACAAAATTACAGGCACCTACTGAAGCGCAGTAAACTCGCATTAAATATTTATACATTCATCTATACAACATTTAAATTTTAAATAAAAAATTTAAATTTTTTAATTGGAAAATTTTTTTGCCATTTTCCGGGAAAATAGAAAATTTTCTTCATTATAAATATTAAATTTGAGATCAGAGACCAAAAAAAACACTAAAACGATATATTGCATGGTTTTGCAATCATAATTTTCCAAATTTTCCAAATAATTTTCACAGTTTTCCAATACTTTTTAAAGATTTATACTTTTTGAGTGAAAATTCGTTGCCAGCGTACTTA
The DNA here is from genome assembly GCA_963693315.1 of Diogma glabrata. NCBI lineage: Eukaryota > Metazoa > Arthropoda > Insecta > Diptera > Cylindrotomidae > Diogma > Diogma glabrata. The sequence goes on from OY856186.1 coordinate 407,617,370, forward strand.
AAAACATTGAAAATGATATGCAACTCGTAATAATACTCTAAAATTGGAAATTCGGTTCAATTTTCTCGATTTTCCGCTTTTCACGTTATTATTTTGGAAAACTGACGACGGATTCGTAATCAGCGACCAAAAAAACGTATAGGTACCTATTTTCAGGCTAAAAAACGTATTATTTAAAAAATTATAAATCGACAAAAATATTTTATTTTGATAAAAGGCATATTAAGGGGTAGTAAAATAAGGGAGGTCGAGCACCAACTTTTATGACCGACGAATGATCCTGAGGGTATAAATAACATTTTATAAAAGAAAATTTTCGATTTAAAAATGTAGTTTTCATTATAATTAATTGTACGACGATTCCCCCTTCACAGACCGTACTAATAGTAATTGAAAAAAAAATCAATGTAGGTACATATAATCTGATTTTATCAGTTAAATAATGCAATAAATTTAATTAAACAATCATTTTAACACATAGTTCATTAAGTATCGTACTAATTAAAAATCACAATTCAACTGATGTGACTTATTAACCTTTTTCATTAAATAAATTAACCCAACTCAACACCAAATCTACATCATCATATCATATCAATAAAACAAAATCATATATGCATAGTAGCATCAATCAAATGTTTATTTTTGGTACACCCATAATCCTCATCGCATATCTCATATATCAATACCACGTTTATCAATACCAACAAAAAAATACGAAAATAAAAACAACAAAAAAACAAAAAGCTCACAAATTAAGTAAACATTTGTTTTATATAATTAAAAATCAACTCATTTAAATTAATTTAATAGAATTATTTATTTATTAAATTTTCGAATAATTTTCGTTTTCGTACTTAATTATGCTCAGTTTTAATTTATGTACACATGTGTACGAGGGTGAGTTAATAAGAGCTTTATGATATTGATGCGAATATGAATTTTCTGGAAATTTGATATTTGCCAACAATACAAACCAATACAAATTTATATGAAATCATTCTCGATTAATAAAAAAATAATCCCAAAATAATAACAGGAAAAAATTTCTGACATTAAAAAATACTTTTATAACTAAAAGAGTTAATTAATTAATAGTTTTTAAGCTTTCTAAAAAAATTATTTTTTTTAATTACAGAAAAATAAAAAAAATATAATGATTAAAAAAGAAATTAAAAGGATTCTGGTAATCAATTTTCTTTTCATTAAATATTTATTTAATTTCAAAATAAAAAACTTTTGAGCTGATTCAAAGAAAGTAAAAATCAAGAAAATCGTTTGGTTTAATTCAAAGACGACAAATAAAATAAAGAAAACTGCAGAGATGAGGTTTTATTTAGTTAGTTAATTAAAACTTTGATCGATTTTCTTTTAGTTATTTAGTTATTAGCTCAAGAGTTTTTGTTTCTTTTTTTTTTGTGTAGTAGTTTTGAAAGCTTTTATAATATAAAATATTTAAACAGGAAAAACAAAAATAAAACTTAAGTAATTAACTGATTAGTTTTGAGTTGGTTAGATTTGTATATTTTACGAAGAAAGAGTGGTATGTTGACATTTTAAAAAAACACTTGTATGACTATAAATATTTTTTTTTTTGATAATGATTTGTTTGCATTAAATCTATACAGCTTCAACTTAATGGTGATTAATTAATGTGACCCGTTTTTATTTTCTGTTTAACGATTATCATTGATTATAGCTGCATATTTTTTTCGAACAGAAAACATTAAAACAACGATGATCAACGATCAAATTTATCTTAAGAAGTTTCAGTTTAATTAGGAACTATAATAATTTGAAGCAGAAAATTGAAATACAGTAACAAAACAAAGTGAAATGGAATAGAAAAAAAAATTTTAATAGAAGTCAAAATAAATAAAAATCTATTTTCGGTGAAATTTTGGAAACAATTTTTTCTGAGACGAAGATATATTCCTTCCACCCAAGTTTTGTCTGAAATGACATTTCAGGACTTTTTGACAATCTTCCCTCCCAACAAATCGTTGTGGTGAATTTCGAATCTTTTTATTTTTCCGCCAGGAGTTATTTTTCTTATGTTACGGTGGTCTCCATCAATGTAATATGTAATCAAGCTTAAAATAAATCTAGTTTGAGTTTTTCTGGAGCTGTAGAAGGAATATTCTAGCTGTGTTGTAGAGTAGTATAATTGAATTCCATAACACGAATGTTATTGTGGTCGCTGATCTCATGATCATATTCATTAACTTATGAGGGGGGTATGTTTATTTTAACACATATGTGCTTTTCCATAAAAATGTCAATATTCAAATATTGTTATTAAATACATAAATTATACATTCATCGAAATAATCTAAGATTTAGTTATCTCCAGATGCTGCTTTTATCACAAAAATAAAGTCAAAACATTTAATAATAATTTTGGTGTACTGATTATAAGCAGTTAATCAATTCACTAACATCAATTCGTACTCATTCACAATATTCTCATTAATTCTCTGCATAAATATTTTTATAATCTATATTTCTGCAAATTTTAGATCTTGTTGGCCTTGGAAATTATACATTTTCTCTTAGTAAGTTTAACAATTCATCATTACACCAATATTTGTATATGAGCAATTTCACACAAGTTCAGCAAATTTTTGGGAAATTTTGACTTAACCCCTTTTAATTTTGATTATTTTTTGTTTTTAGATAGTCTTTCATAAATAAAAAATACTAGTTCTCTTAGAATTTTTTTTTTCGACCGGTGGTGCCCCTCAATTTTTTATTATTTTGTGATGTGAGTGCATTTTGACGAGCGATTGTAGAAAAACTACTCAATCGATTTTCATAAATGATATGTCGTTGAATAGGTATTAGAACGAAGTTTTTAAAAATGTACACTGTTAAATTTTTTAAATAACTTTTAACGGTGTAACATAAGAAAATAACGGTGTAACATAAGAAAAGATGGCGCTACACCTTTTTTTTAAAACTAAATTGAAGCTTATTTTATAACTAACTACTTGTGAAAGTTTGGGACATGCGTTATTTTTTGTTTTAAAGATAAAATTCGTTGTGCATGTGACTGTCGGGAATCAGTTTTTTTGTTCTTAAGGAAAATTATAAAAATGGCGATATAAACTAAGAGATTTTTTTTTATGTTAAATATCAAATATTTTATTATTAGATGAACTTTTTAAAATATTATAAAAATTATATTGTACAAAAAAGAAAATATGAGCAATTTCCGTCAAGTTCAGCAAAATTTTGCGACATTTTGACTCGACCCTTTTTAATTTGGTTTATTTTTTGTTAATAACATTAATTAAGTGACATTAATTAACATTAATTGACTTTGTTTCATGTGGTAAATTAACAGAAGATTGTCATACTTTGAAGTGCAATGAATTTTCAAAAAAACTTCAACAACTGGAAAAAAGATTACTAAATTATTTTGACGTTAAAGGAATCCTTCAAGTCAAATATCAACAATGGAATACCACTGATCAATGCAATTTGGATACTTTAACAGAAACTAGAAGAATTTATGAAAACATTTTTTTGCCGTTTACAAATTTTGATACCACACAACTTTATAGCAAAAGCGCAATCTACATTCATTGAGGAAAGAAAAAAAAATAGAAGCAGGAGAGTGCTTCGTTCAAGGGGACTTTTCTGAAAAATAACGCCTTCATAATGCAGGATTCGGCTCAAGGCTATCATTATAATAATTCACAAGCTACTATTCATCCATTTGTCATTTACTTTAAAAGTGCCGCAAGTGAATATGAGCAAATATCTAGAACTTTTAAACTTTCTGTCCTGCCAAAATTTTTTATATACCCATTCATATTTCCGCAATCTTAAATATTATAATATGGCGGGGCTGAAATCTCAAGGCTCTGAGATATCAAGACTTCGGTCTGGGTTAAGGATTTTGATATAGTTTTCGGCAAAAAACTTTTATGGGGACATGGTTTTTAGTTTTGGGCAGCGATGTATATCACACATAACTTTTTGTTAAAGTACTTGTATTTTTTATCTCTGTTTAGATATGTATTACAGAACTAACACGAAACATCAATATGTTGTCGGAAAATTATAACAGATCATAAATTAACATAATTTAGTGAGAAGTTTATAAAATCAGCAAACTACTCAAAAAACCCTCCATTTACCGTTTCGAGAAAATATTTCAAAATCACAAATTCATATTTCTTTCAAAATTCCAAAAATATTGTAAAACTAAATAAAATCAAAAATTCAATTTTTTTCAAACAAAATTCTAAAAATATTTCAAAAATTATTACAAAATCAAAGATTAAAACTTTTTCAACAAATCTAAAAATATTGCATGAATTATAACAAAATCAAAAATTGTAACAGTTTCCAAAATTATACCAAAATCAAAAATTTTTCAAAATTCCAAAAATAATTCAAAAACTATAACAAATTCAAAAATTTCCATGTCCAATCACATTTTCAATTACATTTACGTCATAAAAACAGCTACATTTTTTTCCAAAAACTTGGCTAAAAAAATAAATGAAATCATTTTTTGACACACTTGACATTATTTTTTTGACAAACTTAGAATGCCATAATTCTCTATAATAGTAATAAAATTGCATGTCATACAAATGATTAATTTTAATTGGGTAAAAAAATAAATAAAAATCTTTCTTTTGACACACTTGACAACATTTTTTTGACAAACTTATAATGCAATAATCTAGATTTTGGTCTCAAATACCAATCCCGACCATCAAGATTTCTCCAAATTCAATGTTTCTACTCGTAATCAATTAAAATGAACGTTTTTTAAGCCAAAAATATGAAAATTTGCTGTTTTTGACACACTTAATGATTTTTTTGACACACTTCCGGTGCAGTTATCGAACACAGCGTCCTTTTAGAAAAAAAAATGTTTGAATTCCCTCCAGCGGTTTTCCCTGCAGCGTAAGCAATGACGGACGGCCGGCAGACAGACATACATTTTTTTTTTGCTTTTTTAGAATCAGTAGGTCCTAAAACGTCGAGAATGCCAAAAAAAGTGAGGGTAAGAATTTCACTTTTGGCTCATGAATGTAATACTTAGGTCTTTCAGAACGAAGTAATTTACTTATTGATGTTCATGTGAATGACAAATAAAAGTTAGAGTGTTCAAAATATTATTTTAAAAAATTAGAGGACATAAAAGCGAAAAAAAGTAGCAAAAACGCTAAAATTGAGATGTCTTTTTCGAAATTTCGTTTCTGCATCAGGCTATAACTTTTGGAATATCACTCCAAAGGACTTGAAATTTTACAGAAATCTTGAATTTGCCATGTTCTTTCAAAAACATATATGCTTTTTTATGTGCTCCTTAAGGGAAAATAACGGTGGCTACTTGAGTCGGTGTCTTCCACTTTTTATCGATTTCAAATTTTTTTATATTTTGTTTTTTTTGCGCTTGGAACATTCCTCAAATCGTAAATGCAATATTTTTTCGTTAAAGTACGCACAAAAACAAAAAAATCTATGTACTGCAATTTTATGTGCTCCTTATGTTGAGCTCGCAATACAAAAATAGCACAAAAAGTAAGAGATGCTGCAAAAACTTTTTTAAAAATTTAGGTTCGGCTATAACTTTTAGAAAATAACGTAAAATGACTTGAAATCTTACGGATATCCATTTTTTGAGATGTTATTTCAAAAACATATATGCTTTTTCATGTGCTTCTTAAGGGAAAATTACGGTAGTTTATGCATCTCGATTTTTGCCGCGTACGTCTTTAAGAGTTCGTATCTCCTCACAGACGTGGTATGAAATTTTATATGCATTTAGATGAAAATGTTGCAAAATACATACTAAAATTTCAAGCGTTAACTAGAACTTCAAGACGACAGTGGGGCGATTTTTCACGACAAAATGAAATTTAATACGTATTTAATACGAATTTGCCAGCAAATCCCCAATAACTTTTGGAACATACAATAAAAAATGAGGAACAAAGTTTTATTCATTTTTAGAGTTGATGAGGAGACTTTACCTAAAATTTCATGGGTGTGCCCCACGATTGAGAGATTTTCATTTTTATCATCAAAATTTAAAAGTTCCAGAGATTTGCTCATATATACAGCACTGAAGTTTTATACTCATTTCGGATATAAACGATCACAACAGTACTTCAGTCTATCATTTCATTACAAAACTTATTGAATTCATCAGAACGCATATAAATTCTAACATTAGGAAAATAATTTATAACACCGACGGTGCACCTTCTAAATACAAAAACAAACATAACCTAATTAACTTATGCCACCATAAAAAAGACTTTAAAGTTGATGCAGAATGGCATTTTCATGCTACCAGCCATGGAAAGGGACCTTGCGATGGGATTGGTGGTACACTGAAGCGTGCTGCACACCGTTATAGTATGGGGAACACTGATATTATTCAAACACCAAAAACACTTTTCGAATGGGCTTTAAAATGGAAATCTACCATGAACTTTGGATAGGCCGATAAAAATGAATATCAATTAACAAAAGAAAAATTACAAAATCGATATAAAAATGCGATTTCTGTAAATGGAACTCAAAAATTTCATTCTTTTGTACTATTTAATACTAAGACAATAAATGCAGAAATGTTTTCCAACTCAAAAGAAACTTTTGAATGTAAAATAAGTACATAATTTTTAATAACTATATTTATTTTCTTTAACCTACATATATAACTTGTATGATATTTTAAAAAGTTTATTCAATAATAAAATATTTGTAATTTAATGTTAAAATACAATCTTTTACGTTATGATTCCATAATAACATAATACGAACATAATTCTTCCAGTCAAAAGTTTATAAATATATTTAGTTATTTATACGGCTTTTTTGTTTGCAGTCGAGACTGTCAAATTATTTTTTATAAGAGTGACACGTGATTATTAAAAGTGGTAAATGACATTTCATTTCCTTATCCCATCTAATACAAAGAAAATAATTGCAGAAGTGTTTTCCTATTCAAAAGAAACTTCTGTTTGTAAAATAAGTAAATCATTTTTAACAATTGTATTTATTTTATTTATTGTACTACATATATAATTTTTATAATATTTTAAAAAGTTCATTTAATAATAAAATATTTGATATTTAACATAAAAAAAAATTTCTTAGTTTATAACGCCATTTTTATAACTTTCCTTCAGAACAAAAAAAAACTGATTGCCGACAGTCATATGCACAACGAATTTTATCTTTAAAACAAAAAATAACGCATGCCCCAAACTTTCACAAGTAGTTAGTTATAAAATAAGCTTCAATTTAGTTTAAAAAAAAAGGTGTAGTGCCATCTTTTCTTATGTTACACCGTTTTTTTCTTATGTTACACCGTTAAAAGTTATTTAAAAAATTAAACAGTGTACATTTTTAAAAACTTTGTTCTAATGCCTATTCAACGACATATCATCGCTCGTCAAAATGCACTCACATCACAAAATAATAAAAAATTGAGGGGCACCACCCAGTGAAGACCCCTGGTCGAAAAAAAAATATTCTAAGAGAACTAGTATTTTTTATTTATGAAAGGCTATCTATAAACAAAAAATAATCAAAATTAAAAGGGGGCAAATCAAAACGCTCATATATATAATGCTAATCAATATTTGGTTTTTACAATACAACTCATTGAATGAGTATTCATTAATTGAATTATACAAAAATCTGTTTTAAATAAATGTTTATCTACCAATTCAATTTAAAAACTGTCACCTGCTTACACTAAACCACATTATGTTAATACAACACAAACTTAAGTTAGAGCAATGTCACTGACAAGGGGGTATATGTGGAAACAACGAAATACTAAGGTCTAATTATGGTCATACATACTTACAATATTGGTCAAGCTGTATATGTAAAAGTATTTGTAATAACCGCAATATAGTAAAGCAAAGAGACTTTAATTAGACATAGATAGTCTCTGTGTATTGCGCGAGTATTCCCATAACAAGAGTAAAACGCAAAGGTGGGAAAGATTCTTCAAACGTATTCCCAGCGCAGTTTACGATCCCACGTACCTTATTTGGGTGGAACTTCTTGACTGCTGCGAGAGGGTTGTGAGTGGTGAAGTGCCATGGCCCCGATTTTGTTGACCCCTTGATGGTAATTACCATCTAGGTCATCCTATCATGGTTATATCAGCACGTACACGGGTTTTAATCTAACTGCCATGGTCTTCGAAAATTCTATTTGTTAGAGCATAACCTGTTGGAAGGTACGAATAGCGTAGACCAGTGGACGATAACAGGGAAAGGGATTGCCTGTCGTTCGGGTCGCTGTGACTGACGTTCTCTCTACACCTCCGCCAATCTCTTATTCTTAATACAGGTGCTCTGCTCCGATGGTCTCTTTTTCTTGTCATGGCGAACGGTGAGTATAAAAATGCCGTCCCATAGCTTTCTGAGCCATAGCTAAACCACTTCTGTCTTCTTATCATCCGTCGACTTCACCGAGGCAACGTCCCAAAGCTCCCTTTGTTGTATTTGGGTTGTTTTAATATTTTACTTATTTTTGTTTGTTTTGGTTGTTCAGTGGGTAGGTGACAGAATAGGTAATAGGTTCGTCTTTCCACCACTTTTGTCAGTACGGTCACTAAAATAGATAACTATAGACAGCTTTTACAAATGAATTCCAATTGAAGAGGGTGTCAAGCGCCGTTGAAAACTCCAGCATTACGGGGTAAATTATGAAACGAGTGAAACATTGTAATTTTTATTGGAGCAATTGTAGTTGAAGTGGTGTGTGTGATAGTCTTGGTTTATCCCGCTTTTGTAGTCGTTAGACTTCCTATTCTTTGATCCTCTTTTGTATTATGAAACTTTGCGTGCAATTTAGCATTTGTACTGTTCTAAGGAAATGCATATTCGAATTCACGGACTGCAGCTAGTCGGAAATTGATAATTTCATGGCACGCATCTCCTCTAAAGTTCGTGATAGTGATTCCACTATCAGAAATGCACAGTATTTATTACAAAATTTATCACCGATCAAGAAAATCTCTATTAGAAATTTTTTTACCAGCATAGGTAAGGAATTAAAACAATTATCTTCTAACTAAAAATTTTAGAACATTTTTTTATTTATAATTAATTCATGTTTCTGCAAAAACTATAAATGTAAAATTAGTAAAAAATAAATGTAATACTGCCTTATGTAAATTATCAGAGCAATTGAAAGGTGATTTGTCAAATTCAATGATTACATTACGTTTTAAGGATTTTTATTGGGCGAAATACAAATAAAAATAGAACGGTATAAAAAGGAAATACGAAACTACAGAAAGCTATGAGAAATCCTATCACTGAATATAACAAAATATTACAAAAAAATGGAAAAAAATGAAAATTTGGTTTCAACAGATCAAGTAATATCTGAGATATCGTGGGAAAAAGCAAAGCATCTTGATGAATCTTTGGTACATTTCATTTGAAAATGAAAGATCTGGATTTATTTCAAAATTGGAAAAAATGGCGAGAACCTCCCGAATACCTGTTTATTTGAACCCTAAATTACTTTTAGGTTCCTATATTATCTGGCTTTCAATCTTATTGAGACTTGGTTTATAAGGTTTTAGTACTGTTTCCATTTTTTGCTTTAATTTTTTAATATATTTTTAATACTTACCCTACAGTTATAAATTAATTTCTTTAGATTATAGGCTACATTGGACAAAGGGGTGGGTGCTCACCATACAGGTGAATTTTTTCACTGTGATTTTTTTGTTTGTAGGAACCATATAACATTCGTTTGCTAATTAATTTTGATGACTTTTTGACAAAAGATGCAAATATGTATGGCAAGAACTCAATAACAATAACATTAGTACCTTCCGGTAAAAGTTTTTTTTGCATTTTTATATTTTTTTCAATGTCGTTATCCAATTGATAAGCGTTTTAGCGATAATGGGCAATGCAGTTGGTGCCTCTGGAGCACATGTTTTTGTAATTAGAACTACGCGAAATCTTTAACAATATTTATGCATTAGTTGAAGTATTTGATGGATAAAAGCTTACTTTATATCCAGAATATTTTGTTTCTAGAGTTGTGGTAAAGTCAGCCTATGTATCACTATAAGCGTCGCCAATATGTTTTTCTTTCAATCATGTATTATTTACCCGATTTTCAGATCAATTTTTTTTTTTTTTTTCAAATTTATAATTTCACAAACAAATACAACTAGGCAAACTCATACGTAGAGCAAATAGAAATTTGATATACGACAAATAAACAAACAAATAGTGGTTACAAATTGAATTGAAAAGTAATCAATTCGGATATGTACAACAAAACAGAATTAAAAAATAATTTTTTTTTCAAATTTATTATTGATCGGATATAAAAAATTGCTTGAAATGTATTAAATTTATTGTGATTACTTTATATAAAAAGCTTTGTTGTACAATTGGATAAAATTTGAATTGTGCAATGTACAACAAATTCTAGACAAAGTAAATTTAATTGGATTAAGAGCTAGGAAGCAAATCAGAAGCAACCGTCGTTATAGTAACGATTTGAAGTTCAACTTTTTTCTTAAATAAAATACATTGGAAGATACATTTTTAATGAGATATTTAGGAATTACTTTTGTTTTGCTAATTACAATCAAAAGCATGACACGTCCGCAGATAAAATTGAAACCAACGTCACATTGTCCAATACACGTGGTTTGGTTGATTGGTCTCGTTTGCTTTTAGAACCATTAAAATATAACATAGTTGCAGAATACAGAATGCATTTTATACAATACATAGCAAATTAGAAAATAGTAGTATCATCCCATTTTTAATTAAGTTTCATAAAAAGTTTTCATTTTAATTTATAATTTTGATTAACCTCGTCTATTAATTTCTATTTAACTGTTAAATAAATAAATTACTAATTTCACTTCATTTAAAAATTCTGAATACTAAACAAAATTTATTTGCATGTACATTTTGTCACACTTAGGATAAAACATTTTCTGAAATTTATATATAATTATGGAAGATTCTTGTATGAAGATGTTTTACGTTTTTTTAAGCTTTAATGAAATAAATTCATGAATAGAATATTAATTTTCCTTTCAATCCTCAGTTTTTCTTTCACATTTTTCTAGTTTTTTCTAGTTTTTTTTTTGGCTGTGAACTCAGAGTGTATATTATTCATAACTGGAGTGGAAAACTTGTTGGGTTTTGAATTTAATAGAATTTAGTGCTGTTGAACGATGCTGATGGATTTTATATTAAACATTAGAGTAAATGGATGAAGAAAAAATAGTTGAAAGGGCTCTTACTTATCATTATTAGTTTGAACTATTAGTTTGAACTATTAGTTTGAACTATTCATTATTTAGACAGGAAAAGAAAGGTGTGGGTGATATTAGGACGAACAACCATATAGAGATGTCTAATTTAAGCTTATATAGTTGAGGGTAGCGAAATCCGAAATTCGACGTCCACGCCGTGCAACTTGGTGCATTAAAAACCAATGCGACCCAAGCTTTTGTTCTACATGTTAGGGGTGGCTGGGAGCGGGCGTCTGTCTTGGATCAAGCGGCTTGCTATATAAACGTGTTAAAAGATTGTTTCTGGTAGCCTTGAGATGCAGAACGTACCCATTCACGTCAATTTGGGTTGGGCTTAAGGTTAACACCCTAACCCCGGAAAAAAACTAATTTGTTAAATTTGGTTATCAGAAAGAGAATAATAGACCAGGATTTCAAAATAGAATTTTACCTGGACGTGAAAAAGGACCAGACTACTGAATTGGAACGTAGAACATGCGCAGCCTGAGCGCTCCTGATGATCTTATAAGTCTAGAAACAGAGGCTGAGAGGTATAGGATGGATATCATAGCTCTGCAAGAAATTAGACAGCCGATAATCGGAAAACAAGATTTGGATAGTCTGCACTCTCTGTACTATAGTGGGTCATCTTTCTCGAAGAGAATTTGGAACTTGCTTTCTTGTAGTGATTTTTTCGCTATGTTTCTTATGTTTGTTGGGAGCATACAACATTCGTTTGTCATAAAAAAAAATATAAAGCGATAACTAAACAATGGGTGAAATTTTTTTAACTGTATATTTCTAAAATGAATATTACTATCGCGAATTTTAACCAAATGAAATTTTATCAATTGAAATGGGGATTATATCAGGATAAATAAGGTAAACGCATAGGATAGGGACCGGATACAAATAAATAGGACAATAAAGGGGTGGCAGTCAAAAGGCCCGCTCCTAAAATCCCCGGCGACAAAAGGCCCGCGATAAAACGCCCGGGACAAAAGGCCCGCGACGACAAAACGCCCGGGACAAAAGGCTTGCGATGACAAAACGCCCGGGACAAAATCCCCGCAGCGACAAAACGCCCGGGACAATATCCCCGCGGCGACAAAACGGCCGGGACAAAAAATCATGCAAAAAATCGAAAAATAATATTCTGTTAATTTTAAAAATCTATCTTTGATCGAAGGTCTGCAAGGTCACAGAAGCGAGCCAAATAAAATGAATATAAAAACCAAGAATTATATAACCCTATTCAATAAAATTAATATAAAAACTAAGAATTATAAACCCTTTTTTAGGATTCTTGCTTCTGGGGATTTTGTCGCCGGGCCGTATGTCCTCAGGAGATTTTGTCGCCGGGCCTAATGTCCTGAGGGGATTTTGTCTCGCCAGGCCTTATGTCCTCTGGGGATTTTGTCGCCGGGCCTTATGTCCTCAGGGGATTTTGTCGACGGGCGTTTTGTTGCCGGGGATTTTGCGCCGGGCCTTATGTCGGTAACCCACAATAAAGCAGTCTGTGACGCGCAATTTTTTATATTATTTGTCATCACTGTGAGGTGCATCTTTTAAAAATATTTGTAATCAATCGCTTTATGAGGCGCAGTTTATTATACTAGTTTTCATCAACCTTTCAGTGATTCGCAATTTGTTATATTGATTGTAATTAATTACTCTGTGAAATACGTTACGGGCACTTGCTGTTGTTTTAATCTATGAAAAGTTTTACATATATACATTAATAATATTGTCACGCTTAACAAATTCACTTCGAATTTGCGTTACTCTCAATTCGCTCAACGTAATTCCCATATCACCTTATGGACTCGATCACTGATTAGTAGGCAGAACACAAGGTTTTATTAAATATTAAACACATTAATTGTTTCTTTCATAACAACAGGAAAACAATACAGAAAGCAATATTCTTAACAAGAATATTCTTTCAATAGCTTCAGAAACTCCAACGGTTGATTTTAGAAATTTCTAGTGTAAACACAGCTTCCAAAATAATACACAAAATATTTCTATTCATTAACGCTTAAAAATTTATTCACAATTAAAAAAAACTACTTTTACCAACACGGTTTTATGTTTGCGATACAGCGTCTCGTTTACAATTAAATTTTTATTTAATAATTACATACAACTTAAACTATTTCCACTATCACAATCTAATATAAAATAACTTTACACTATCGCAGTCTTATTTAAAACAAATTCTCATTTCGCAATATAGAATTCCTTATATATAATTCTGTTTAATTTTTTAAATATGTATTCTATATAAATCCAAAATGTCTATATAAAGAAAACTCGGGAAATTTATTTAACGTTTTTACTTTGTTCTTTTCCTTGAACGATGTGACGTTGACTTTACTTCTGAACTATTTTATAATTAAAATTGAGGCTGAATACCATTTTGTTTTGTATTTCACTGCGATTATGTAAAATCGGAACAACATTATTTTGTAGCAATCCCGAAAAAACCACTTCCTCTCTCAGTAAAATATGTTGCTTGAAATTTTTTTTTCAAAATCTCCAGCCTTAAGAAATGTCGGTTCCGAAATGGAATCAAGTTTTAGTTAAAAAAAAAGCACTTGTCCCCAATTTTCAATACAATACACAATAAAAAGATCGCCTGCAACTGAAAGATGTAGAATTTCCAAAAACTACTTCTTCAACTATAAGAATACTTTAAAGCATAAAAACAAGCGCTCGGGATGCCTTCCACCGCTTATCCCAATGTCGTCCAAAAACTATTCAGTTCTTTAACAACTAAATCTTTATCTTTTCCTAGTGTCATCAAAATTGATTAATGAACGAAGTTTATTGTGTTAAACTTTAAATACTTTAAACTTGATTGAACTTGTACTTGATCATTACCTCCTCATACTAATTGAAATCTTTTTCATAAGCTAATCACAATCACTTCATTATTGTAGGATGTTGTGGAAAAAGACACTGGGAAAATGCAATAACGGCAAAAATTTTTCCCAAAAAGTGCAAAACGGGAATTTGGAATGCTGCACTTTTGTGAACCGTCTTAAATATCTATCTACCAAGTTTTATCCAATCTATTATAAGGTACAGATGTTATTGAGCTTTTTAAAAATAGGTGGTCGGCAGGCCCCACCACTTAATATCCAAACTAATCAGGTCCCTTCCATACAATTTGCATAATTAATTCACCAACGAATTGCTCCCAACAAACATAAAAAACATAGGAAAAAAATCACTTGGTGTATGGTAGATCTTCCAAACCTTTATCCAATGTACCACAAAAGCTAATAAAATATTTCTCATAATAATTGAAACCTTTTACCAACCTTGTGATGGGATGTACAGTAGGGATAAACATTGGAAAAGTTAAAAAAAACTTTTTAACCGAAAGTGACAAACCAGAAGTTTGTTATGAAGTGTGATTCAGACTTCGTGATTGAGAGTCGAACCGCTTTCCTACATGCATTGAATTTACATTGACGGAAGTTTTCATGGTTGTTTTCGTTTTCCCTTTAAACAACGTCGTTTCTTGTACTCAATCCATGATCATCATCTACAATGGTTTCCGTTTGAAAATTGTCATGAAACAGTTGTGTGCTATTTCCCAATGTAATTTCTTCTATTCAATTTGTAATCGTTAATCGCTATCAAATTATCATAAAACAGTTGTACATTATCATTAATACATAATCGCGCTATTTTCATGTATCATTCTTACAATCGTTTCGTAATCGATATTTTTTTGTAATTCTTTTCCAATTTTTTTAATGCAAATTAGTGATACAAATTCCTTAGTGGCTTTTCAGTCATTAAAATTTGCTACCAGTTAATGCTACCATTTTTTATACTATAAATAGAACGCGATAGATCGCTTCTGTCTCTTATTTGCTCAGTCTTGTGTAATTTATTCTCTTGTGAATATCAAAATTTGTGCTATTTATTTTGAATTCACGTATTTTCTCTTAAATTTAAGTAAATAAATTTTTAATTAGATTCAATTGAATTAGTTTAATTGGTATAATTTTTTTATTAGATCAAATTTTAGTGCAATTTAGAAAAATAATTTATGTTTGTACTGTTAAAAACAGAAAAAAATCTCGTATTCTATCATTCGCGAAATAGGAATCACATGTTATCTGACAGTTTGTGGAATAAAAATGTCAAAAAAAGTCACAAACTTATTTGTTGAGTGTAATTTATTTTGTGATTAATGTTAATTTATTTTGTGATTAGTGTTAATTTAATTTGTGATTAATGTTAAATTATCTTGCAATGCCTAGCCAGAGCCATATAAACCAATTCCTTTTATTACAATAAGTCTTCCATAACGCAATTATGTTTTTTGAGTAAATTGATAAAGAATTTTTAACTAGAATCCACCGAAAAACTTTTCTCGGCCTATATTGCGTGATAATTAGTCAAATTTGCATGCTTAAAATAGAATCTACTTGAAATCCTGATCATAAATTCAATGCTAACGTTGATCACGGAGAACACCTTGGTGAAATCTGGTCAAGGTTATTTAGCTCCATTAATAAACAAGGAAGCAAATTTAATTGGTAGTAAAATTAATATAAACTGCTTTGTTTTGTAACTCAATTGGATATTGGCTTGAGTTTTTTTTAAGTTACCTGTTTAGCATTAATTATTAATAAATGCTAATATAAATAAATTCACTATCTTCAAAATTGTGGGTAATTAAAAAAAAAAATAAAAATTAACAAAATATAACCTTTGTGAAAGTTGGACAATGGTGATTAGCTCCATTAATAAACACGGAAGCAAATTTAATTGATTTTTTTTTTTTATTGGAGGGCCTTAAGACTTACAGTTCAAGTAGCACTGCGACCTGAAGGTCTATTGTGCTTACCCTGATTTTGTTATCAGTCAGTCGTCGTCTGAGCCGTTACTGGTTGTATTCTGTCATCCAAGTTGAGACTTTTAATAAAATTAATTAGCTCAATTGGAGTGACGTTTTGTGGTAATGGAAGTGTTAGTCTTCTATGACCAAGTTGGTTGTATCTGTGTCCAGAGAGTTCAGGACAGCTGCAGATGACGTGTTCCATCGTTGCCGCGTTCGAGTAGCAGAATCTGCACCTGTCGGAAACAACAAGGCCTATTTTGTTAAGATGGTGGTTTAAAGGACCATGTCCAGTAACGCACCACGATAAAATTCTAAGAGACTCTCTGTTTAAGTCGATTGTTTTTAAGGGTGAAACTGGGAGGTTACCTAGAAACTTCTTGGAGTATACTAGTCTCTCTCTGCTTCTCCATAATTTAGCATTTTGTTCTTGTTCCCTTGTGGATTGTGCTTTTGAGCGAACTCTTGGCCATTCCAAAGCATGGTTCCGGTCCAACAAATTTTTTATTGGGACCTTGTTTTGCTAAAGCGTCAGCGATAGCATTTCCTTGTATTCCTGTGTGGCTAGGTGCCCACACAAGTGTTACTATGTTATTGCACGAGATTTTTAATAGATTTTGGTAGCATTCCCATACCAGTTTTGAATCAAAGCGCGTAGATTTTAGTGCCAAGAGTGCTGCTTGGCTGTCAGAGATAATATATATTTCAATATTTTGGTATTTTCTTTCAGCGCATAGCAGAGCACAACTGCTAATGGCAAAAATTTCGGCTTGAAATATGGTTGTTGTGGTGCCTAAGGCAACCGTTTGTTTTGTTCTAGGACCAAACACTCCTGCTCCCGTGCCCATGTTGGTTCGAGAACCATCTGTGTACCAGATGCTGGCGTTATGTGGCAGTGACCGTATGTAGTTTTTAATAAGATCTCTGGCCAATATCTTGACATCAAAGTGCCTGTGTAAATCTATTGTTTTTGGCATACAATCCGAAATATGGTATGTATGCAGTTCAGCTTGTAATTCAGAAAGGATTTTAAGGTGTCCAGCTAGATTACCCGGCTTAAACCCTTCTGTGAGCTGCAGTCTATGAACGCTCAACACCGCTACAGATTTAACATGTAGGTGCAATGGAGAAAGCTTTAGAAGAATCTTCATTGCTGACGTTGGCGTGGTTTTGAAAGCACCTGTGGCACTAAGACACACAAGCCTTTGTATTTTTGTAAACATATTTTGAGCAGTTATTTGGCGCGTTTTAAGCCACCAAACTAAAGCTGCATATGTTAGAATTGGTTTTATAATACTTTGGTGCAACCAAAGTATCATTTTTGGGCTAAGACCCCATGTTTTCCCAAACAGGTTTCTGCATGTGAAGAAAACTTTGTTTGCCTTATCAGAGATATATTTCAGGTGTGGGTTCCAAGTTAGTTTGCTATCCACGATCACACCTAAATATCTAACCTCTTTTGATGTTTGTATTGTTTGTGAAAACGACAATGCTTGTTTTTTGGAGATTGATTGACAGTCCCAATCTGTTGCCCCACTTTGATACAATATTAAGAGCTGTCTGGGTTCGACCAGCGACAATGGAGTCATGTTTTCCTCTAACCATGACTGCCAAGTCGTCGGCATAGACTACAGTGTTGAAGCCGGAATCATTTAGCTTAGTGAGGAGATCATCAGCCATCATTACGCAAAGCAGCGGAGAGAGCACGCCCCCTTGCGAGCAGCCTCTAGATGCAGTAACAGTCACTGAATAATCACCTAGTGTAGCCGTTATCTTCCGACTCTGTAGCATCTTGATAATCCACGCAATGATAAGCGGATTTATATTTTTCTTTGTGGCCATTTCGATGATAGCATTGAAGTGGACATCGTCAAAGGCTCCTTGTTTGTCCATAAATGTGCATGCAAGTGCCTCCTTATAGTTTAAGGTGCTCTCAATTTCTTTCACCATTTTGTGCAACGCCGTTTCAGTAGATTTCCCAGTCTGATAGGCGTGCTGGCTTGAGTTGAGAGGGTTTTGTTTGAGACATACATGACGGATGTGATAGTCCAACATCTTTTCCATTGTTTTTAATAGAAAAGATGTAAGACTTATTGGTCTGTATGATTTGGCTTCATTTGGTTTTTTTCCTGGCTTAGGTATAAAAACAACTCTGGTTTCTCGCCATATCTGAGGAATGTAAGCAAGGCGAAAGCTTGCTTTGAACAAACGCATGAGATATGGAAGAATGATTGTTAGACCCTTTTGCAGAAATACCGGAAAGATTCCATCACCTCCTGGAGATTTATACGGACCGAAGGATTCTATAGCCCATCTCGCTTTGTTGGGGGGTGAAAATTGTGTTGGCTAAATGATCTGCAGTACTTTTAGTTGCAGGATCTAGAAGATGACGTCTTCGTTGGCATTATCTTCCGTGCTCCATTCTATTGAGCCCGGAAAGTGGGTTTGAAGTAAAGTATCTAGTGTCTCAATGCAGCTGGTGGTATACGTACCATCTGGTTTGCAGATTGAGCCTAGAGGGTTTGTGTGATCAGACGACATCAATTTTTGGAGTCGAGCTGCAGCAGGCAGATTATCTATCGTATTGCAGAGCTCTTTCCAGCTATTTCTTTTTGATTGTCTGAGTTCTTTATTATAATTGGTTAGAGGTACTCGGTACTCTATCCAATTATTTGTTGTTTTTGCTCTGTTAAAGAGCTTACGAACTTTATTCCTTTTCCTCTCCAAGTTACCATTCCATCAAGGTACATCTCTGCATCTTTTGGATTGAGTTATTGGAGTATTAAGGTTGTATGCCTCAGTGATAATTTCTTGCAAATTATTTGCTGCAGAGTCGAGCTCAAATGTAGAGTTGATACTGCCGCAACTATTTACATTATCATGAAGATACGCTGTGTAAAGTTTCCAGTTGGTTTTCCTCGGGTTTCTAAAGTACTGGATGCTCTTTGGGTAGTGTTCTATGTTGAAACATATATAAGCATGATCAGACATAGAAGCTTCCTTCGAAACATGCCAGTTCTTAATATGGTTACTAGCGTTTATGTTAGTTAAAGTAAGGTCATGGACCTCACCTCTGATTGCGTTTCTAAAGGTAGGCTCACTACCTTTGTTTGCAATAAACATATTGTTTGTATACAAAAATTGAAGCAGACGCTCGCCTTTTGTGTTAATGTTACTACTTCCCCACACAGTGTGATGAGCGTTAGCATTACACGCTATTATGAGGTTGTAGTGGTTATTGTTGCAATACTTGATGAGTTTCTCTACCATTTCTGTTGGTGTCTCGTCCTCATCCCCCGGAAAGTATGCAGAAGCTAAAATGAATTTACGAAATCCACCTTGAGGAAGATGAATTTCTATCTGGACCGTTGTAAGATCTCTACAGATAAATTCATTCAATGGAAATATTTTCAGATGTTTGTTGAAAAGAATCGCGGTTCGCGGTCTTTCCACATCTGAGAAATAGATCAGTTTTGTATTTTTGTTTGACGATAGACCTTTTATTCTTTTACTGTCTGCCCACGGCTCCTGTATGTACGCAAGATCGTGAGCATTCTGTTCAATTAACCGGTTCAAATTAACTGAGACCATTTCTGATCTGTGCAGATTAATCTGAACGCAACTTAATTTAGGTACTAGAGATTTTTGTCTATATCGTACAGGAGTTCTGTCTAACTTAGAGTAAGCTGTAGAATCATACATTACCCTAGAGTCAGACATGGTGTGTGTACTATCCGAATTAGGATAAGCTGATAGATCAGGCATGGTCCTAGAGTCAGACATGGCATGTGTGCTGTCTGGTTTAGGATATGCTGATAAATCAGGCATGATCCTAGAGTAGGACATGGTGCACAGTTTTGATGTTAGTTTATGTGATGCGTTTGGAGAAGCATCGCTCTCATATAAAACTTTATAGTTTTCCATACAATATTTATGGAGAAAATAGGGAGGTACATTGGTCAACCACAACAGAGCCCTGTGCTGTGGTAAGGCTATTGAAACTGGAGGGCGCCTGGTATCCAGAGTTCCGTACTAGTAATCAAGCACCCCCTTGACCATGCTAAGCTTTCAGCGTACGTGTCTACCTTAGCTTTGGGTTTTGGACTTGATCTTGGCTTCGATTCTCACCGAGGACCTAACGGCATGGGTGACCCTACCGTTGTAGCTCCTAAGATCACTGAGTCTACTAAGCCCCATCACTGCGTCAAAGTGCCAAGTCAATTAGATGGGGAAATTTAATTGATAGTAAAATTATTATAAACTGATAGTGTAATTCAAAGGGATATTTGCTTGAATTTTTATTTTTAAATAAGCTACCTGTTATATGTTAAATTGCAATAAATTCAAAAATAAATAAAATTCAATGAATTCAAATTTGTGTGCAATTACTTACAACATAGCAAAACAAAAGTAGCGCCGCTTAATGTTGAGCGGTAAATTCTTATGTAGTGGCTTGCAAATTGAAAAGAGAAAAGGGAAACTAGGGGCTTGTTTGTTTGGTCGAAATCGAACCAAAAAAAAGGCAATCCGGCAAATTTTGAAAACGTACGAGAAAAGGGGAAAGACAAACTAATTATGCAAAACCTCCTGTACTGGTGTTATATGTGAATTGAAGTGTAATCAGTGCACTTTATTATGCAGGACTGAGATTGGAGGCTGGAAGAGGGGGACCGTTTACCAGACATGGGGTGAGTCATTTTTCAGTATTTTTTTTAATTTAAATATATTTACCTATACCTGAGTATGGATGTGTATGCGGGGGCATGACTGCGAGTGTATAGGGAGGTGCCTGTGTGAGAACATGTGGCGCATGCACGTATGAGTAAGAGGAGGAGGTGCTAGATTAAATAAGTTTCTTTCCACACAACCATGATGTTTACGGTTATCATAGGTAGCAAGGACTACCTCCATTTTTTTAATTTTATTTTAGAAGTCAAACCTGTTTTAATCCGATTATTTCCATGACACCAAACCAAGATCTACCGTTATTTGTGTATTTTGGTATTATAATTTGATTTAATGTTAAAAGTGGTTAATAATAATTGATGTTGGGATTGTTAACTTTACGCAGGTAATGGTTACTAAATTTACCTTATTATTGATTGATTGTAATATTATTTGGTAATGATGATGTAGGTGTTGGTTTGGACAGGCTAATCATTTGAGTGTGGAAGTGTCTATATCTCGTATAGGATATCCTACCGTGACCGGATGTTACACCACACCGACTGGAACTTGTGTTATGGGATGGACGTTGTCACCATGCATATTGGGAATGCGTTGAAATGGGTTATCATTTGATATCCCTGATGGAAGTCTGCCAGATAAGAAATCACCATCAGTGCCAGTCATCTCCAGCTTACTGGTGATTTACGCAATAATATCAAACCGATACATGACATAAACATACTTTAATTTGTACCATATCGCGGGTGTGGTGTTATAAAAAAATGCATGGGAATTCTGTATTATTGCTCTTTTACAGATCAGCAAACGGACCTAATATAAAAATATATTACTTTATAAACTAATAATCGGGAAAGCGATAAGTGATGACAATTTGCAGTAAAACAAACAATCGATATTTTTATTAGTTCTGTTTGTAAATTCCAAATTGTAACCGCGCGGGATATTTACTTTTAGAAAACTTAGAAAACCTATTAAAACAATAATCGAATATATAGTTCAATCACTAACGGGAACTTTCCACCTTAATTACAAATCAATTTAAAATTATCTTACAGTTATGTTTGGTTAAAATTTTACCCTCAAATAACGCCATTGTTTTTTAAAACATAGAATGTATATCAATGAAATTTCTATGTGGTTGGATGTTGAAGTGGAAGTGAAGGATGAACATTTTAAAAGGTCAAACTTATGGGCATGGATGTAGGTATGGGTGATTGTGGGCGTGTGTGTGTGAATGTGTGCGTGTGTGAATGTGGGTGAGGGTGCGCGAGTGTATGCGGGGTGAGAGTGTTAGACTATGTTATTAATTGTGGGTTCGGACGGGGTGCACGCGGTTCTTTTCACGTAAGGGAGTCGTCTGAGTCTACGCTTTTCAGTTGTTTTTTTATACATCCGCTTGTGTTATCATGTGTTACGCGTACATTACAGTATTTGTGCTGGAGCAGCAGGATTTCTTTCTCGATCCCATAGATTGCAGCTAGTTTGGGGCTATTAATACAATCTCGCTAGGTACGCGACCTGCTATGCCACTTCGTTGTTATTCAACGAAGCAGCGGTTCATTACAAGTTGGTACACAGAAATAATGGAAACAATACTAAAATCTTATATACCAAGCCTCATTAAGAGTGAAAGCCAAGTTTCATAAAGATTCCAGGCGTTTAACGTAAAGCTTATCTTATAGTCATCTTTTATTACTTTACGTACGATAAAAGATGAAACAGAATTGTAGTTCTTCAAGTTACCAACAATATTTAATAAGCAATCGTTAAAACAACAATAGTTCTCTTTTCTTTTCTTATGCATAAAAGATATGAACAATACCGTTAGAATAAACAAAAGACGTTTTGTTTTTATTATTTTGTTTTTATTTGACCGTTTTATTTTTAAGGGAAAACAAACAAGTGTTTATATCTCCAGAGATTTTGTTTTAAAGAACGAAATGTGATGAACAAGAATTAAAGAGGATAATTATTATACCAAGAAATAAATTAAAAGTAAAATAAAATTACAAACTGGACCATAATGAAACAACTAAATTAACAGAACCAATTATATCAAAATTATATTCTAAATACAAATCTTAAACTTATGCTCGAACAATAAACTGAAATTATAATCAATCTGAGTACATGTCGTCTTTCAATTCCAAAAATATCGTTTTTATTTTCAGTTCATTTGACCAGTGTAAAATAAACAACAAACGAACTCACCACCATTTCCTAAAGGAAATTTAAATAATAAAAGTCATCATTATTTTTTGAGGGAATAATAATATTGAAAGCCCAAACAAAAAAAATAATTGAAAGATTTTTCTTGTGGTTTTCCACAATATTTTGCTTATCAGGTTTCCTTATTTATTGTTATGAAAATTAATAGAAATAATTAATTAATGTATCATTCTGTTTAACCTTACATAATTTATTGGTTGGTGATTTGATTTTGTAAATATTTACTTTACTTAAGATAAACTAATATAGTTTTTAACTTTATTTACCACGAAACATGGAAAAACAAATTAAATGAACTGGCTTGTGAACTGAACTTTAAGTCCATTATTATTGTCGTACTTGCGTTTCTACTTCATTGTTTTTGTTTTTGATTAATTTATTCAGTTTTCTTACTTTGGAGAATTTGGTGGTATGTTGGGATGATAACCTGAAAAATCAATACACTAGTGCAGTCTATTTATTACCAGTTTTTCAACTATTTCGTAAAAGAGTCCACAAACAAAACATCAAACTCATCAGTTCTGTTGATTCTTGCAGTATTAATAGTAGCTTTTACATGACGACCACAATCCTACATCACATTCGTATATTTATTTATTTTTCCACTTTTTCACCTACAGGAATACATTTTATACATCAAAACTTAAATTATTTGTTATGCAAAATTACTTGCTAAATTTATTATACACAACAAGATTCAGATATAAATCTCGTTTTTCCTAGTTTAAAGATTAATGTTATTCATCAAAACGATTATCCTAGTTTATACAACACACATACAACCAAAGGAGATTATACGTAAAAGTTAAAAAAAAAACTAGTCTTTGGATGCGGCCCATGAATGGTTTCTTAAATAAATTAAATGGATTTATTTAAAATAAAATTTTTGCTATATGTTTTTATAAAAAATATTAGAAAATAGAATTTTTAATTTTTTGCAAACGTGCCATAATATTAGCTTTGTTTTTTGTAACTCTATACAAAACAGAATTACCATATTGTTACGATTCTATATAAACGCAATGAAATACAAAACAATTGTATTCAACAAAAAAAAAGATGTAGAAAATCTGCAAATTCTAAATACTAAATCTTTATTAAGCAGTAAGTATAATTGTAACGACCAAAAAAAGTTTGTTTAATAGATATTTTTTGTCAAATCAAACTAAAGTAAAATGATCATGCGCAGAAGCGTTGATCCTGAAATGATGATAGAGTACTTCAAATTGTAAATTTAGCTGATATATTTACAATATTAATAATTGATTGAATTATCAAACGACGGTAGAAGTGCAATGTATGAGTGAGAATTTTTGGCTGCTTCAAAAATGGGAGCAAGACACAAATTTTTTTTTTTGAAAAAGTCGAAGAGTGAAATTACATCGAACTATAAAATCAGTTAAGTTTTTAACTTTAAAAAAAGAAGATATTTAGCTCTTAATTTATGTGATAATGGGGAATGAGTAATATCATTGAATGTGGAGGAACAAAGATGGTCGGCGTCGGTATTTGAGACCATAAACTTGATTATTGTAGTATAAATGTGTCAAAAGAATGATTTTCATTTTTTTACCCAATTTTTTTAAAAAAATAAAATTAATTATTGGTATGATATGAAATGTAATTGAGCATGAAATTGGACATGGAATTGGTTCTATCCAGTTTCAACTCCTCCCAACTTATGAGAACAGTTAGATTGAATTTTTGATTTTATTATAATTTTTGGAATATTTTAAGAATTTTGAAAACAGTTGGTATTTTTGATTTTGTTATAATTTTTGCAATATTTTAAGGAATTTTGAAAAAGTTTCAATTTTCGATTTAGGTTACAATTTTTGCAATATTTTTAGAATTTCGAAAATAGTTTCAATTCAATCTTTGATTTTGTAATAACTTTTGCAATATTTTTAGAATTTTGAAAATAAAATTTAAATTTTTGATTTTATTAGAATTTTTAAAACTTTTTTGGAATATTGAAAAAAGTTTGAATTTTTGATTTTATATTATTTTCTTGAATATTTTTGGAATTTTAAGAAAGTTGAAATTTTTGATTTTATAATTTTTGGAATCTTGGAAAAAATTTTGAATTTTTGATTTTGTTAGTATATTTTGTAATCAATTCAATCAGGCCTCTTTTATGAAAAAAATTAAGTTAATTATTTGTGTAACACGAAAATGGTGGATTATGGGTTGTTTATTTTTGAAAAGTTGAAATTGCTTAACGTGTGAGTTTTGTAATAAACTTTTAAACAGCTTTTAAAATACTTGCCATTTTTCAAAGAGTTTTATGTTTAATATAATTATGGCTCGCTGCTCAACACTAAAAACAATATCCTCATAAAAGCCTTTTACCGAAAACTTAATCCTTAACTCAAACCGAAGTCTTGATTTCTGATACCCTTGAGATTTCAGCCACTCCATATTTTTATTTTATTTTCTCTATCTTATCATGAAATTTTAGCCTATTGTCATATTTTGTTATGTGATAGGATTTATTGTTCCTTTAGTTATTCTTAAATAAAATATATGAACCAAAAAAACACATTTGGGATTGCGTCTAACACCACAGAACTTAACAGATTTTGAAGCGGTTATAGGAGATTTAAAGGATCTCTTGAAGCGCAGAACACTACTGCTTGTTTTCTTTTAATTGATTAAAGATTATCTAGATGTGGTTTTGATTCAAGAACTATAGGACTTTCATAAATTTTCGTGGCTTTATTGCCAGATTTAGCCCCAGGACATCAGTCCAAGCTTGATTCAAGCTTGGGCCGTTTGAAAATGTTAAACCTGGTCCAAACCCTAAAAGCTGTAGTGCGGGCTTGGCTACTTAGCTTTTTTTACCCGGGAAGAAGAACTTTAAGACCACAAAGTAAGTAATACTAATTTCAGACTAAAAGTTCCATAAAACTATTTTTGAACATTATATCCTTCAAAGAGTGTCAACTTCTAGCCCCACCATCTCAAGTTATCTCTAATTCTTAATAAATATTCTGTTGCCTTACATTTACTTATTTTCGAATGATGTAATTGGCGTTTTCGGTTACTCTTATGCATTTAGTGCAAAGTACTCTTTCCATAATCCCTGAACGGATTGATTCGATAATTATGGACTCTGTGCAATCTGTTAGAACTAAAATTTGTTTTCTTCGTTAGGAAGTGCCTAACTACATAAACTTTAGCTATACATTCTTAAAAGAGGTCACAGAAAAGATCGGTTTGTTGGGTTTTATTTTGGACAGCAAATAAAACTATAAAACTCAATATTCTGAAGAGAATTCCGAAATATTACATTTTGGATCCTAAAAAGGATTAATGGAATGGGCTTGACGTCACAAAGTTCAAGTGCAATAAAAATACAACATTTATAGGATTTGTTGAAAGTATAGGATAAAGTGGCGTAAGTTCTTTATAAAACGTTTATATCAGTTGTTGTCCAGCCAAACGCGTTGTATGATATGCGTCAAACATATTTGCTAGTTTACCATTATTGTGTCACTTTGGTCATCTTAGAGAATCCTATATCAACTATATTTAATAATCCTTTGTCCACAATAAACTACGACATATGCCAATATTTCATTATATAGGAGGTTGGAATAAATATAAAGTAAGGCAAACATTTTTTTTAAATGTGCATAAACTAAACTATTGGGTGGTCAGTAACACATCTAGTGGCATATTTATCTATCATGTAAAGAACTGGTTTTCTCAATGATTAGGGCACATATATAGCTATATGAAGGCTCATTTATTTGAACCAGTAACGGCGTGGGACTACCAAGCGGCGATATCACCCATGGTTTTAATTTCTGGAAATCCAAATAATGTTCGAGTTATATTTGTTCAACTTACACTTACAGTACTAATAGTACCTAGAAGTCCTGAATATAACTATGATTAAAATAATCTTATATATTAATACGCTAACGAAAAAATTTTAGGAGCCTAAGGCTTTTTTATTCGAAGATGGGTTCATTTCATATTGTCACTGCTAACTGATATTAGTGTAACTTAGATTTTAAAGACTTTTCACACAAATCGGATCATAAATAAAAAAGTTATAGACGAATTAAAATGTATTTTTGAATTTAACGACCCCCGCTATACAATGTGAAATGGAATTGCCCAAGTCTTTTCTTTGTTTTTTATTATTATTATTTAGTATTTTATATTTTCTTTTCAAATTTCAATTTAGTTTATGCATTGCTTTCGGAGAGGATAGACGTATTATTTTTCTTTGTTTTTTTATTATTATTATTTTTCTTTGATTTCCTTTGATTTAATTTTTATTTCTTTGTTTTTAAATATTTTCTATTGATTAGAAATTAAAGAAACAATTCATAAAATTGATTTGTTCTTTCTGTGCAAAACAAGATAAGCAGGCTACAGACCTGCAATCAATTTGTCAATCAATTTGTCAATCAATTGAAAACGAAAATAAACGAAATAAAATTTAGGGGATTTTTACACTAAATTTTATTTCGTTTATTTTCGTTTTCGAATTGATTGACAGATTGATTGTAGGTCTGTAGCCGGCTATAGAGAAATATTTCATAATAGCCGTGTTCGATTTGACTGAAACAACTGAATTATCTGA
The DNA here is from genome assembly GCA_963693315.1 of Diogma glabrata. Taxonomy (NCBI): domain Eukaryota; kingdom Metazoa; phylum Arthropoda; class Insecta; order Diptera; family Cylindrotomidae; genus Diogma; species Diogma glabrata. The sequence continues at coordinate 407,645,030 of OY856186.1, forward strand.
AAAGAATATATTAAGCATAATATGTATAATGTATTTTAGCTAGAACATAAAAAACGTTTCGTTGTCATTGTCGATGTAGTGGGTTGTGAGAAAGGTTTGGGGTTCAACGCGGACCCTATATTGATTTTTTAAATAAAGTAGGTAAGGAGTTAGGTAAGTAGTTAGGTAAGGTAAGGAGTTAGTTAAGGTAAGGAGTTAGGTAAGGTAAGGAGTTAGGTAAGGTAAGGAGTTAGGTAAGGTAAGTAGTTAAGTTAGGTTAGGAGTTAGGTAAGGTAAGGAGCTAGGTAAGCAGTTAGGTAAGTAGTTAGGTAAGGTAAGGAGTTAGGTAAGGTAAGGAGTTAGGTAAGTAGTTAGGTAAGTATTTAGGTAAGGTAAGGAGTTAGGTAAGGTAAGGAGTTAGGTAAGGAGTTAGGTAAGTAGAGATTTTATACAGACAATAATAAATGCTTATGTAATTTATAAGTTTATTTACTAAATTTACCAAATTACAGTTCCTTCACTAATTTTTTAGTCTTCTTATGTACATTGAAGTGAATGAATGTGAAAATTTTGTTCTGTTTTTTCTTCATAAATGACTGGTGTCATGAATGGTGTTAATGGTGAAATGAATGTTGTGTATGAAGAAATGAATTGCACGTGGTATTTATCATTTTAAAATTCAAAATATTTTTTATCATCGTACTGGTGCTTTAATTCCTGCCTGATGTGTTTGTTAGATTTGTCAGATGAAGATAGAATTGATGGAAATGAAATGATTAATAAATTTGTATGTACTGAAATCTCTGATCCCATTCTTTTTCCTAAATTACATGAATATGTGAAACGTCATATGATGCATGGACCATGTGGTGCTCTAAATCCCGATTCTGTTTGTATGAGAGATGGTAAATGTATTAAGAATTTTCCAAAACCTTTTTCTGAAAATACTAAAGAATCTGTGAATGGTTATCCTTTGTATCGTCGACGTGATAATGGTATGAGTGTTGATGTACGTGGTGCATCTCTTGATAATAGATACTAGGAGGCCCGGCGTGCTTCGCTACGCTTATAAATAAAGTTTTTCCGTAGATATTTTGTTGACGTAGCAGCAATGATTTCAAAAAGTGGTAATGAGAAATGCTAGCATATAATTTTTAATTTTTCGTTTTAAATATATGAATGAAAAATAATCAGAACTCTAGCTGATCAGTTCGGATATATGAAAATTAGCGATCAAATAAGTTTTCAAGTAAGCTTATTTGATCTCTAACTTATTTGATCGCTAATTTTTCATATATCCGAACTGATCAGCTAGAGTTCTGATTATTTTTCATTCATATATTTAAAAAGAAAAATTAAAAATTATATGCTAGCATATCTCATTACCACTTTTTGAAATCATTGCTTCTACGTCAACAAAATGTCTACGCAAAAACTTTATTATAAGCGTAGCGACGCACGCCGGGCCCTCCTTGTTATTATTATTGATGATATATATCTACATTTATTAATGTTCAATTTCCCTGTATCAAATTTATAACGATAAGTTTTTGATGATGTAGTTAAATATAAAATAACAAAATGATGTTTCACCGCAACGTCAAATGAATTTAAAAAAATCAAGTTAAAGGCCAAAAGTTGTCAATCCAAATAAATTGTAAGACAAAAAATAAAATGAAATCAGATATAGCAACACATTTTAATAAAATACAATCAATATCCCTCCCTCACTTTAATTTTTTTAAACACTGTTAATTAACCTGTGTAGTTTACAATCTAAGTAAATTTTATTCCATTAAAACTTATTTAAAGAAATAAAAAAAAGATAAATCATTCACCTTACCGTGAATACCTTACATCTTCTTTAAGCTTTTATCATTCATTACTAATAGCAAAACAAGAAATAACAAAGAAAAAAATGTAATTACAAATTTATCTTGAAATCTTCATATATCATCTTAGATTAAGTTATTATTCTTATCTAACTCTTTAAACTTTGAAGTTGTAGATTTGAGTAAAACAGAAAAAACAAGATTTTCTAATTCATTAGATTTACCCTGAAAAGCACAGGAAAACTATGAACTTTTTTTATTTTCTTACGTTTTCTTTATTATTGTTATCCAAAGATTTTGTTTGGCTTCTGTTTTGTAAACAAAAAAGGAAAACCAGAAAATAAAATGATTTTCTTTAAATTTTGCTGACTTATATTATTTTTTCTTATTTATCAGATTGTTTTTGAGATTCGTGTTAAAGTAAGTACACAAAGTAGAAAACTCTTATCGATTCTTCTAATCATCTGATTTTTAATCAGTTTTATTGTTTTATGATAGAAATAAAACGATTACCAAATGAAAGTTTTTTTAAGTGTTTGTGTTACAAATGATCATGCGTTATTGTTAAAAAGTAAACCTTTCCGTATATCTTCAAGTGCTGTAATTTTGACGATGGTCATGATTTTTCAACTTATACGGTTTCTAGTTACCATGAGCCATTATGACTTTCAGTTAGCTAATAAACAATGTACTCATCGTTTAATTATGAACGTGGTGACAAATCGCGCATAACTAACATAGCATAAAAAACCTTAAAAGAAATCAACAACATAAACTCAGATTGGCGCAGATCCACTAATTTGATTTTTAAAAAATGGAAATGAAAAAAGACGGTCAATCCAATTCTTCGGGGCTATACCAATTATGATTATCAGAAAAACCCCAGAATCCCTGAACAAAAAAGATACTCTCCAAAACGTTGTTTTCTCTAAGACTAAGAACTATCCTTATTATGTAAAAAATGTACTACAGCAAACCGTCAAAATAATCAATAGCTACTAGAAAACGTATTGAGTCAATCCAATCATACTTACACAATACACACCCACAGCGTTCGACAACTCGTTATATACTTAAAATATTAACATGAAATTTAGCATAAACAGAAGAAATTCCTTCTCTCGAAATTCTTTTTATCTTTTAGTCAATTTCCAACTTTTACATGCAATATAAATTAAAACATAAAACAAACCATAAAATTCTTCCAACAAAATGTAACACACAAAACAATTCCATTACTGTTAACTGTAGGTAGGCTCCCTTACTTTTAAAATTTAAAAAAAAAAACACAATAAAAATGACATAAAACTTTATCATTAAACCTAACAACTTTTCTTTAATAACATATTTCCACGGTTTTTGTTTTCACAAAATAAAAAAAAAGAAAAACAAACATCTCACGCACAATGAACTAGAAAATTTAAATGAAAATCAAAACAGAAAGAAGAAAAAACTTTATTCGTGTAAATTGCTTGTTATGAAATCAATGGAAAATCTGTTTGTTGTTATCTTTCCAATTCTTTTGTAATGGTTTGTTTGATAAAAAAAGCTTATGGAAATGCAATACGTATCAGTATGTAGAAGAAATAGCAAAAAATTGCTATTTTAGTGTTCGTTCAAACCAGGGTTGTGCCGTAGACAAAATAGATTACTTTACGTGTATAGATTACGCATAGATTACGTGTAAATTACGCGAGATATTTTCGTGTAATCTATAATGTAAACTATAATGTAATCTATTTAATTGATATGTGAATTCTAAAATTGTTAAGCAATAAATTAACTTTTATCAAGATCGCAAGATCTTGTTTTTGACAATATTATTGATCATGTCTTTTGCGAAAAAATTTTCAGTAGGGATAATATAATATTTCCACATATTTCTTTTTAAATCAAAATTAATAGATTACGCCAAATTTACATAGATGACATAGATTACATTACATAGATTACATGTAATGTAATCTATTTTAGATTACGCGTAAAGGAACAACCCTGGTTCAAACCGACGGTAATATTTGTTGTTTTTGTTTTGAAACTCATGGTTTTTATCATAAACATTTTATATTGAAAATTATGTCACGCAATAACATATGTTATTGTGTTTTCCTATATATTACATGCTATATATGTTCATGTAACTCCAACGCCTTTATACAATAAATTGTTTGAATTAGATGGAAAATTCGGTAAAAAATAACAATTTAAATTCTAAATCTATTGTACAGATGGCAAAGAAATATAAAGTTAAGACTATGTGTTGAATTAGGATTTAATTTCAAGTCACGTTTCAGCGTACTTTATAAAATACTTTTTTGGAAACAATAAATACTAAAAATCTATAATAGCTTCCTCTAAAGAATCTACCTGCTGTGTGTTATAATATAAGTTTCCACTTTCCATTTCCATAGAATTTCTAAACATAAAACAAAAAAATTTTACCATCTCATTGGTAATTAATTTTAAAACCAAACAAATGAATTTCAGAAAGCATGGCAGGACCAATCCTGTTTTAATACTATGCAAATTAACAGAGAATCCTATTATAACTGCCCATACAACAAGCTCACAATTAGATGTATATAGACTCCTAAGGCGGTTTGTCATAATTAAAACCTTAAAGAAGTGACCATAAACGGTATAGATCGATATTTTAAATGAAGATGGAAAGCTGCAAATAGACCTTAAAGTATTTAAGTTACTTCGGTCACTTTTTTGATGATCTTCTAAATGTAACCAACAAAAATTATTCCTGAGCTTGACGATTTGTTACTAAGCCATTATTAACGTTGTAGTTTGAAATCAAAGGTTTATTCCTTGAGCAGTGATAATTTAATGTCAGAAACAAAACTGTATTATAGTACAAATTTACAATATAAATTTTGCTCAGTTATATTTATCTTTAACTAAAACAGTAAGTTAAATGTAAATCCATTTACTTTGTTTAATTATACAATTCACTTGGAAGTATAATTTACGTTGGCTCCGAAACAGCGACACGTGGTACTTTAAACACCAGGAACACGTTTAAACACCGTCCGGCCGTCATTACCTACGCTGCAGGGAAAACCGCTGGAGGGATTTCAAAATTTATTTTTCTAAAAATAGGTATACTGGATATACTAAGACAGGTCCAAAAGGACGCTGTGTTTGATAACTGTACCGGAAGAGTGTCAAAAAAATCATTAAGTGGCTCATTTTTGGCTTAAAAACGTTCATTTTAAGTGATCACGAGTAGGAACATTGAATTTAAAGAAATCTTGATAGTAGGGATTGGTATGTGAGATCAAAAACTAGATTATTACATTATAAGTTTGTCAAAAAAATGTTGTCAAGTGTGTCAAAAGAAAGATTTTTATTTATGTTTCTAACCAATTTTTTGGAAAAAAATTAAATTAATTATTTGTTTGACATGAAATTTTATTATTATTATTGAGAATTATAGCGTTATCAGTTTGTCAAAAAAATGTTGTCAAGTGTGTCAAAAGAAAGATTTTTATTTAGTTTTTTACCCAATTTTTTGGAAAAAAATAAAATTAATTATTTGTTTGAAATGAAGTTTTATTATTATTATTGAGAATTATGGCATTATAAGTTTGTCAAAAACATGCTGTCAAGTGTGCCTAAAGAAAGATTTTTATTTTCTTTTTACCCAATTTTTTGGAAAAAATAAAATTAATAATTTGTATGATATGCAATTTTATTATTATTATAGAGAATTAAGGCATTATAAGTTTGTCAAAAAAATAATGTCAAGTGTGTCAAAAATGATTTCGTTTATTTTTTAGCCAATTTTTTGGAAAAAAATGAAGCTGTTTTTATGACGTAAATGTAATTGAAAATGAAATTGGACATGGAAATTTTTGAATTTGTTATAGTTTTTGAAATAGTTTTGGAATTTTGAAAAAAGTTTGTATTTTTGATTTTGCAATAATTTTTGCAATATTTTAAGAATTGTGGAAAAAGTTTTAATTTTTGATTTTGTAAAAATTTTTGGAATATTTTTAGAATTTATGAAAAATTTAAAATTTTTGATTTTATTATAATTTTTGGAATTTTGAAAAAAATTTCAATTTTTGATTTTGTTATGATTTTTACAATATTTTTAGAATTTTGGAAAAGTTTGAATTTTTAAGAATTTTTGAATATTATTGGAATTTAGAAAAAGTTTAAATATTTGATTTTATTCTAATTTTTGGAATATTTTTGGAATTTTGAAAAAAGTTTGATTTTATTTAATTTTTACAATATTTTTGGAATTTTGAAAATATGAATTTGTGATTTTGTAATATTTTTTCGAAACACTAAATGGAGAAGTTTTTGAGTAGTTTGCTGATTGTATCATATTTTCACTAAATTATGTTAATTTATGATCTGTTATAATTTCCCGGCAAAGTATTGATGTTTCGTGTTAGTTTTGTAATAAATTTCTAAACAGAGATAAAAAAATACATGTACTAACAAAAAGTTATGTTTGATATACATCTCTACCCAAAACTAAAAATCCCGTCCTCATAAAAGTTTTTTTGTCGAAAACTATATCAAAATCCTTAACCCAGACCAAAGTCTTGATATCTCAGAGCTGTGAGATTGCAGCCCCTCCATATTTTCAATTTAGATCTACCTTACTTATAAAACTTAATTTTTAATTATGTTTTCCATTTTATAATAATTTTTTTAATTGTTTGTTATATTTTATTACCTTTATGTTTATTAAATTACTATTTAAATTACCATTTGGTAAGTATTACCATTTAAAATCTAAATCACCCCCCATTCATAATTAGTATTTATTAGTATTTAGTACTTTTCTAAATAATTAAATTTTATTTAAAGTTTTTGTTCTTCCCCCTTTTCATTGCTTAGTTCCTAATTTTGATTTTATAACTTGTAAATTTAGTATATATAGTTGGTGGTAATATAGTTTAACCTGCCGACGGTTTTTTGAAAATCGAAACCGGTCGTTAAAAAAAGATTAGTGAATAAAAAATTGGTATTCATTATATTCCTTTTTTTGGATTGTATCCTTCGTTTTCACTCAAAACAAAATTTAATCATTCAAAAAACTATTGTAATTTATTTAAAAAATAAAAACTTTATTAACATGATTTAGAATACAATATCCCATCTACAGGTATTTTTATCCAATTTTATATAATAATTAAATTTTGTTTTGAGTGATTTTCACTCAAGTCGTTCCGATAAAATAGCTGATTTTATTAAAAAAAATTGGTGTTTTGTAATTGTTAAGCAGATTTAAAACATATTTTTTTCACGTCACTCCGACTTAACAATTTGAAATATTAAAATGTATTTCTTTTATTTTTTGATTCGGAGATCTCGGAGCCTGGTCAACGAATATTCCGACAGCCAATATTTTACCACAAACAAATACCCTGGTCCATTTCTTGACAATGCGGATGAAATTGAAATTTTAACGTTTTTCGCTATTTTTATTATTTTATATTTTGCTTTATGTTTTTCCACAAATATTAAATTATAAAATAATAATTATTGAAAAACATATTATTTGATTTTCAACAAAATACGTCAAAACTTGCTCAAATAGGGAAGCTGAGTAAATTATTATTTTTAAGTTGGTTTGCGGATTCCATTTCATCGGAGAAATGGGCCACCACAACAATGATACCTAAATTTACCAGCAGAAGCCAGAGCTTTGCCAGAGAAGCAGACAAAAAAAAATTCAGTGATTTCTTTTTACACATTTTTATTTTTTATTGCATTTATTTAAGGTTAAATTTATGTCAAAATAAACAACTTAACAATAGTAATTTATTGTGTAAGTTTTTAGTGGAATATTCTATTTTATTTTTAGTAAAAGTTGCAAATTTGCGAGAGAAAAAAATTCATTAAATTCAAAAGACATCTGCATTAGTTTGAATTTATTGTATTTTATATATAATCAAAGCATAAATGTTTTTGTTAATTTTGTTATAAAATGCATTCAAATTTTTACAAAAAACGATCAAAACACAATCTAATGTCGTTTTCTTTTTGCCAGAGCAGAAAAAGTGATTTTTTTTTCAGAAAAAGAATATGATAAAAATTGTGTTTGTGAACTGTCATTTAATGTTTTTGTAATTAATTGTATTTAATTAAATAATTTTTTAGTAATTTTTAATTTAAAACACGATTTAAACAAAACTTTTATTAAAATAATAACTATTTCACTTTAAAAAAATAATAATAAGTAAATGGCGTCTTGTTTGTTTACTAATTTTGACAGATGTGTAAATGTGTATTGTGTAACTCTATTGTATTTACAACTTGTTCTACGAAAAAATCTAGATTCATAAAAATATGTTCAGGACAAAAAGATCACTTTTTTTTGTCAAATAGAATACGTAATGTCAAAAAAAACTTGATCTGAGAGCAAAAAGGGGCGTGTCAGAGCAATTTTCTTGGCAAAATGAAAACGACGTAATAAATTGTGTTCCGCAATATTCACGGAACAGAATAAAACTAACAGCTGTTTATTTTATTATATTAAGACTAATAACGCACACAATTATGGTTACAGAAAAACAGAAATAAATCTTTATTTATTGTTGTAGGAGGTATAATAGTACATTATATAACAAGGTTGAAAAGTAGGCTATTATTGACCGAGAACTTTTAGATCCTGAGGCGCGTAGCGCTGAGGGATATAATGTTCGAGGTCTATATTAGTCTTCTCAACCGAGGTATATATAGAATTTTTTTAACTACTAACACTAATTATCATATTTGCTTTGATTAGATTTTGATATTAGTCATTTTCCATTCCATTTTTTAAATATCTTAAAATATCAAGTAGCCTGGAAGTTTAGTTTCATACAAATAAAACGAAACAAAGCAATGCAATTATTATTTGTTTGTGTTTTTTTGTTCATTTCAATCAAAAATAAAAGGAAATTTGTCATTATTAACCTAGGTCATTATTTGTTATTATTATTGACCTAGCTTGCGAAAAATTACTTCTCATTGGGGCATTCGAGTAAATAATGACGATTTCTCAAGTTAGTAGTTAAAAAAATTTATTTTGTTTCTACTATAGATGAAAAGTTCATTTTCACGCTTGTTTAACTTGTTTAGACCAGTGCAAATAATTTTTAGAAAGAAAAAAATTAGTAACAGCATGAAATTGGTTGGATAAGGAAAAAAATTGCGCAAGTGACAGGAAAAATGAATTAAAGTTGATCTGAGTTACAAGGGTGAAATGGGTGGGGTGAATTTTTATGGGGTGGAAAATGTTTTTTCACGATTTCCAGCGAAACTAGACCTCCTATCAAAATAAGTTGAACATAAAAGTTGCATAGGTAATGAAATGTCATATTCAAATTTAGAGTAAAATTTATTTATGATATAATTTACTTCATGTGTTAAAAAAGCATATTCACATAATGTATTACAAAGTCTTGCCATTTAATTCAACAACAAGATCTGGTACAACAATTGATGCGGGTTTTTCAAGAAATTAAGCACATTTGCAAAGTAATGTTTATATTTCTCACTTAAGTTTTCATAAGCCTCTAATTTCATGATTTCAGTTAGTCCTTTGAAAAAATTTAATTGAATTTAAAATTTTTTGTTAATGGAAGTTGTTTGAAAAAATTATGAAAGATTAGAATTTTTAGTCGTACTAATAAAATCTTTAAAATTAAATATCTCAAGAACACGAATTAATGCCTCCTTATTAATTTGATATATTTTAGAGTAAGGATAGTACTATTTTCGGAAAAAAAATTAATTTAATTCCAATTGATCTTCGACCCTAGCGCCATTTTTAAAAAGTAATTTTAATATTTTTATTTAAAAATCAATTACAAAAACAATTAATTAATTTTTTTTCAAACGACTAACTAATCATCTATCAAACGAAAAAAAGTTTGCTGAAATCGGTATAGCCGTTTTTGAGCAATTTAATTTCAAAAATGCATCGGATTGACAGAATTTTCATTTTTCAGGCATGTTGGGGTGCCCCCTATGCTCAAACTATGCACTTTAAAAAAATTGTAAAATAAGTTGTATTTTTATTTTGTCCATACTACTTATGTGCCAAGTTTCAGGAATATAAAAAATGGTCAAGTTTTCACAACTCGGTCTGGAACACTTTTTTCTTCAGTAATGCCTGCCATAGTAGTCTAAGAACTTTTACTTCAACCGCGTATAAAGATTACACGCACTTTTTTTTTGTTTGATTGAAAAATAAGAGAAAAATATAAATTTTAAAAATCACGAAATTCTATTAAGTAACTAAAATCGACACGACTAGCTCATATAATATTTAACACGAGACTGAATAAAAAAATATAATAACATTAACAAATGATAAACTATTAAATTTCATTCCAAAAAATAATGACACATAATACAATTGTATCGTATACTTGTCAAAAATAATATTCGTTTCGCCATTATTATGTCATTGTTGTTTGAATTTCCTCTTTAATTTATGTTTTTATTATTGTTTGATGCAGTTGTGTGACTGTATGTGTTTAAGATTAAAAATCAGAGTGTAGTATGATAGAGATGAATATATATGGTCTCATTATAATTTATTTTACTAAACATTATTTTCGTTTGATAATGTTGCTTCCGTCCAAAAAAAGATTTGAGTTACTTGTCATATTGCGCCTAAAAAAGTTTTACTTCAAAAAAATTTCTATGATTTTCAAAATCTAATTTTCTGTTTTTTTTTTTTAAGAAAATTAGTGATGCAGCGAGTACCAGAAAATTACCCGGTAGCCGGTTTACCCGGTCCATTTTTGAAATACCCGGTGTTTACCCGGAATCAGCAATTTTTTATTACCTAGTACGATGTGGTAGTGGTAGTTGCTGTTGATGCCTGTTTTGAGGTTTATGCACGAACTTTTTTATTTTTAGCGTTAGGCTAGCTCTTTTGTGCTGAGATGAGATGTGCTGTGTAGGGATGATTACGTTAAATTGTGTATGTATAATAGAGCAATGATTTCAGCTACAAATTCGACGTTCAGCAGGTCAAGAATGGTCTTCTATATAATCACGAATTGATTTATTTGGTCAATAAATATTATTTTTGATGACAGCTGTCAAAAACTAATCGTTGGTGTCACGTTAACCTTTTGCAATAGTTTCTCCATTAGTCGAAGTGAGCGATTTAGTCTACTTCTCGGGTTCTGTAATTTTTGCAAAATGTCGTACTGGCGAGTTTTATGTATATCGTTTTGTTTGTTGTAAAATATGAAATATTATAATATTAGTTCTGCGGCTTGGAAATTAAAGAGTTTGTAAATTTAGATTCAGTTTGAATAACACAAGAAAACCCTGCCAATTTAAGAGAAACTAGGTTTCATTTGAAAAAGTGGCAATCAAGTTCAAATAAATTTTCGGAGCAGAATTTTTCTCATATGGACCGATTTCAATATCATGTTAAAGTCAGTTTGATTTAGCTGCATGAAATTTCGATCATTGATCTAAATGAAAGAAATTCGTCATCGTACTATAATTCACATTTATCCTATAATTAACATGTAGTCTGTCTAATCACTTTATGAGAATTCAGAAATCGGCAACTTGCTAAAAACTTCGACTTAATGTTTGAAATAACTTATTATCATTACCCGTATACACATAAATTAAATAACTAATGATCTAACCGAAAGTAAAAACATACATTTGATGTTATCTACGTAAGAATAAAACTTTTAATGTTATCTTAAATTCTTATTCGTTAGTAAATGATCACTTCAACTAACCTATAAAATCCATTATCAGCATACACCTACAAACTCAATAGAAATAATAAATGTTCAACAAAAACAACAACAAGTAAAATTAGATAACTAAACTTTTCTAATTTTTAAGGGATGCCCTTAGATAATTTAATTTCCATTTTTGTGATAAAAACTAAAAAGTTTTGAAAATTGAAAATGTTTGTAGACAATACGAGTAGTAAGGAAATTTAAAAAAAAGGATATTTTGGTTTAATAGAAAAACAAAATATTATTTTTGAGTAGAATTTTTCGGATGTGAGTGAACAGATATTTGTTTTATGCTGTCTAAGGTTATGCCTATATCATTTTTAAGATTTTTTTTTGTTTTAGATTATATAAGCTTAATTACTGTCGGGAATTAAAAGCAAATAAATTTAAATATTCATGTGAATTATGCTACTTTTACCGTTTAACGAAACGACCTTTTATTATTAGTTTTATTACAGATAAAAGTAGAAGATGTGTCGTAAAAAAGAATTATGGCTCTTAGCTGGGTATGTGGTAAATGGTTTTTTTTTGGTGAGATAAACCAGATTAAATTGATCCGATTAGATATTTAAATTACTATTTTAACTTGCTAACCTAAACTTTCAGTCCATGGGAAAGAGTTGTTTGTTAAATTTCAACCTTATTGCATTCTTAATTGATGTTATTATGCATTTTGTCTACATGTAATGTACATAATAAATTACCAAACTTTGAATAATGTTTTTTCTGCTGGCGTGAGTATGTCTCCATTTTTAACAAAAATCCAATTTTTTTTATCGACAATCTGCGACGTTCATTGATACGGTGATTAAGTCATACCATTACTAAAACTAGTTGTTGCAAAACGCATGTTTTACGAATAATAAAAAAACGAAGCGAAACGAAATTTATTTAATGATAAAAATATTAAACTAATAAATCATGGGCAATGTTCTTGAAGCTATCATTTTAAATGGCAAGTTTCAAGGTGTAATTGTTCTTCTACCACGGCTCCTGATTTCTTCAGACTCGTCTTTTCCATTTAAACGTTTCCAAACTCCCATTCAATTGGCATTCGCAATGACTGTTAGTAAGTCTCAAGGCCAAATAATGTCAATTTGTTGACTCGTGCTTTTCACATGACCAATTATGTGTTACGTGTTCGGGGTCCTTCAAGTTTTTTGGTGCGTGCCTCTCAGGGACAAAAAATATTGTTCATCATGTCGCATTAAAGTAAAATTAAAAAAATTGCATTCCTGTATAATAATGAATAATAGTAATAATAACTAGGAGGGCCCGGCGTGCTTCACTACGCTTATAAATAAAGTTTTTGCGTAGACATTTTGTTGACGTAGAAGCAATGATTTCAAAAAGTGGTAATGAGAAATTCTAGCATATAATTTTTAATTTTTCTTTTTAAATATATGAATGAAAAATAATCAGAACTCTAGCTGATCAGTTCGGATATATGAAAAATTAGCGATCAAATAAGTTAGAGATCAAATAAGCTTACTTGAAAACTTATTTGATCGCTAATTTTTCATATATCCGAACTGATCAGCTAGAGTTCTGATTATTTTTCATCCATATATTTAAAAAGAAAAATTAAAAATTATATGCTAGCATTTCTCATTACCACTTCATTACAACTGTACGCAAAAACTTTATTTATAAGCGTAGCGAAGCACGCCGGGCCCTCCTAGTATTTATAAGAAGACTAAAATAAAATACAAATTACAATGTATAAAAGAATAAATCGTATCGTTTTTGTAAAAAAAAATATAAAAAACAGAACAAAATTTTCACATGCATTCACATCAATGTACATAAGAAGACTAAAATAAAATGTATAAAAGAATAACAAATTTTTGTGAATGTAATTTTTCTTAATCCATCGTTGTCAAACAAAATTTCAAACGCTATCACAGCTGAATATAAGGTGTTCTTAAAGTAATTCAATATGATTAAAATTTGTGCTGTATGGACAATTAAAAATATTTATATTTGGAAATATAAGGAAATATTTTATTCAAACATATTAGGCTTTTAAATTTATATGTAACATTTATTATTTCTTTTATTTGTTTTGAGAAATGAGAATATAAATATGCAAATTGTAAACAGTACCACCCAGTTAGAATGCAAACACTATAAAACTTCAACAATACTATTACTCCTCCTTAGATATTTATAAGAAGACTAAAATAAAATACAAATTACAATGTATAAAAGAATATATCGTATCGTTTTTGTGAAAAAAAAAAATATAAAAAACAACAAAAATTTTTGTGAAAAAAAATATATGATTTGGGCAAGTCCATTTCATATTGTATGTGGGAGGCCATTAAATTCAAAAATACATTTTAATTCGTCTATAACTTTTTTATTTATGATCCGATTTGTGTGAAAAATCTTTAAAATCTAAGTTACACTAATATCAGTTAGCAGTGAAAATTTGAAATGAATCCATCTGCGAATAAAACAGCCTTAGGCTCCACAAAGTTTTTTTTAGCGTATTAATATATAAGCTTTCATTTGATGCATTTCATACGATGCTGCCACTATTATTGATCTCGGTAGAATGTCGATTAGGATTGACACTCGCTGACCAAATATTATTTACAAATAAATTTTAGGTGGTACCAAGTTCCCCGGGTCTTTTAGTGTTATTATAAAAACTGATTTTCTTAATCTAGTTTTATCTGTTGCGAAAAAATTTCTGCGAGAGTACTTGATATGTCTTATATTTTTACAAATACACCTTTAATCTACAAACCTTATTTTGATATTTGATAATCTAAAGCCTTGTAGTAAAGTAAAACTAAATAGTTAATAGTTATTTGTAGCTAACATTTTCCATTAATAACACTAATAAAAACTTTTTTCATTTAAAATTACATTACTTTTACTTTTATTATTTTTCGGAAAGAGTTCTTACATTCTACCTATGACTTAAACTAATTTTTTTCGCTTGATCAAAATTTTACATTTTCTAATCGGTTTGTGTGGAGTTTATTTAATACGATACTCAGTAAATTTGTGAATGGTGACTCTATTGTAATGTTGAAAACTAATCCAGCCAGAAACGAAAAAAACACAATGCTAATAAGTATCGTAACATACGAGATTATTCCCAGAAATAACGATGTGCGAATATTTCCTAGCACAAAGCTGGCAACATTAATATGTGACAAATACACACAATATCCTATTCGAGATAACGGCACAAATGCATTGAATTTGAGCACACTGAGTCCAAAATCTACAAAATATAAAAAGTAAAATTAGGTTTAATTTTTCATTATCATATTTGGTGGATTAAACTTACGTCCCAAACCAAGCACAAATCCCAATAGCAGTATTCCAAAAAACAATGCCCAGATGTTTCTAAAAAGTGCGCCATAGATTGCCAATAAAATTGAAGGTTGAGGAAAGTCATTTGTGAAAAACACGTAGGAAGATAACAACTGTATGACTGCCAAAACACAAATAATCTCCATCAAGCGAGCGTACCACTGCAAATATCAAAAATCTTATTTGTTTTTAATTCAAATCGATTTATGTAATTTTTAATGTTACCTGTTTCTTCTGAAGTTCGATCTTTTCTTTTTTTAGATAGCAGTATATGTATGCTGTTACGATTCCAATTAAATAGCCAACAGCGTTCATGTGCGCTGGTATATAGGATGTTTTAAATAACCTATCATAACTATTGCCGTACTTTATTTCATCCAAATATGGTATGAATATAGGTTCAAGCTTATTTACGTAGAGAACAACACCTGTTAGTGTTAAAAATCCAACAAATAACAAAGCGAAAATTGGTTTCGTTGATTTTGGAAAACGATGAATCACAGCCAATATGCAGAAGTAGAATAAATACAGTTGCAAGTCAGTTGACAGATACCATGTTTGAATCAGACACATTTCTGTATTGCCGACGTAGTTATTTATAAATGCGATATTTTTTAGCCAATTAAGTCGGCAATTAGTACGATCTTTCTCGGCCAAATAACGCCATACTGGTCCACTTTGTGTGTAAACGAAAACAGTCGCATTGAAAAATATGATGAAAAGATATGATGGAATAATTCTAAAAAAAATGGTTAGCTATCATCTACAAATTCAAACATTTACAATAAAATTACTTAAAATATCGATTAATCAAAATCCCTATAAACGACTTTCCTTTATTTTCATTGTGATTTACACTCGAAGACGAGTTTTCCTGGTTTGTCTTGTTACTGTTTTCCTCATCTTTTATTTCTCTGGAAAATTTTTTATGAAAAAAATGTAATGACAACAAAAATCCACTTAGCACAAAAAATGTTTGTAAATATAAATCACAATTTGCCAAGAGCATTGCTGGAATAGTTTGAAAAATTTTCTCTATAAGGTTTGGATTTTCAAGTGGAATATTTGATAAAATCATAATAGTGTGAACGCCAATAACAACAGAATATGAAATCACTCTAATTCCGTGTAGAAATTTCAGTTCTGGATGATTTTTGGTTGGTTTTATTAGCTTTTTATAGTTGCGTTTAATTGAAAATGAAACTAAAATTGATTTCATCACTGTGTCTGTATCTGTGGTAAAGTGATAAAGTGATTCCGATGCATCAGATTTTGTTTTTTGCAGATAGTAATCATACGATGATGAGAAAATCAAAGCAAATATAACTAAAATAATAAATGTAATAAAAATTATATCGAACGCTTCCAATTTAATTTCATCCTGATTTGTATCGCAGTAAAGTATTTCGGAATAAGCGGTTAATCCATAATATCTCAACCATTTTGCATTTACATACTGATTCACTTTTCGATCGTACATTTGATGGTATTTTTCAGCGTTCATAAATCTTCTTGGCTCAAATTCAAGGGTGTTAACACCACGATCAAAATCCAACGGTTGATAAAAGTCTTCTTTTTTTGTGCCATTGGCAAGGTTTTCAAAGTAGTTGTCTATCCAGTTGATACAAATTCCACGTCGTAGTCGATCATGTCGAAAATATTGTTTTGTGTTTTTTGATAATTTTTCGATGTATCTCCAGAGGGGAGATGAAATGTTTGGAGCGACTGTGACATCTACATAACAATATGTAACAAGTTGCTCGGGTGTATTTTGTAAGCATCGATCGTAGCTCTCTAACTCTTGTAAATTTGGCATTTTATAGAATTCATGTACTGTAAAAATACAAAGAACACATTTAAATGAAATATATAAAAATCGATAAAATGATTTCAAATGTTAAAAAATTGGAAAAAACTGAAACAATTGTACCACTACAATCAAACAGTTAGGTATTTTTCATTAGGTAACGCAAAAACATAGAAAAAATATTGCGACGCTGATGCATAGGCTGACTTCACCACAGCTCTGGAAACATAGTGTTCTGGATATATAATGAGCTAATATCCATAAAATACTTTAATTAAAAGCTAACCAATATTATGAACTTCGTAGTTCTAATAATAAAAATATTAAAGCAGTAGTATCCTAACAAACATAAATTCTGTTGTACGAGAAAAAGTAAAAAAAATTTTATCGGAAGTGACAAAGCGGAAGTTAGGATGCAGAACTGTTGTAAACCGTACTAAATGTGTATGTACCAAATTTCATCCAACTCGATTATCAGGTACAGAAGTTATTGAGCTTCCAAAATAACAGGTGCTTGGAGGACCCTTTACCACTTTGTTCACTGTCGCTAAAAAAACTAATCAGTTCCTTGCCATACATGTTTGCATCTTTTTGCAAAGTGTAATCAAAATTACTTAACGAACGAATGTTGTATGCTTCCAACAAACATTGAAACAATAAACAGGTGTTCGGGAGGACCCCACCACTTATCCCAATATTGTCCAAAAACTAGTCAATTCTTTGTCAATAAAGTCTTTACTTACCTTTTTTCAAAGTGCCATTAAAATTGATTAATGAATGAAATATGTATGCTCCCAACAAACTTTAAAAACCAAGTGTGAAAAGTCAGCAGTTGTATGGTAGATCCCCCGCCACTTTGATCAATGTGTCCCAAAAGATGATAATTATCTTCTTGCACTAATTGAAACCATTCCATAAGTTTTATCATAATCACTTCATTATTGTAGGCTGTAGTGTGCATAAAGATACTGAAAAAACTGCCAACAATTAATAAAATTTTTTTTACCGGAAGTAAAAAACCGGAAGTTGGGATGCAGAACTATTTTAAACCATACTACATACTCATGTACCAAGTTTCATCCAATTCGCTTATCAGGTACAGAAGTCATAGAGCTTTCAAAAAAACAGGTGCTCCAGGGACCCCCCACCACTTTGTTCACTATCGCTCAAAAACTAATCAGTTCTTTGTCATACATGTTTGCGCCTTTTTCCAAAGTGTCATCAAAATTCATTCTCGAATGAATGTTTTATGCTCCCAACAAACATAAAAACTTTGTGGAAAAAACCACCTGTTGTATGGTGGACCCCCCAACCCTTTATCCAATGTGCTCCAAATGCAGATAAAATCTTTCTCATGTTATTTAAAAGCTTTTCGCAACGTTTCATTAAAATCGATCGGTAATTGTAGGCTACAGTAGGGATAAACACCTGAAAAAAAAACTTTTTAACCGGAAGTGACAAACCGGAAGTTGGTATGCGGAAACATTGTAAAAATTACTAAAACCTTATATACAAAGTTTCAATAAGATCATAGCCCGGGATCAGAAGTTATTCAAGATTTAAACTTAGAGGTGTTCGGGAGACCCCCAGCCATTTTGTCCAAATTTGAAATGAATCCAGATCTTCCATTTTCAAGTGAACCTGTATCATTTGCCAAAGTTTCATCAAGATCCTATGCAAGATCGATGTCTATATTATACTTCATTTATATAACAATGTAGACGAAGGTCAAAGCAGTCGTATAACAGTCGACATTAAAATGTCAAGGTCGTAAGATACATTTCTATAAAAAAAATATAACTAAATTTTTCTACTTTGTTCCCTGCAATTGAATTAATTTATTCCTAGATTTTTTTTTATATATAAAAAAAAAATGTGTGAGTTTTGTATTAATGAATTTAAAAGATTTATCTGACATAGTTAATTCACCTCTAAAACTAACACAACGGACAAAGTATACATGTTGTGACGTATCTCAAAATTACCTCGTATTTGGTGCTTCCTCGGGTAGCGGATATGTATTCGAACGCGATCCTTGTACATTTTTTTTTGTATAAATAATACCAAACAAATATGGTACTATAAATCAAATTGCAATATCAAAACATGAAAAAAATGTATATAATTCTCATCCATACAAGGGGTTATGATTGTGGTTACGATTGATGTGTTGAATTCATCAG
Organism: Diogma glabrata; assembly: GCA_963693315.1. NCBI lineage: Eukaryota > Metazoa > Arthropoda > Insecta > Diptera > Cylindrotomidae > Diogma > Diogma glabrata. The sequence goes on from OY856186.1 coordinate 407,663,907, forward strand.
GACCACAAATGATAACAACGCAAAATGATGATACAACTGTAACATATTTTTATTGGAGGGATGATGATAAAAAGATATTTTATGGTGATAAAAAGTGCAATGTAACGTTAATTATTTTATCATATTTATTGGGGCGTACCTTTTTTTTTACGTACTGTAACACATTCAATACTTACATTAGAAAATCCCATTTTTCAAATCAATGGATGAGGTAAATCACTGTTAGTGTCCACAAATACCAAATGCGTCCTTTGAGATATAGATAAAGACGAATTCAAACAGATTGGAACCAAGCTTCGTGATAGTGAATATGGTGCGTATTTTATAACACCATCTGATGATGTTATTCAAAAATAAAAACAAAAATCTACTGCGCTTGTCCTGGAATGAGATTATGGTGTTGTATTATAAACTCATCAATTAAAGAATATTCTTTTAAATCTAAAACCATCCAAAGTAGTATTAAATGAAATAAATTTAAATAAAACGGTAAATCATTTTCCGTATATAATGATGTGTCAAAATTATTTTACGATCAATTATGCTAATCGAAAATCCCAACTATATAATGAATAGGTTTCTTTAACCAATGGGAATGCATGATCTGTAATAAAATTTATTTTTACTCTAATTTACAAAAAAAAAGGATTTATTTCAATATATGGCATAATGGTTGGGCCAAGCTCGCAAACCAGTAAATTCTTATTATCTCTACCATTCCTATTGTTTGTGTTTTCTTTTTATCACAATGGTTGTCGAAGTTTCTTTTTGGTATGAAAGACGACTGTATGTGTATATGTATGCGTAAATGTCTGGGGACATGGATGATGGTGCGTAGGTATGTAGGTGTATGAGTGTGTATGCAAGCGTGAGTATATGGGGATATGGATGGTGTGCATGTGTGTGAGAGTGTGTGTGTGTGTGTGCGGGTGAGGGTGCGAGAGTGTATGAGGTGTGAAAGTGTCAGAGTATGTGAGTATATGGGGTTGGACGTAGTGATCGAGGTTCTTTCGCCTAGGGGGTTGCCTAGGGGGTTGCCAGAGTCTCATTTTTTCACTTGCTTTTTCTCATTTCCGTACATATCATGTTTTTTGGCGTACTATATTGTTTATTTGTGCTGTAGTAGCAGGATTTTTTACTCGTCCCCATAGGCTGCCGCTAGTCAGGGGCTATAAATAAATTTCGCTAGGTACGCGACCTGCTAGGCCACTTCGTTGAGTTTCAACGAGGTAGCGCTTCATTTCAACACTACAAAATAACCACCCCGCTTCTCCTTTCAGTTTATGGTGCACTAGCGTCTTTGCTCCTTTATTCGCGTGTCTCTTGTTGTCTTGTTGGTGTTGATCGCTTTCTCTTTCTTTTCAACTCAACTTGGACAGTTTAACGTTCACGAAAAACCTTGAGAGAAACCTTATAGCTGTTAAGCACATAGGAAATAAACAAAAAATTAAAAAACCAGAAAAAATTCTTGTCAAAACAGTTTAATTTTGTATGGATTTTGCTTTGTTCTGTATCTTGGACCCCGGGGCTGACTTATAACTCGTTTTGCTTTTATTCACTTCATTGAAGGATTATATATCAAATTAAAATAGTAGATTGTATTACTAGTGCGAATGCGTTTTCCAAACAAAAGTTAGTCAAATAACTCGCGTTTGGAAAACGCATTCGCACTAGTAATACACACTATTTTTTGTAACAAGTGCATAAAATTTATAAATATTTATTTAATTGTTCATTTAATAATTTATTTAACAAAGTTATAAACAAATTTAAGATTTTTAAATAATTAAAGTGCGCCATCTTGGTTGTAATAGTTGTAAATTATAAACATAAGAATCCAACTAAAAAAACACATAGTAATCCAACTGAGCTGTCAAAATTGTGAATTTGAAAATCTAAATGAATTGTTTTTTCTTGCAATTCAAATGATGCAATGTGTTTAAGTTGTTTTTACTATATGGTAAGTTATTTAAATTATTATTTTGATATTTTAGTGCTGTAAAAATATTATTTATAGATAGATATATGGATATATTTAACTACAAATCTCACATGCAGGCGGCGTGAAAGCCCGTGTACAAAATATTTTAGTTTTTTCTTGTATTTTATTCAAGTACAAAATTACATATTTTTTATGCATGTGTTACAAAAAAAACCTTGTCGCCCAAGTAGAAGTAATATCCCCAATATTAAAATAAAATTAATAAAATATTGTTAACTCCCCACGCGCCAAATCCATATTTTCCTCTAAATAATTAACTAAATTTTCTTTTTGAAATTTCTTTTCTTTATCGTAACTTTTTTCGACATTTTTTCTCCACTTCGGTGCGTCTATGACGAGATAATTTGACAGTTTATCCCACAAATGCGGAATTTATTTTCTCATTACACTGAATCTGTAGGCAAAAACCTTTTTTAGTACGAAATCTCATTCCATGAAATAATTCCATACAACCAGAATCTAGCTACAGAAGACTGAAATTCCATCGCTGATTTGACAATCCTAAGGCCGATAGATGGCAGACGCATTTAAGTAAAATTATCGGGTGATCGACATCTTTGTGAAGCCTGGTAAAGAATTGGTTTGTGCAACCATTTCAAAATAAGTTTTAATTTAAAACGCTTCTACTATTAAGACTAGGTTCCAATTAGCTGCTAAATTGTACTAAACTGCTAAATTTAAATTTTATTTCACAAGATTATCGTATTTTAATGTAAATTAATGTAATCCAGTTATGAGATATAGTCTTACATATAAATTTCTTCATAATTATTTAGAAACAACATTTTAATTTAGTGAAATAAAATAGTTGACTAAATTGTTTTAGCACGTTTAGTACACTTTAGCATCAATTGGAACGCAGTCTAAATGTGAAAAATCCCACACTTTTCCCACACCACCCGCTTTCCCGTTTTACATGAAATATCGCGCAAACGGGAAAATCCCGCGATCTGGCAACACTGGACACAATCATCAGTCTAGTTTTTAGAAAATTGAACATTTGTCATGGACCTTTTTTAAAATTTTATATGTATATTTTATCAACAAAATTAATAATTAAACTTACAGTTATTTTCACATTTTGTAAACTTTATTAAAACTAAACTAAAGACTAACAACTTGAAACAATTCTGCATTTTAACAGAAAAACACTTTAATCTTAACTGAAAACAATATTAAATCTCACAATAATTAATTAAACAAATCACTAATCACAATAATAATTGAATTAAACTAATTAAACTTTTACACTATATCCTTGATGTTAAATTTATAATAACAATAATAGTTTTATTGCCATACATAGTTCTGGTTGTCCATATTAGGTAACAATTACAATAAATAAATAAAAAGTTTCGAGCTTAACTTTACATTAATTTGCGTATTAACTAAGTAAAACTAAGTTTTTATATTAATATTTATAAGTTTTATGGATAGAGAGAGTACAAGAATGCACATATTCTAGATAAACTATAACCTAAATCTAATTAATTAAATTAATCTAACTTTAAAATAAACAAAATAAACAAAACAATAGAAAAAAAGATTGTACATTATAATTAAGTCGGTTGGCTTATTAGACTATTACTAATTTTAATTAGTCTGAAATATTATTAGTGTAATTAGTCTTAATGACTATTTCTGTTTTAGAGTAAGACAACGGTCCATAAAGATACCCAGGTATTTGACATGGTTTTCCCAGTTTAATGTATTGCCGCTAATCGTATTGCTTCTTTGAGGAAGTTTTCTTGCTGCTTTCCATCTTGTGAAATATATAGCTTTACATTTAGTTTGGTTTACTTTTAGTTTCCACAAATCTAGATAATGGAAGATAAGATCAAGGTAAGATTCAAGTTTTAGTATTATGGGTTCAGCTAGTTCATCCGAATTCCGAGGTATATATGGCAGCATCGTCGGCAAAAAGGGCAATCTCACAGTTTGTGGATTTGCAAATGTCATTCAAGTAGACGTTAAAGAGTAATGGACTTAAAACTGACCCTTGTGGTACTCCAGAATTGATTGGAAATGTCAAGGAAGATGTTCCCAATATTAAACAGTACAGAAACCTTTCATAAAGGAATGATTTTAAAATTTTTATGAGATACAAGGGGAATTTTGCACATAGTAGTTAATGTATTAAGCGATCAATCCATACCGAGTCGAAAGCATTTTTTAAATCTAGTAGAACCATTCCTGTGAATTTGCCTATTTTTTGATTATTCTGATATAGTTAAGAACTCGGTGTATTTGATGGACTGTTGAGTGTTCCGCTCTAAATCCAAATTGTTCCTTAATAAATATATTATTATCGTTCACAAACTCAACCAATCGAGCCTTTAAAACATGCTCAAGAATTTTACTTAAAACGAAAGCAGACTTATAGGTCGATAGTAGCTGGTCAAAGTAGGATCTTTACCTGGTTTAAGTATAAGTACTGTTAAAACTATTGGAAGCAAACTCAAGCAATACTAGAAGTACCATCATCAACAAATAAAACAACTGCAAATCATTTATGTTATTATTTTAAGTATTTTTATTTTTATTTATAAAATTCATCCAAATTTTCTGTTTATGGGGCTAATCAGTTTGATCAAAAATTTAAAATTTATTTTACAAATCATATTAATTCCAAAGAAATGTTTAGTTTAAAGGTTTGAAATTTCGCAATTATTTGCAGATTTATGTAATACTAGGAGGGCCCGGCGTGCTTCGCTACGCTTATTAATAAAGTTTTTGCGTAGACATTTTGTTGACTTAGAAGCAATGATTTCAAAAAGTGGCAATGAGAAATGCTAGCATATAATTTTTAATTTTTCTTTTTAAATATATGAATGAAAAATAATCAGAACTCTAGCTGATCAGTTCGGATATATGAAAAATTGGCGGTCAAATAAGTTAGAGATCAAATAAGCTTGCTTGAAAACTTATTTGATCGCTAATTTTTCATATATCCGAACTGATCAGCTAGAGTTCTGATTATTTTTCATTCATATATTTAAAAAGAAAAATTAAAAATTATATGCTAGCATTTCTCATTACCACTTTTTGAAATCATTGATTCTACGTCAACAAAATGTCTACACAAAAACTTTATTTATGAGCGTAGCGAAGCACGCCGGGCCCTCCTAGTATTACATAAATCTGCAAATAATTGCGAAATTTCAAACCTTTAAACTAAACATTTCTTTGGAATTAATATGATTTGTAAAATAAATTTTAAATTTTTGATTAAACTGATTAGCCCCATAAACATAAAAGTGAAATTGATAGTTTTTTGCTGTCAAAAAAAAAATTATGATGTAACATATAATGTCAAAAAGTTCATTTACGTTTGTTTTATACAAAAACAAAAATAATATTTCGATCATTTAAAACCTATAAAACAAAGAAAAATAATACGTTTATCCACTACCAAAGCAATGCATAAACTAAATGAGAAAAAATAAATATAAAAAAAGTAAATAAAGTTTTAAGTTTCGTTTGTTGTTTCGTGTTTTTTTTACATACGAATATAAGGTGTTCTTAAAGTAATTCAATATGGTTCAAATTTGTGTATTTGTGTATTAATATGTATTAATTTGTGTATATTTATATTTGGACCTATAAGGAAATATTTCATTCAAACATATTAGGCTTTTAAATTTATATGTAACATTTATTATTTCTTTTATTTGTTTTGAGAAATGAGAATATAAATATGCAAATTGTAAACAGTACCACCCAGTAGAATATTTTTACTTGTATGTAAACTTATAATGTATGTATATATATATAAATATAAAAATTTTTTCGTTTTTGTGAAAAAAAAAATATATACTTGGGCAATTCCATTTGATATTGTATAGGAGGGGGGCCGTTAAATTCAAAAATACATTTTAATTCGTCTATAACTTTTTTATTTATGATCCGAAAAATCCCAAAAATCTTTAAAATCTAAGTTACACTCATATCAGTTAACAGTGAAAATTTGAAATGAATCAAAATTCGAATAAAAAAGCCTTAGGCTGTACAAAGTTTTTTTTAGCGTATTAATATATAAGATAAAATTCATTTAAATCAAAATATTCAAATAAACAAACAACTCTATACACAAGCCTGTACTAAAATAAGATCGATGAAGAGTTCGGTTATATCGTTGTAATTAAATATTTTTTAGGTAATTAATTCAATGTTAACTATAATTAATTGCAACAATTTTTTGATTTATATAAACGTAGCTTTAAGATATAGCAAATTAATGTCAAAATTATGTTAATCAAACTAATTCATGTTAAAAATAAACACTTGCATTGATAACATCAAATCAACTTTTTGAGGATTATTAAAAATTATTATTGAAAATAAATTCTTGGAGATATAACGCCGGATCATCTTTGCCGATTAATAAAATTAGTATTTTTGGAAACCTACATTTTTTGGTGCCGAAACCCGGGATAATACATATCACAACAGAAAAGATAAGTACATATCAATTTACTATGAAACCTGTGATATTAAATTAATTGTGCGTGTAAATAATCATAAAATAAAGTGATCCGTGTTATTAAATTAGTAGTCCCTGGGCCGCTATTAACGCTACGAAACAAGCCCGTCTCCCTAAAATCAACATAGAACCGTTTTCTGGAAATTACCAAAATTGGCCATCTTTTCATGACCTATATACATCCACAGTGCACAATAACAATAATTTATGCAGTGTACATAAGTTTCAAATTTTAAATGGATTGTTGAAGGGTGATGCTGCGTCGTTAGTTAGGCATATTGCTATCACCGAAACTAATTACATGGAAGCCTGGGAGAAATTGTGTAACGGTATAAAAAAGTGAATCCAATTTTGAATTCCCTTACCCAATCATTTTTTGAGCAAAAGCCGTGTCAGCAAGTTAATAGTAAGGAATTACGTGGCATAACTGAAACAGCCGATGAAGTTGTTCGAGGACTTAGAGCCTTACACTGAAAAAATTAAGTTAAACTTATGCTAGTTTAAAGCGTTTCAAAATAGAAATAGGCTATGTTTAATTTAAACTATGCGTGTTTTATATTACAAAACTAGCTAAGTTAATTAATGATGTGATTTTTTAAGATAACATTGAATGCAAAACTGAAGTGTGATTTCAAAACTCAAGTCTGAAAACTGTTAGAACATGTGAAGCAAATGATTCTTTGTAGTATTATTAAATGTAAATGACTTGGCAATTAACTGGCTAATTTAAATGATGCAAAGTAAAATCTACTTATGCACCAAAGTTAGTCCTACTAAATTTTTAGGTTCATTTCACCGTATTATTTATTTTTTATAGTTAGTTTAGTTTAGTAATGATTTTGCAACTGAAAAGCAAAACTTATGTCAAACTTCTGTCTACTCAGTATTTTAACTTTAAATTTAAAAGTAATCAGTGGTGTATTCTACATAAGTTGATAATAAACGTGTGTTCTGTTGCTTTATAAAATGGTTTAAGTGAGAGTTTGTTAAAGCTATTTTATATAGTAAATAATTGATTATTAAGGTGTTGTGTGGTGCTAAGTTAAAAGTATTAAATATATTTAACAATTTAAACAGTTAATATTACTACAAATGTGATATAGTATTCTATGTGATATCTTATACTACTTTACTTTAGAAAAAATATACAATAAAAACAAAAGAAATAAGGCATATAGGAACTCCCGGGGAGGAAGATATGCATTGATTATAAAGATATGCATTGAAAATTCTATGTAAAATTCAACAAACAGTTGTCTGTTTAATTTTGTCAATGGTTTGAATTTGTGGTTTGAATTTGATAATATTAACAGAACTGTTTGTCTTCAACAAACATGTTTATTTTAACAATGCGAACAGCTTGTAAGTTCGTTGATTTCTGTTGTTAAATTAAATAAATGAAAACTAAAATTATAATAAAAATTTGAGATGAATGGTTTGAAATTTAGTGGACTTTATGTATATGCCGTAAAAGTGCGGTTTATGAAATATTGTGTTTTTTTTTCAAGTAAAATGAGTAAGATGTGTGAAATTATAGTTTTTACCAATTAAATAGTTTAAAGAGTTAAAAATGTCGAACAAAAAAATTGAATGAAAGTGAATCAACAATTTTGTCTTAAAAGATGTCTATAAAGGTAAATTGTATAATCTTTAATTAAACTCATCTTAGAAAACATACAAGTTTTAACCTTATTAATTATGTAAAATAAAAAATAATTATTATAATTATTGTAAAATAAATAAAAAACTTTAAATATTCAAAATTTAATACATGTACTATTTGCTATTTTTATTTTTCAGATTTAAAGTTAGGAGGTTGTTTTGTAGCCACGTTATTTTATGATTTCCTAACTTTTTTAGTAAAACTTTTCAGAATTTAAGCTAATTTAATTAACATTTAATTAACGAAAAGTTGCCGAACAAAATAATAATAATATTTTTTCCAATATGTATAAAATTTATTTGGTTGTATACACTTACATCTTTTACTCAAAAACAAAAAATTTTCGGAGGTTCTGTTGTTTTAAGTTCAAAGTTCTGTTATTTTAAGTATTTTTTTTAAATTTTCCGTTTAACCAAACAGTGTATTTCTAAAAACAATATTAAACAGACAAAATATACTGAACTCAATTAAGTACAATATTATATAATATATTTATTACAAAATTATTTGGAGATATGCAAATATTTTGCAAATCCGTTCATGAAAACAATTATTTTGGAAAGTGCTGTAAAACTAGTTTCAACCATTTCAGTCGTACCTAGAATCGCAGCAATCTTTGATTTTTTTAGTAAAAACTTCTTTAGGCGCGTTGTGCGGTTTTGTATGGGGAAAATTTTATATATTCGAGTTATCGTCACACTAAATAAATATTGAAAGAGAGTTAAATAAATTGTATTCATTTGTTATATTCTTATTTCTTATTCTCATTTTCTTGATTTATAATGTGTTTCTTTTTCTATTTTATTGAATTTAATTTTTCTTTTTAACAGTGTGTACGTGTGGTATACTAAGCAAATATTTTGTTGTATTTTTAAGTAAAATAAAAAAATTGTTTTTGTCATATTTGGTATGTGTGTTTTTCTTTATACTTCTTAATATAGAAAATGCAATTGATAGTACGAATAACCTAAGTATTGTTGATATTACTGAGAATATATTATAAATAATTTTATTCTGGTTCTTTTGGTTTATATCTTGGTTCTTTTTTTTGATTAAATATTATGATGTTTTCTCAGTTAATAACAGTGTGTAAGTGTGGTAAAGTAAGTAAAGATTTATTTCTATTTAGCCGATAAAAACACAGCTATTTCACAGTTTTAAATTTTTACTTCTGTCGGCAGTCCTTAAGACTGCCTTCTTTTTTTTAAATCCAGGTTTTGGGCTTAACACGTTTATGTCTTAAAATTTTAAGGTGCAAAAACTCATTATTTGAGGCGAAATTTAAAAAAATTTAACTACAAATTGATGGCAACTCTTGAAATTTGTATTTTCGGTAGAGTGCCTCATTTAATTATTCATTAAACAGTTCATACTTTTTGATTGCCTTATACTAAGTTTACACAACAATAGCAATAAGCTATTAAACTATTACGACGTTAACTGATATAATAATACTGTTTTACTAAACAGATAGTTATTTCATATTTTGATTTTGATCTATATTATAATGCCCGATTATATTGCCTATATTATAATGCCTATATTATAATGCCCGACTTATCCTTAACATTACCTTAAACTTTTCGGTAACGCAAGACCCTATGAGTTTGACGTTTAATTTCACATTAATTTTTGGTTTATGATCAATTTTATAAATCTGTCAATTCTTTTTGTTTGTGCTCAACACTATCGGGGCACTCGTCATCAAACCACTCATTAAGTGATTTTGGTGGTCGTTTTCCGATTGTAGTTTGTGCTGCGGATATAATGTTTGGTTGAAGCGTTTGCCATTCTTCTTGTATGTTTAATTGTATCTCAGACGGCATCTCACATTAATGGCACCTCACATCTCTATCCAGCATTTCCGGATGTTTAAATGCTTCGACATTCCAGCGTACCGTCGTTTTTGCTTGTCTATTAAACGTAGATGATAACTTGAGCTTGTACTTAAGGATGACACACTGAAAAAAACTTGTCCTATTTCCAATCGAAATGCAATTGTCTCAACCTCACCATGCGGTCACATATGGTGAATCAAACTACGAAATTGCTTCAACAACTCTACAATTATAAATCGATGAAGTTGAGACAATCACACGAAATATTTATGTGAAAATAAGATATAGTTCAATTAATCTCAAATACTTAAACTTTAAAATGAAAAATTCATGATATAAGGCCAAAGGAAATTTTTTTCAGGGAAATAGTTATTATCTTTATTCAACTACTGTTATATTGGATATAACACTTTATATTTTAAACAAACCTCATTCTGTTGTTAGGAAAATGTTATCGGGTAGTGGTCCCAATCACAGTGAAATTGTTTGCAAATAACTTTTCTTTGCATGAATAATCAACTGCTAACTTCGAGATGAGGTTAACATGAACTTCAATTTTTTTTCAGTGCACGCCTTTGATTGGTGTCCATATCAGCACCTCTATATTGATCGAACGTCAGTTACACTTGTAGCGTGTCTCTTAGAAATGATGACATGATCAATTTGATTGTCAGTTATTCCATCGTTTGATTTCCACGTTGCTTTGTGGATTCTCTTATGAGGAAAGAATGTGCTAGATATTACTAGATCATACAGCATAGCCAGTTTAGTTGCACGAAAGCCGTTATTGTTACTGGTATGATGCAAGCTGTTAGGACCGATATGTGTTTTAAGTTCTGTACTTCTACCAATTTGAGCATTCAAGTCACCTACCACGATATTTATATCGTGCCGCGATATGTTACTAATGACTTCTTTGAGTTCTATAAAGAACAGGTATTTAATATCATATGCTCTGTCTGCAGTAGGTGCATGAACATTGATGATCGTTACACATTGTGCATATTCGCATATTAATTGGGCAAAGTCGATAATATGTTGATGCGAAGATGTATGAGAAAGCCAACTCCAAACTCTCCTCCTGTTGATGACTGCAATAGTAGGAGTATATCCTTTGGCTGTTTCATGGATTCCACTACCTGACTATCTTAGTTCTTGTAATTCCGCTATAGGATTCCGCAGACAACTAAACGAACAGAAATAGTAACATTGTTTCATACAACATAATCCTTTGTTGTCATTTTTTCTTCTAACAAAATTAAATATTATTTTATCTTAGTAGGCGCATAAATGTTATAAATTTGTAATTTAGTTTTGACAAATAAACATAAACATGCAATCATTTATGAATGAAAAAGGACATTTTTATTATGTACAAATTGCATTTTTACATAATTTTGTATTATTGAATAATTTGTAAAAAAAATTTTATTTAGAAACTCATAATTATCTTTTAAACACAATTATAAATAAAAAAAAATTATCTCATTGAGAAAAAAAAATTATCTTAATATCTCTAGTTTTAAATTAATATATTAAGTAGGCCGAAAATAGTCACTATAATTCGCTGTTCCTTCCCATCAGAGAAAAATAATCGATATAATTCGTTTTGATTTGTTAAAAAATAATAAATGAAGCGTTTTTATTGGGCCTTATCGAAACTTTATTTAGTGAGTTGAATTGTCAGTAAATTTTTTTATATAACGACAATTTTATCGAATTTTATTTTCAGTGAATACATAATAATTTTTTGTGGTATAAACAGCCATGATTTCGTTAGTTTAATAGTAAAAACAGATTATTCTATTAAACTATCGGCGGTATAAACATAGCATTAGCCATTACATGATTTTATACCTGTTTAAATTTATTTTGTTTTTAATGTTTTTAGTGTTTAATTTTTATTTAATGTATTCTTATATTAATTTCTAATAAATGAGCTAAAAATCAAGTATTTCTTTGTTAAGTATATAATTAATTGTAAAGTTATTTTAACTAGCAAACAAAAAAGCATTTTAACTAGCAAGCAAAAGCAAGGCCACATTTTTAAAATTCGTTAAAAATAGTTCAATACAAACTAACATTCTTTAACTATATATAACCCGGGAAAAAATAGAAAGATCTAAAAAGATCTCTTTTGATTAAATTAGATCTTATGAGATCTTTGTTTTGAGTCAATAAAATGAGAGTTTGATCTTTGCAGATCTGAAGAGAGCTCTTTAGATCAATGTAGATCTTCAAAGATCAAAGAAAAAATTTGGTGTTTGATCTTTGAAGATCTCCAAAGATCTGAAAAGATCTCTTCAAATCTTGATAGATCTTCAAAGATGTAAGTAAAAATTTTCGTTTAATCTTTGAAGATTATATATTGCCATTATATAGGCAATATAATCGGGCATTATAATATAGATCAAAATCAAAATATGAAATAACTATCTGTTTAGTAAAACAGTATTATTATATCAGTTAACGTCGTAATAGTTTAATAGCTTATTGCTATTGTTGTTCAAGAGTTGCCATCAATTTGTAGTTAAATTTTTTTAAATTTCGCCTCAAATAATGAGTTTTTGCACCTTAAAATTTTAAGACATAAACGTGTTGAGCCCGAAACCTGGATTTAAAAAAAAGAAGGCAGTCTTAAGGACTGCCGACAGAAGTAAAAATTTAAAACTGTGAAATAGCTGTGTTTTTATCGGCTAAATAGAACTAAATCTTTACTTACTTTACCACACTTACACACTGTTATTAACTGAGAAAACATCATAATATTTAATCAAAAAAAAGAACCAAGATATAAACCAAAAGAACCAGAATAAAATTATTTATAATATATTCTCAGTAATATCAACAATACTTAGGTTATTCGTACTATCAATTGCATTTTCTATATTAAGAAGTATAAAGAAAAACACACATACCAAATATGACAAAAACAATTTTTTTATTTTACTTAAAAATACAACAAAATATTTGCTTAGTATACCACACGTACACACTGTTAAAAAGAAAAATTAAATTCAATAAAATAGAAAAAGAAACACATTATAAATCAAGAAAATGAGAATAAGAAATAAGAATATAACAAATGAATACAATTTATTTAACTCTCTTTCAATATTTATTTAGTGTGACGATAACTCGAATATATAAAATTTTCCCCATACAAAACCGCACAACGCGCCTAAAGAAGTTTTTACTAAAAAAATCAAAGATTGCTGCGATTCTAGGTACGACTGAAATGGTTGAAACTAGTTTTACAGCACTTTCCAAAATAATTGTTTTCATGAACGGATTTGCAAAATATTTGCATATCTCCAAATAATTTTGTAATAAATATATTATATAATATTGTACTTAATTGAATTCAGTATATTTTGTCTGTTTAATATTGTTTTTAGAAATACACTGTTTGGTTAAACGGAAAATTTAAAAAAAATACTTAAAATAACAGAACTTTGAACTTAAAACAACAGAACCTCCGAAAATTTTTTGTTTTTGAGTAAAAGATGTAAGTGTATACAACCAAATAAATTTTATACATATTGGAAAAAATATTATTATTATTTTGTTCGGCAACTTTTCGTTAATTAAATGTTAACTAAATTAGCTTAAATTCTGAAAAGTTTTACTAAAAAAGTTAGGAAATCATAAAATAACGTGGCTACAAAACAACCTCTTAACTTTAAATCTGAAAAATAAAAATAGCAAATAGTACATGTATTAAATTTTGAAGATTTAAAGTTTTTTATTTATTTTACAATAATTATAATAATTATTTTTTATTTTACATTCAAAGATCGAAGAAAAAATTTGGTGTTTGATCTTTGAAGATCTCCAAAGATCTGAAAAGATCTCTTCAAATCTTGATAGATCTTCAAAGATGAAAGTAAAAATTTTCGTTTAATCTTTGAAGATTTAAAAAGATCTCTTCAGATCTGCAAAGGTGAAACACTAGTTTTTATCTTTGAGAAATAAAACAACCAAAGCTTACTAAAATATTGTTCAGGTCTAAAGAGATCTCTGCAAATTTTCAAACAACTTAACAGTTTACACGTAATTAATTAATAAACATATAAAAATAATTTTTAGCAAAAATGTATTATATTATATATTGTACTGACGCACAGTTCCAAAATAATAATAATAATTTTGTTTAAAAGCGTTATTTTTTGTCTCTAGTAAACTATAATTAAATTAAATTATTCAAATGTTAGCTGTATTTTTGTCTGAAAGCCACAATTGAGTTATTTTTCATTTTTTTGTGCCTCTTTTGTTTTTTCTAAAGCCGGTTCTATTTTTTTAAAAGTTTATTTTCAATAAATAAAAAAAGATCTTGATAGATCGAAGCAGATCTAAATGTATCAAAAAAGATCTGCGTAGATCAAAGAAGATCTGCATTTCGGGACATATCTATACAGATCTGTTTTAATTTAAGAAGATCTGCGCTAATCATTGTAGATATGTTCCAAAATGCAGATCTACGGAGATCTGCTAACGCAGATCTGATAAGATCTCTTCAGATCTCTCTATTTTTTCCCGGGAAGTGAAATTGACTAAAAAATTTGTTAAGTTAAATGATTAGCAAAGGTCAAAATAGCTAAGCAATTACTGATGTCACACTGAAAAAAAACGTTTGTCATATTGAAAAATTCACTTTCCGGGAAAAAATACAGAGATCTGAAGAGATCTTGTCAGATCTGCGTTAGCAGATCTGCGTAGATCTTCATTTTGGAACATATCTATAACGATCTGCGCAGATCTCCTTAGATCAAAACAGATCTGTATAGATATGTTCCAAAATGCAGATCTTCTTGAATCTAAGCAGATCTTCTTTGATAAATTTAGATCTGCTTCAATCTATCAAGATCTTATTTGATCTAACAAGATTCTATTTATTAAAATTAAACTTTAAAAAAAAATAGAACCGACTTCAGAAAAAAACAAAAGAGGCACTAAAAAGTGAAAAATAACTCAATTATAGCTTTTAGAGATGAATTTACTAGAGATTTACTAGAGAAAAAAACAACGCTTTTAAACAAAATTATTATATTATAAAAGTTTATTTTATCTTATATATTAATACGCTAAAAAAAAACTTTGTACAGCTTAAGGCTTTTTTATTCGAATTTTGATTCATTTCAAATTTTCACAGCTAGCTGATATTAGGGTAACTTAGATTTTAAAGATTTTTGGGATTTTCCGGATCATAAATAAAAAAGTTATTATATACGAAAAACTTTTTATATACATATGCATTATAAGTTTACATACAAGTAAAAAAAACACGAATTTTAAACTTAAAACTTTATTTTCTTTTTTTATATTTATTTTCATTCAGTTAATTTATACATTTCCAGTTTCCTTTGAAGTTTAGAGAATTTAGTTTATGAACTGATGTAGGGATATATAGACGTAAAATTTTTCTTTGTTTTTTAATTATAGGAGTGGATAGACGTAATATTTTTCTATGAATGTTGTGAATGAAGAAATGAATTGGACGTTGTATTTATCATTTTAAAATTCCTGTGTTTGTTAAATTTGCCAGATGAAGATAGAATTGATTTGACGTGATAATGGTATGAGTTAGTTTATGGAGGGCCCGGCGTGCTGCGCTACGCTTATAAATAAAGTTTTGCGTAGACATTTTGTTGACGTAGAAGCAATGATTTCAAAAAGTGGTAATGAGAAATGCTAGCATATAATTTTTAATTTTTCTTTTAAATATATAAATGGAAAATAATCAGAACTCTGGCTGATCATGAAAAATTAGCGATCAAATAAGTTTTCAAGTAAGCTTATTTGATCTCTAACTTATTTGATCGCTAATTTTTCATATATCCGGTATTGCTTAAAAAGATTATATATCTTATACATCGTCACATGCAAATAAATACTGTTAAGTTGTTGGAAAATTGGCAGAGATTTCTTTAGAGCTGAACAATATTTTTGTAAAGTTTTTTTTCTATTATTTCACATTTTTGCAGTTCTCTGTAAATCGTGGTAGATCTTCATAGATCAAAAATAAAAACTAGTGTTTGACCTTTGCAGATCTGGAAAGATCTTTTTAAATCTTGGTAGATCATCAAAGATCAAACGCAAATTTTTACATTGATCTTTGAAGATCTATCAAGATTTGAAGAGATCTTTTCAGATATTTGTAGATCTTCAAAGATCAAACGCTAATTTTTTTCTTTAATCTTTGAAGATCTACCTTGATCTAAGGAGATCTCTTCAGATCTGCAAAGATCAAACTTTCATTTTTTTGACTCAAAACAAAGATCTCATTAGATCTAATTTGATCAAAAGAGATCTAATCAGATCTTTTTAGATCTCTCTATTTTTTCCCGGGTTGATAATTTCTGTGATAGATGTTTTTTGTCAAAGTGATTAATATTTGTTTGATATAAATAACACATTTTTCTCTTATATTATCAAATGTTTCATTAGAAAATCTATTATCAGATATTTTTATTTTGAACACCAATAGATAAAATGTTAATTATATCGAATATAGATCATTTTCTATATGATCAAAGAATTTCATTTAAAATCTGAAATTTAAATATCTTATTGAGTTTGCAACTATCAAAATGTTTTTTCCTATGGATAATCATTGATCCATACTGCAAATGTAAATTGTCATTATGATTGATTCATATAATAGATCATCAAAAAATTTCAAAGAATTGTCATTTTGAATATTTATTTATTCGATTGTTATTTTGAATATTTATTTTCCCTATGAAAATCGATCTTTAGGTATTGTGTTTTTATCCCGTTTGTCAGGTGTACATTATTGTATATAAGCTTAGGCTATCTGTAACATTTGTTAGATAATTTATTGATACTTAAACGTGAAAGTAATTTTGTTAAATAAATTGAAATTAAAAAAGATAACTGTGAAAAGTTATAATCATTTATTGAATAATTTTTAAGTAAGTATATTTTAAAATGTATTATTATTATAAATATGATAATAATTTTATAATTTCTTTTGTACCTGTATGTAGATTGACTTAATAAACTATAAAATAAAATTGTTTACGTTGGATCACCACGCTACTAAGCAAAAGATCAACGAGCTACAAAAATTTACATCTCTAAATTTAATATAACAGTATACTCAGTACGATCAAAAGGTGTAAGTATGTTTTTTTCCTTAAAAGTGACATTAATAATCCCGACAGTATTAGATGTGTGATTGTTTTTTAATTTAATTATTATTGTTAATTTTGGAAAGTGTAAGTTTTACGAGAAATAGGTTATATATGAACCTTTTTTTAAAGTGGTATAAGTCCATTTTTTCATATATTGAGATATTTAAGGATTTGCGTTTGCATTAATATAAAAATATAAGCAAATGTAACTAAAATTTTGTGACATTTTTCACACTTTAAACCTAATTAATTTTACTATGTAATAATAGTTATTTAAAATTAAAAAGAAAATAATTGATTTTTTGACTCCAAATGGACTTATACCACTTTCAGTAATAACATGCTCTAAAAAATAAGAACAAGGGGTAGTATAAGTCCCATGTAAATGGGTCATTCTTTTACCAACACATTTTTGATTTGGCTGAAATTTTTTTTATGCGTTTTATATCGAAAAAAAAGATATGGGTGTTCGAGGATTTTTTTTTTGGAAAATATAGCGGTTCTAAATTTCTTGATGATTTATTTTCAAAAATTCATAACTTCGGTTCTATTAAAGATAGAAACTTCTGTTTTGTTTTATTTTAAAGTTAAAAGATGCTAATTTAAAAAAAATAAAATTAACAAATGTTATTCTAGTGATATAAACAAATATGAAATCCATCTTTAGCCATTTCTCCACCCACGCTCACTCCAAATCGGGCTCTATTGAAGGTATGATTTTATATTTAAAAAGAGGCCATCATTATCTTTCTAAAACTACCACTAACTTAATTTTTTACAAAAGTGGACTTATACCACTTAAAAAAAAACGGTTCATATATAAATAATAATATACTATAATCTATATATGGGGCATTTCACGCCAACTAAGTGTGAAAAAAAAAATGTTTGTGTCTCAAACTTTAGGAATATAGGTAGTACTTTATGAAAAAAACATGTATCAAATTTTTTTAGATTTTTTGACTTTCGCCATCAGTGGCGCTTACAAAATTCGATTTTTTGCCTCGATCACAAACTTGTGAATTTTCTAGGAAAATTGGTGCGACTAAAAAAAAACGGAAAAACATGATTTTGTTACAATTTTGACCATAGATAACGATAATAGTAGTTTATGTAACAACTACGCAAAATATGGTTTTAGCGGACGAATCGTAATGTTTCCGGACGATGCGCTAGCCGAGTCCGTAATATGAAGATGAGTCTGCTAAAGCCATTTGCGTACGAATTGCATACAACGTTTTTTAGTATTAGCTCTTAGGATTTTTTTTTTCTAATTTATTGCTTAATTTGTATTCTTGCGTACCTAAAAATTTGATTTTTGAATAAAACTTATCAAAGCAATTGTGATTACAGTTTGAAAATAATTATAATATAAAATGAAAACAAATTTTGAATCCGCTAAAGTGTTGTCATAACGACTTTAAGTACTAGGCCGCTAAAATACAATTTTGCGGACTCTAAACAGTTCTAAAAGTAATCATTTTTCGGAGCTAATACTAAAAAAATATTTTCAAAATTTTTTGGGGTAGATTTCACCCTTATTTTAAGGGTTAAAATTTTAAAACCGAGATTTAGAGAAATATGTCACGATTTTTTTTCAATATTTTTTTTAATTTTCCCTTTTAACATTTCCTTGCGATTAATTTTTGTTTTGCGATGGGCATCGACCATCGACTGCCCCAAAAAAAGACACAAAGATGGAAAAACAAACTTGTGAATTTTGTAGGCATATGGGTGCGACTAAAAAAAAACGGAAAAACATGATTTTGTTAGAATTTTGACCATAGATTACGATAAAAATATTTTCAAAATTTTTTGGGGTAGTTTTCAAAAGGGCTAAAAGGACTTTTGAGTTCTAAAATTTTAAAACCAAGATTTCGAGAAATATGTCACGATTTTTTTCAACTTTTTTAATTTTTTCTTTGTTTTATTTCCTTACGAAAAATTTTTGTTTTGTGATGGGCATCGATGGGTTCGGATTGCTGATTACGAATCTAAGGTTAAATTTTTAAAAAACAAAATGGCGGATCAAATATGGCGGCAAACTTTTCTAAAATCGTCCAATTTTGAAATTTTAAAAATACCATCGTGTTCTACATAAAATTCTAAATTGAAAGTATATGGGATAGTTTTTGCTTAAGATCTGCCGTTATCGAGATTATCTCACAGAATGATAAAATATGTACACTAAAACCACGTTTTTTCACCTTTCGGTCTTTTTTTGGGGCAGTTCCTGGTCGATGCCCATCGCAAAACAAAAATTAATCGTAAGGAAATAATTAAAAGAAAAAATAAAAAAAACATCGAAATCTCGGTTTTAAAATTTTAACCCTTAAGATAAGTGGGAAAAATACCCCCAAAAATTTTGAAAATATTTTTATCGTAATGTATGGTCAAAATTGTAACAAAATCATGTTTTTCCGTTTTTTTTCAGTCGCACCCATACCTATGCCTACAAAATTCACAAGTTTGTGATCAAGGCAAAAAATCGAATTTTGTAAGCGCCACTGACGGCCATGGTGTGAGTCAAAAAATCTGAAAAAATTTCCTCTTAAAGTACTATCTATTCCCAAAGTTTGAGACACAAAAATTTTTTTTTCCTTAAAGCTACATTTTCAAATATGGCACGAATTAGGTAGTAATAGTTGCTACAATTGTTGCGAAGAAAACTGTTCTCAATCGTTTTTTAACTTTTCAACTTTTCAACAGCGTTGAATACTGATGTTGCTACAACAATTTTTACAAAGTGGTACCAATACAAAAAATCTTTGGGTTATAAATTGGTAAAATATTCATTTTATAGTTGGTTTTCAGTTTATTAAAAACATAATTTCAGATTGAAATAGATAACCATATTTGAGGCAAAGATATTCACAGAAAGTTTAGAATTACTTATTCCACAATTAATTGTAATATTTACAAATATAAATAAAATGGGTGAGTTCAGAGAATATCTCGATGTTTTAACCGGTTTTTCCTCAATTTTAGAAAGTATGATTATTAAAATAAAAATAATTTCTAGTTCATAATTAATACCTTTATCATTTTATTTATTTCTTAGATGTTCGAAACTGTACTATTTTTTATTTGATTCATTGTGTTCTACCGCCAGTAGGTAGATCATATTCCAAAGAATCAAATTTAAACAAAAATGTGTGTAGAAGACACACGATTCGCGATTCACAAAACGCATTTATGCTGTTATCCGAAAGTGTAATTGAGGACGAGGAAAAACTTCGACAGATGAAAGAAAAGGGACTACCTATTCAACCCTTTACTATAGTAATAGGATCTATAGCTGATCCTAAAGAATTTTTAGTTTATTTTGATGAAATAAAATACTCATTTTTGTCGTTCGTAACGGCAATGGATGTGTGTTTTAAAATTTTCATGACATTTAATATCGGGTTTCCAACAGAATGTGAATTAGTTTGGAATTTCGTTCAACAACATATATGATAAATTTCATACTTCGATTTATGTTTTAAAAATAGTTTTGGAAATATATTTATTTTATTTATTTATTTTTTATTTACATGTTTAAATATTTAAAATAAATGAATTGTTTAAAAAGTATCTAAATAATTGTTTTAGTTTATTGTATATATTTTGGTTTTTTAAACACCATAGATCATCACATTAATAATGAGGTCTATTCAGTAAAATCTTCTCTCGACAATTTCTGCTATACTTGTATTTTTTGTATGAAATATAAAATTTTACTGAAGGTTTTACTGAATTGATAATGGTAAAGAAAAACTCTTTTTTAACAAGACGAAGGGGAGTTCGATTTTCTTTTTTCTTATTGGAAGTTATGCATTTTTAGTGTTAATATAATAAATTATAAATTAACGTCTCTGAATATCCGGTGATACCCTGCCAACTATGGATTATGATCGATTGAAAATTAAATGGGGAAAACCACACGAAAGTAACGAATTCCAGAGATGAGATACACTGTTGAAAAAGTCGCTCTGGAGAACTCCAGTTTTATATTTTATTATTTTAACCGTAAAAGGATAGTGGGCTATCGATACTCTAGTGTTACGCGATAGCATTGGCGTAACTAGGAAATTGTTCTAGGGTGGGCCTGGCCCCATAACATTGCTGAGTAAAATAATTAATAAATTTTTCGTTTTTATTTCATTCTTTTAATACATAACGGGTGTGTCAATTTGAGGTTAATTTTCAAATTCACTGTCATTTATATTTTTTTTTGCTAGGTAATTTTTGTTAGGTTAGATTGCAGTGACTGTCACCAAAAGACAACATCAGGACGACAAAGTAAGATCAAAATACGTCGGTTGTGATACCAAAGAATCTCGTTCCCCTACTCGAACCATTTGGAGCTTCTAATGAAGCTAAGTATTTGCGTGATTTTATAATTACCCACGACGGTGAGAGTTTTAAATGTGTGAGTTCCAAAATGAGTTTGCCGTAGAATGGGCGAATGCTGGACACGTGCAAAGTAGATGAAACGCTGGTTCCTCCTGATCCTCATCTTTATATCTCCTTCAATCAGTACTTGGGTGCTCTCCAAGGATCCAGTAACCAGTGATGACTTTACCAATGAACTAATATTCTGCCTACTCAAGGATAAAAGTTCTTTGTAACGCTGTAGGTCTAGTGTGGGAAAGATTTACCTGCTTATCTTGCAGCTAATGGTGTTTGACCACCGCCCTATAGGTTACGCAATTACTCCTGTCATAAGTTAATTGTTTGAGAGGGGCAAACGACCCGCTTAGAGCTTCCATTTCTTATAGAAGATCTTTTAACGCCACTGTGACCTGGCACCCATATAATATGAACGGGGAAATTAATAGTGTATAGTGTCACTTTGACGCCGTTGCTACTATATCTACCGATTTTAATGCAGTTATTTATGTTTATATTTGTGTAAATAATAAATCTCAAATGTGAAGTTCTTTTAGGTTTTTGATGTACATCAATTTTCAACTGGGCTGAAAGAACGGACAAACCGCATAATTTTCGTTATTGTTGTATTGGTAACAAAACAAAACATTTCCGATTTAAATTTACATTAAAATAATTGCATAAACACAGAATATTTATACACTCTTCACAGAATTTATGTTTAATTTTATAAAATTCACTAATAATCACAAAAAACTGTCCACAAATAATACATTCAAAAAATGGCGTCAAGCTTGTTATTGTTTTTATACGTGTGTGTTTGTATTAGTTTTTGTTGAAAGACGAATTTATAAAAAAATATCGATTTCATAAAATTGATTTATATCAAAAAAAACATCAAAAATTTTGGCTGGAAGAACGCGTATGTACATCACTTTTTTTTGGCTGAAAGAACTCCACATAAATCATAAAAATAAAAGAAGAAAATGTTCTTTTTAAAACCGACATGTTTGACAGATTAAAATTGAAAAAAATCATTGTTATATCATAGTATGATATTTATATGAATCCTTACTTAGTATCTTTCAAACAAACAAAAATTATACAATATCAACATTCCTAGTCTCTAAATTTCTTAACATAATTTGTAACTACAAAAGTAAAAATAAAAAATATGTAGTCCAAAAATAACAATTCATTGTTTACAGTAATCACACACTCCCCCAACCATTTAATGCAGTACTGTGCGAAACGATCTTCATTTTCAGCCATACAAAATTCAAATAATTCCAGAAATAAATCCATCAGACTTCGAATTACGTCGTCAATTTGCTAATGGCCATACAAACAAACTGGAAACTACGAGTAGTGTTGGTGTTTTGGTGTGGTTTTAGGTCTTATGGAGCAATGCGACCGTTTTTTTTAAAACGAAGTCTATATTGTTTTATTGCGATGTTTTTCGTTGAACAAATTGGAAGAAGTGGTTTTCCAGAAATTATGAATTCATTTGACATTCTAACATCTGACACATCACATGTTCGAAAGAAAATGTTTTCTCTTTTAAACTTTGCTAATATGGTGAACCGATAAGATAAACGACCATTTTGTAGATACTTTTGTGCCAGCATTAGTAGTCTTTATTAAATTTCCTCATTAAATTAAAATGAAGATCAGTGATGTGAACTGTAAAATTTTTTTTCATATACTTGTCAATAAATAGTTCGATTTGGCTTATTTCTAATACTTAAATGGTAGGTGGTTTTTTCTATCGAGATGATCATATATCACAAATAAAAAACAAATAATTTAATTAAATATTGATGCTAACGTTTTAAAAAAATTTTGAAAAGCAAATTCTTTAGAAAAGAAATACATTTTCATTTTCCCTAACTGTTATATGCTTCATGAGCTTCATGTTCTAGGGGGGGCCAAAATTCGTCTAGGGGGGGCCGGGCCCTCTGGGCCCCTACCTAGTTACGCCTATGCGCGATAGATTTACACACTTAGGTACAACCAATTTGATCTCTTCAGAAGCGCCGTTGATCCATAGCATATTTTTAAAAAATCGTCAAATCCGCCACATTTATTCTGTGCTGCAAGAAATCAAGATCATTACTAAGATTTGTGTTGCTAGTTAAATTAACTGCATAAAACTAATATAATCCACATAAATTTTAGAATTGACAGTGGTGAACAATTTATATCAACACTATAGAAATTTTACATAGAATATGAAAATAACATTTTCAAATTGATAACCAGCATAATAGTAATGATTATGTTATTTAGTTCTATTGGAAAATATATCATTTATATTGAAAATACATTTTATAATTAATATAATAATGATCAAATAGAAAATTTAACTCATTCGTTGTGATTATATATTTTCAATAGGATAACGGTCTTTTTTAACGTGAAATATAATTTGTTAAACTAACAATTGTTAATATTCTATTTAATTATGTGTTTGTTCAAATGATTTTTCATGTTTATAACGATAAAATATTTTAAAATTGAAAGATTCTTCTATTCAACTACCAATAAATTCTAAATGTGAACATGAATTGCAACATTAATAAAAAGTATATTATTTTTAAAACAATTAGAATTCATTTTGAAAATATTTATGATCATTTAACATAAATTTTGCTCATATTAATTTTATTTTATTCAAATTGACAGTACATGTACATAGAATAGTAAATATATATTTTCATAAGAATAATATATTTTACTATAGAACAGATTTTTTTTATTAAAGGAATCATGATAAAATCAAGATGATAATTTTTTTATTCTATTTGATAATTTGCTAAGTTGATAAAGATTCAATAATCATATTGATAAAATTGAGCTTGGCTGTATACTAATCATGAATTTGTCTTATTGATCACAATTCTGCATATTTGATAACGAAATTTTTTTCAGTGCATTTATAGTTAAAATTGACCAGATGCAAAGTTCTAATTTACTAAGCAAAAGCAAGTGTTAAAGTAGCCCATGCAAAATTAATAATATTAAACTTGTGCTTAGCTGGTTGAAAAACAACCGATATTCTTGGTTAAGTTAAGTATGTTTTTTGTTTACAATTACCCAGAAATTTTTTTCAGTGTAGGAAGTGCAGCCGAGCTACGCGACCCGTGGTTAATTTACATAATGCTGATGAAAATCGATAACGAATCCAAACAGCTATGGGCCAAACAGGTAGCCGACAAAAATTTTGCCGACTTTCGTTGAATGTATTGCGTTTATGAATGGAAGATGCGATGCAATTGATATGTGTGAGGTCACTACTAAAAAACCAATTGTCACTGGGAAGCATTCAAGCAAAACATTTGTAGCTAATGTGATGATCACTCCAATAACATGTGTTATTCGTCAAAGTTCTCATTTTATTTATAAACTAGCAGGACCCGGCGTACGTTGCTACGCCTATAAAAAAGTTTGTGTGCGTACATTTTGTTGAGTTAGTAAGAATAATTTCAAAGAGTCGTAATTAGAATAGAAGGAGCCTATCTTAATTTTTTCATTTGGGATATATGAATAACAGAGATCATTAGCATTTTAGCTGATCAATCCAGATAGTTTGAAAATTGAACGGAAGTTCAACATTTGAAAGTGATTGGTAAAGAGTTTCGGAGAATTTAAATAAAACACTTGCAATTTTTCACGTTAATCGGCTTAATATGTGTCGCAAAAAATTAGGTGAACGTCAAAACATTCGTTTATTGGGTGTTACAGTTGTCAATGACTTACTCTGGAACAAAAAAACAAAAAAACTTTAGAGACAAAAATACAGCTAACTATTGATTTATTTAATTTAATTATATTTAACTACAGACAAAAAAAATTACGGGTTTAAACAAAGTTATTATATTATAGAATTTATTTATTATTATAATTATTACAATTATTATTATTGTTATAATAGTTATTATATTATAAAAGTTATTTGTAGCAGAAAATTGTGATCATCCTAGCAGGCTTATATAATAACGTTACCGTCACGTGGGTAGGCAGGAGAAATATATTGTGTAGTCGTTGAATCTTGATTTTCTTATGATATTGTACAACCTGATTTTCTTAATCTACTTTCATCTATTGCGAAGACATTTTTGCGAGAGTACTTGATATGCTTCACATTTTTACAAATACACCTTTAATCTACAAATCTTATTTTGATATTTGATAATCTAACGCTTTGTCGTAAAGTTTAACGATTTGGTTACTTGTAACTAACATTTTCCATTAATAACACAAAAAGTTTTTTTGTAACACATGCATAAAAAATATTCAATTTTGTACTAGAATAGAATAAAAGAAAAAACTACTTTTCCGCACATATGACCACAAAACATTTTGTAAGCCTGGACCGTAACGCCACCTGCATGTGAGATTTATAGTTAAATCTATATCCATATATCTTTCTATATATAATATTTTTATAGCACTAAAATATCAAACTAATAATTTAAATAACTTACCATATAGTAAAAACAACTTAAACACATTGCATCATTTGAATTGCAAGAAAAAACAATTTATTTGGATTTTCAAAGTTTACAATTTTGACAGCTTAGTTGGATTACTATGTGTTGTTTTAGTTGGATTCTTTTGTGTATTTTTCCAAGCTAGCATAATTTACAACTATTAGAACGAAGATGGCGCACTTTAATTATTTAAAAAGCTTAACTTTGTTAATAACTTTGTCAAATAAATGATTAAATGAATAATTAAATCAATATTTATAAATTTTACGCACTTGTTACAAAAAAAAGTGTGTATTACTAGTGCGAATGCGTTTTCCAAACGCGAGTTATTTGCCGTACTCCCTGCGGTCATGCGGAAAACTAACTCTTGTTTGAAAAACGCATTCGCACTAGCGATACAATCTACTATTTTCATTTGAAAT
Organism: Diogma glabrata; assembly: GCA_963693315.1. Taxonomy (NCBI): domain Eukaryota; kingdom Metazoa; phylum Arthropoda; class Insecta; order Diptera; family Cylindrotomidae; genus Diogma; species Diogma glabrata. The sequence goes on from OY856186.1 coordinate 407,690,339, forward strand.
GACATTACTTTTACTTGTATTATTTTTCGGAAAGAGTTCTTACACTATACATATGACTAAGTCTATTTTTTTTAATTTCATCAACATTTATTTTTTCTAATCGGTTTGTATGGAGTTTATTCAATACGATACTGAGTAAATTTATGAACGGTGATTCTATTGTAATGTTGAAAACTAATCCAGCCAAAAACGAAAAAAACACAATGCTACTAAGTATCGTAACATATGAGACTGATCCCAGATATAACGATGTGCGAATATTTCCTAACACAAGGCTGGCAACATTCATGTGTGATAAATACACACAAAAACCTATTCGAGATAACGGCACAAATGCATTGAATTTGAGCACACTGAGACCAAAATCTACAAAATATGAAAAGACAAATTAGGTTTAATTTTTCAGTATTATATTTGGTGTATTAAACTTACGCCCTAAGCCAAAAACAAATCCTATTATCATTATTCCAATAAACAATGCCCAGATGTTTCTAAAAAGTGTGCCATAGATTGCCAATAAAATGGAAGGTTGAGGAAATTCATTTGTGAAAAACACGTAACAAGATAACACCTGTATGAGTCCCAAAACATAAATAATCTCCATCAAGCGAGCGTACCACTGCAAATATCAAAAAACTTTTTTGTTTTAAATTCAAATCAATTTACGAAATTTTTAATGTTACCTGTTTCTTTTGTAGGTCGATGTTTTCTTTTTTCAGATAACAGTATATGTATGCTGTAACGATTCCAATTAAATACCCGACTGCGTTCATGTGCGCTGGTATATAGGATGTGTTAAATAACCTTTCGTAACTACCGCGGTACTTTATATCTTCCAAATATGGTATGAATATAGGTTCAAGATTATTTACGTAGAGAACAACACCAGTTAGTGTTAAAAATCCAATAAACAACAATACGAAAATTGGTTTCATTAATTTTGGAAAACGATGAATCAAAGCCAATACGCAAAAGTAGAATAAATACAGTTGAAAGTCAGCTGACAGATACCATGTTTGAGTCAAACACATTTCTGTCTTACCAACGTAGTTATTTATAAATGCAATATTTTTTAGCCAGTTAAGTCGACAATTGGTACGGTCCTTCTCGGACAAATAACGCCATACTGGTCCACTTTGTGTGTAAACGAAAACAGTAGCATTAAAAAATATGATAAAAAGATATGAGGGAATCATTCTGGAAAAAAAGTTGTTAGCTATCACACACAAATTTCGAATATTTGCAATAAAATTACTTAAAATATCGATTAATTAAAATCCCTATGAACGCGTTTCCTTTATTGTCATTGTGCTTTACATTTGAAGCCGAGTTTTCCTGGCTTGTATTGTTACCGTTTTCTTCATCTTTTATTTCTCTGGAAAATTTTTTATGAAAAAAATGTAATGACAATAAAAAACCACTTAACACAAAAAATGTTTGTACATATAGTTGACCATTTGCCAAGACCATTGTTGGAATCGTTTGAGATATTTTCTCTATAAGGTTTGGATTGTCAAGTGGAATACTTGTTAAAATCACCATAGTGTGAACGCCAATGACACCAAAAAGTAAAATCACTCTAATTCCGTGTAGAAATTTTAGCTCAGGATGATTCTTTGATGGTTTTATTAACTTTTTGTAGTTGCGTTTAATTGAAAATGAAACTAAAATTGATTTCATAACTGTGCCTGTATCTGTGGTAAAGTGATAAAGTGATTCCGATGCATTAGATTTTGTTTTTTGCAGATAGTAATCATACGATGATGAGAAAATCAAAGCAAATATAACTAAAATAATAAATGTAATAAAAATTATATCGAGCGGCTCCAATTTGATTTCATCCTGATTTGTATCACAGTAAAGTATTTCAGAATAAGCGGTTAATTCATAATATCTCAACCATTTTGCATTTACATACTGATTCACTTTTCGATCGTACATTTGATGGTATTTTTCAGCGTTCATAAATCTTCTTGGCTCAAATTCAAGTGTGTTAACACCACGATCAAAATCCAACGGTTGATAAAAGTCTTCTTTTTTTGTGCCATTGGCAAGGTTTTCAAAGTAGTTGTCTATCCAGTTGATACAAATTCCACGTCGTAGTCGATCATGTCGAAAATATTGTTTTGTGTTTTTTGATAATTTTTCGATGTATCTCCAGAGATGAAATGTTTGGAGCGACTGTAACATCTACATAACAATATGTAGCAAGTTGTTCGGGTGTATCTTGCAAGCATCGATCGTAGCTCTCCAACTCTTGTAAATTTGGCATTTTATAGTATTCATGTACTGTAAAGATACAAAGAACACATTTAAATGAAATATATAAAATCGATTAAATAATTTCAAATGTTAAAAAATTGGAAAAAAACTGAAACAGTTGTACCACTACAATCAAACAGTTAGGTATTTTTCATTAGGTAACGTAAAAACATAGAGAAAAAGCGGGACTCTCATCGTTCAATCAGCCGTATGATCATCCTGTAAAATTGTAACGGCGGACTTTTTTAATTTTTACTCTGAAAATAATAATTTTCAAACTCAGTTATAATTTTATTAATTTTCTTAAATTGTAGTAAATTTAGCTACATTTTTCTGTACTACTGTTGACGGTTTAGTTGCGTCATCAATTTCACTTAACAAACATGTTTATATAAATGAATTTTTTAACTTGGAAAAAGGGGAATTGTTTATGGAAGGGGAAACAGAAGATCGATGGTATGATATAAAAGTTCGAATTGTTTAAATCAACCGAGTAGTATAATTTGGAAATTGAAAAAAACAATATGTGGTTATAAAAAAATAAATTTATTTAAATGTTTGGTAAAATTTAATTTGATTTATTTTTTTTATAACAATTGTTTAAGTTTTTTTAAATTAGTATAATTTTGAAAATTAAATGGTTAAAAACAAAAGTTAGTATTGTAAATTAAAGTAAAATTGTGATGTGGGTGAAAATAAAAGTTATCTGTCAAATCGAAATTAAAATTTTATATAAATAAATTACAAATGTTCACAGTTTGCACAAAAGGAAAGAATAACCTTCAACAACAAACTCAAAATTGCTTTTCAAAACTATTTATTAATTTATTAAAAACTCTTCTGATTCACTCTTTTCAATATTCGTTCACAATATTTATTTTCACAATAGATTTTTATAAAACATTCCCGTACGAATGATAAAAGTATTCTAACAAGTTTGTAAAACAAAACCTTATAAATACAATGTAGAAGTACAAAAAAAAACTGCTACATTACATTAATTCATTACATCACATATGTTAGCCAAATAAATATTCAGTTCAGTGGAAACTGCTTTCTTCTATTATTTAATGGTGCTGTCAAAAAAAGAACAACAACAACAATGGCAATTGGTATGATTAAGTTGAATAAACCAATTAATAATTAATTCTTTAATTTTAGGATCCTGATCATACTCCCGGCCAATTAAGAAACTTGTTTCTTAATTTAGAATTTATAATATATGAGGCTAACATAGTAAAACATGAATTGTATAATTAAGATATCTAACCTAAATTTTCTATAGGTAATTTACATAGTTTTACTACTGAACGTTTTAATTCGCCGTTTGCTGTTTTTACTGATACCACTCGGGTCAATCCATCTTTACCAGGATGTAACTGCAGAATTCGTCCCATTATCCATTTGGAGGGTGGAGTGTTGTCATCTTTGATTATAACTAAATCGTTTAAATTCAGCTCATTGGTTTTATTGAGCCATTTAGGACGTTGTTGTAGATTGTGAAGATAGTCCAACTGCCATCTTCGCCAGAACCCTTGAATCCTGGCTTGAATGTTCTGCCATCTGGAGAGTCGGTTTGTTGAAAGTTCTAGTATATTTGGTTCAGGAAGAGTTGTTGGAGCTTCACCAATTAGGAAGTGACCTGGCGTTAGTGCAGAATAATCTTCTAGATCAGCTGTCAATGGACACAACGGCCTGGAATTTAGTAGTGATTCCATTTGTGTCAGTAGCGTTGCCATTTCTTCGAAGGTCATTATGGTATTATGAAGTACACGCCTGAGATGATGTTTGATCGATTTCACACCTGATTCCCATAGGCCACCAAAGTGTGGACTGCTAGCTGGATTGAAATAAAACTTGATTTCATTCTGAGAAAGAAAATTAGAGACATTATTAATATGCGTTTGAGATTTATATAACTCATATAATTCATTTAATTCTCTTTTTGCTCCCACAAAATTAGTGCCGTTGTCTGACGTAATATTCACAGGGTTTCCTCGTCTAGAAATGAATCGTCGCAGAGATGCAATAAATGCTTCTGAGGTTAAATCGCTCACCAATTCGATATGTACGGCTTTCGTAGCGAAGCATACAAATAGACATATGTATCCTTTAACAATTGGAACTTTACCTCTACCTGTTCTGGATTTCAAAAGGATCGGTCCCGCATAATCGACCCCTGTATGCAAAAACGGACGACCAATAGTGATGCGATGTTTTGGCAAATTTCCCATCAGCTATTTAGTTGTATTCGCACGTTGCCTACAACATGCAATGCATTTGTTAATGGAAGCGCGTACTACCTGTTTACAATTGATGATCCAGAATTTTTGCCTGATAAGACTTGTTAATAACGTTGCACCGGGGTGCAAATGTTTAAGATGCATATTCCTTATGATTACTTCACTGATTATGTGAGACTTCGGTAATATTATTGGATGTTTAGTATTAAATGGAGCATCCATGTTTGCGAGCCGGCCTCCAACTCTAAGGATGCCCATTTCGTCTAGAAACGGAGCTAAAGATAGTAGTTTTGACTTATTGGCGATTTTTTTATGTAGATTTAAACAATTTATTTCTTCATGGAAGGCTTCGTTTTGTGCCCACTTTACACATATTTCTTCTGCCTTCCTTAATAAGTCAATGTTTGAAGCGGTGTTGTATTGTTTAATCCATCTGAGTAAGTAGACTAATATTCTTTTGATTTTTGAGAACGATGAAAATTTCTTGAATAACAATTCGATTATGCCAGGTTCAGTGGTGTTGAGCCGAACATGACATACAATATTTTCTTTCCTAGTTTCTAGCTGGGTTGGTAAAATGTTTATTTCTAATGGCCAGTTTGTTTCATCAGTACTTAACCACTTGGGACCATTCCACCATAGCGTTGACTCAAAAAGGATCTTAGGTGATACGCCTCTTGAAGCTAAATCAGCTGGGTTGTCTTTGGATCTCACATGGTTCCAGCTACTTCTCGGAAGGATTTGGAGAATATCGGAAGTGCGGTTGCCAACAAAACATTTCCATCGCCTTGGAATGTCTGACAGCCAGGCAAGGACGATTTGTGAATCTGTCCACGCGACTATTTTGTTCACCTTAACGTCTAGTACCTCACAAGTGTATCGCATTAATTTTGCTAGTAATACGGCTCCACACAACTCAAGCCTGGGTACCGATAACTGCTGTATTGGAGCAACCTTTGTTTTTGCGATCACTAATTTTGTTGTAACCGTTCCATTCAAATCTTTTGCTCGTAAATAAATGGCAGCAGCATAGGCGTGTTCTGATGCATCAGAAAAACCATGTATTTGTATATCTGCAGTTGAGGCAAATGTCGATAGAAATCTCGGCAACTCTATATCTTGCAACTCCAAAATTGTAGCTTGTAAATTTTCCCACTCTTGACCTAAATCTTCAGGAAGCGGATCGTCCCAGTTGAGTTTTCGAAGCCATATTTTTTGTAAAACAATTTTAAATGTTATAGTTGCAGGTGATACCCAGCCAAGTGGATCGAATATTTGTGCTATTTGAGACAACATTTCGCGCTTGGATGATACCAATTTAGTGTTTTGGTTGATATTATATGAAAAGGTATCCCTTTGTGGGTTCCAGTGCAACCCTAATGTTTTAACAGTTTCGGTGTCATCGTTAAGTGTTAGGTTAGATTTCTCAGTGTAAATTTCTGGTATCACATTCATAAATTCTGTTGAATTGGATTTCCATTTTCTAAGAATAAATCCACCCTTTTTTAACATATTAGAAATTTCTAACTGAGCCTTTATCGCTGTATCAACATCATCATTTCCCGACAAGAGATCGTCGATATAAAAATCATTTAGCGCTATTGTGGAACCTAATGGATATTCTGTTTTATAATCATCAGCAATTTTAAGCAGTACTCTTACAGCAAGAAATGGTGCACTAGAAGTACCGTACGTTACTGTTTTGAGCTGGTAGTGGTTGATGTATTCATTTGAATTTCTTCGCCATACAATTCTTTGAAATTTTCGATCAATTTCGTTTACTTTTACTTGACGGTACATTTTTTCGATGTCCGCAGAATATGCTATGGCATTGGTTCTAAATTTTAATATTAATGACACTAAGTCCTTTTGAATAGTCGGCCCGACCAACAAATTTTCATTCAATGATGTGCCCGAAGATGATTTGCAGGAACCGTCAAATACAACCCTAAGTTTTGTGGTGGTACTTTCACTCTTTACTACAGCATGGTGAGGCAAGTAAAAACATTCATCGTCGTTGCAGTTGATGTATTCGGCTTTTACTTCTTCCATGTGTCCTAACTGAATATATTCTTCCATGAATAATTTGTATTGTTTCTCGAGATCTGGTTGTTTTTTAAACCTGCGCTCCATTGCTAATAAACGAGTTATTGCAGCGGCCCTTGATGATCCAAGCATTGAAGCATCCGATTTGAATGGTAGTCCTACGACGTACCGTCCTTCGGAATTTCTATATGTATTTTTTACAAAATGATCTTCACATTGATGATCCTTAGTTGATAATGGAATTGCCGGAACTTCTTCCACCTTCCAGAATCTTTCTAGAATTTCTTCTGCGTAGTCTCCTGTGGTAATTGTGGTGTATGCTTGTATGTGCTCTTGGTGGCTTGATGTTCCAGTGACGATCCACCCAAACTTGGTTGATTGTAATATTTGGTGATCTTGGAGTCTTAGTTGTTCTGGTTTTAAAATTTTAAAAAATAAATCAGCTCCAATTAAGAGATCTATTTTTCCTGCAATATAAAAGGTTGGATCTGCCAATTGAAGATGAGTATACTGCTCGACACATCTCATTTCTACTGTCCTGTCGCTATTGGAATTGTAGATGTTATTTTTGATAATATAAGTGCATCTGCAGCTATGTATTCTTCTTCTGTGAATCTTGATTGCAAGAAAATATTTACTGCTTCTTTTGTGTTTGACGCTTTCGTACCTGCGATACCTGTAACTTTTACATTCGCATAGTTGCGTGCGAGTTTCAGCGTTTGAACAAGACATTCAGAGATAAATGTGGATTGCGATCCCGAATCTTACAAAGCTCGTGCTTTTGCATTTTCCCGGCGTTATCCCGAACGAGTACGAGCGCGGTTGGTAGAAATGCCGAACGCGACGTAATAGCATTAAAAGTTTGACTTGTTTCAGAATTTTCATTTATCGGTGCTCTTGATTGATTAACTGAGCTTAGTTGAGTTGTGGTGTGTGACTCTCGCGATGTTGTAACTGCAGCTTCCTGCTTTGGATTATTACCATTACCATCCAGATGTAATAATGAATGATGTTTACTGTTGCATTTCTCACAGGATCTTTCTGAATGACAATTAGCTACAGAATGACCTGGTCTTAGGCAGTTGTAACAGACCAAATATTCATTCACCATTCGTCTTCTTTTGGCTACTGACATTCTTTTGAAAGTAAGACATCGATTTAATGAATGAGAATATTTGCAACATGGACATTTTTTAGAATCCGCAGAGATATGCATAGATTTGATATGACCTGCTGGTCTTATAACCGTTTGTTTGGTACCACCTACGGAATTTTCTTTTTCATAACATCTGTTGTTTAGAAAGGTTAGAAATTCGTTGATAGTTGGAAATTCCTTATCACGAGTTTCCTTTGCCCATTGTTCACGTTAATCTTCATCAAGTTTTGTTAGTAAACTTTGAATGAGCCAGGGATCTCGTGTCTCTGCAGCAATTCCTAAAGCCTTAATACCACTAATAATTTCATCTGATTCATCACTAATTCGTCGAAGTGACTCTGCAGCACCATTGTGTGCGTTTGGTTGATTAAAAAATTTATTTATTAGCGATTGTAATATCGGTTTTTTCTTATTATACCGCAAGACTAATTTTTCCCACGCTTCGTCATAATTAGCATCAGTAACTAAAAGATTTTTGATAATAACTAATGGTTTATCTCGTAGAAGACCTTTAAGAATTTGAAATTTATGAGCTTTAGTAATGCTTGCCACATTATGTACCGATGATAAATATAAATCTTGGAACGATGGCCAAGCGTCGTAGTTGCCGGAAAATGGCTCTATATGTATACGTGGTAGTCGTATACTTTCCGATGTCATAGCCGTAGAACTTTCATTTTGTATCTGCGTACGCTCTGCAAGACCTTCTAAAAATACGCGCTGTTGGTCTAGTAACAAATCAAACGCGGTTGAATTAGCTGATGGTGCTGGTTGTTTTGTCTTTTGCTTTTCGCGTAATCGCTCCAATAAAAGTGATTTGGTGTCATAAAATTTGTCTTCAAATTCATCCTGCTTAAGTTCAATATTGAGCTGCGGATTACCGCGTTGTAATGCAGTTAACTTATCTTCTACCTCTCGAAACTCAATCCATGCTTCATCGAGTTTTTCTATCCTAACCTCAATCGATGATATAGTGGTCTCTGCAGTTATCCCTAACGCAAATGTTTTGGCTTTTGTTATGGTTGCTAAAATTCTACCACGTGTTTGAATTAATGTTCCGGTGGCCATAATGGTTTATTATCTAGGTAGGTATATAATGTTTTTAGAATTATTTTTTTATTATGAAAATATGTTATTCTTTGTGAATAGATGTATACTATGATCATACAAATTTGGAAATTTATATTATTTAATTATATTTGAATTGAAATATTTATATTGCAACTTTTATTTTCTTTTAAAACAATATAAAAATGAAATTGTACTTATCGTAATTTGTTGATTTGAAAGCCTTTGTGATGAATTATACTGTACTGTTGATTGAGATATGCTGTTATACTGTACTGTTGAGATATGTACTGTTGATTCTGGACACCTGCGATGAATTAAACTGTTCTATTACACTTGAGTCACACACGGCGTCACTAAAACCACACACACAACAATGGCTGGACACTCACGACACTTGACAATGATTTGCCGCCGACTACGATTTACCGCGTAAAGTGACGGCTACCGATTGATCAAATAGTTCTTGAGATCCGATTCGAAGGACCATAAAAATGTTCACAGTTTGCACAAAAGGAAAGAATAACCTTCAACAACAAACTCAAAATTGCTTTTCAAAACTATTTATTAATTTATTAAAAACTCTTCTGATTCACTCTTTTCAATATTCGTTCACAATATTTATTTTCACAATAGATTTTTATAAAACATTCCCGTACGAATGATAAAAGTATTCTAACAAGTTTGTAAAACAAAACCTTATAAATACAATGTAGAAGTACAAAAAAAAACTGCTACATTACATTAATTCATTACATCACATATGTTAGCCAAATAAATATTCAGTTCAGTGGAAACTGCTTTCTTCTATTATTTAATGGTGCTGTCAAAAAAAGAACAACAACAACAATGGCAATTGGTATGATTAAGTTGAATAAACCAATTAATAATTAATTCTTTAATTTTAGGATCCTGATCAGTCACCATGCACGATATTCCTATTTTGCATCATTAGGAAAATCACTTGGTGTTCGAAGGTTCTATGTTAATCTTGGAGTAATATAAAACTTTATGTAACAATCAATCAAACAATGCAAAGGATGATAAGGAAACAACAGATGATGGTTTATGTGATATGTTTGGAAATGGAGAACTTATAAAAAGAAGATGGAACAGTTGTAGAGAATGAAGAAAATATTGTTGTTCAAACTGGTGATGTTATGAAAGTTTTTGTTTTTGATGGTAGTTTTATCCATTCACATGTTGCATTGATGAAGGAAAACTATTACAGCGATAGATGTTGTTATGAATTAAAACGTCAAGCCGTACTTTATATGATGTTTGAAGACACATTGAAGAAACAAAATAACGTAAGCTTTACTTTGTATAATTTTTGATTTTGTTTTTGATTAAATTATTTTCATGTTAATAAATTAATAGTAGTTTTCTGTAAGTCGAGATTTACAGAAAACTACTATAAGAGATTTCCAAGTGTAAATTTTGTTTGTTTGTGTATAAATTCAGTATTCCGGTAATAAATTTAGTCTTCATATAAGTTTTTGAGCTATCCGGCGTAAATTAAAATAATATAATTTCGTAAAAGTGCCCCATTTCGTTTCAAAATATTGTTATGATTCTACAATCGCAATGACAATATTTTACTAAACAATATTTAAAAGATAAAATCAAGGTCACAAACATGAAATGAGATTTTTTTGTAATGAATGGACTTACCTGGAGTATTTGAGAAATTCAGAACAACTGTATATTAGGAAGTCCCCTTCCAAAATTAAAATAGTTTCAAATTATAGTGCGTTGATGCAAAGTAATTTTTTAAATTAGAACGCGATAGCGTTAACAGTTTAAGTGGAATGCGATAATGTAAGTGAATTAATTGTAAACGAAACGCTGTATCGTGAATATTGAACCCGTGTAAATAGAAGTAAAATTAGTTTTTTAAATAAAGCCTTTGGTATTATTTAAAAGAAACACATGGTGTATTATTTTGAACGCTGTGTTTATACTGAAAATTTCTACAACCAACCGTTGGAGTTTCTGGAGCTGTTTCATGCCCTCGGGAAATTATAAAATTGTAAAAACCAGGTGATTTTGCTTCCTAATCAGTGATCGAACCCAGATGATTTGAGAATTACATTTATCGAATTGACAGTACGGATCAATTCAACGTAAGGTTGAAAAACTTGACAATATAATATAGTTCACAGAATTCGTATAATTGAACTTTTGAACTTTTGTTGTCAAAATCCTCGTACAATCCTCATTTTAAAAATAGATTACAATAGCAATAGAGGTAGAGATTCTCGTCCACCAAATATTTAAAAAGGTTCAGGGATTCCTGGTTGATGGACATTTTGATCCGCTTCTCCCTTCATTTTATGATGCACTAGTGTCTTTTCTCCTTTTTTCGCGTGTCTCTTGTTGTCTTGTTGGTGTTGATCGTTTTCTCTTTCCTTTCAACTCAATCTGGAGTCTGGACAATTTAACATTCATGAAAAACCTTGAGAGCTTAAGCAGCATTGCTCATTGCTGTTGCATACAACGCCTGAATGACGTCAATTCTTCTTCTGATCTCGGCATGGATGTTGTTTCGTGGTCTAAAAAATTCTGACAACTACATTATCTGTCCCTATGATATTGATAAGGTGATTCTTGCTACATGATAAGCTATTTTCAATGCTATTTCATTAATATTGTGTTAATGAATTTACAAATTCATTTACTATACTCAGCAAACGGCTTAAATTTCATCGTCTTTTCGTTCTTTATAATATATAAATACATACAGTTTGTTAACTCTTGTTTGGCTCTGACTATTGTAAAAATGTCTGCTGATATCTTTTGAACGTTTAAATTCTCTACACTCATAGAAAAATCGTAGGCAATTTTAACATTGCAGGCTAAGTTGGGCAAGAATTGTAAAATCAACGTAATTTTTGCTCAATTAAACTTATCAAAAGTTACTTTTTGTAAATAAAATTTCTTGTTGTTATTTCATATATATTTATTTTATATATATATATATATATATATATATATATATATATATATATATATATATATATATATATATATACATATCAAATATATATATATATATATATATATATATATATATATATATATATATATATATATATATATATATATATATATATATATATATATATATATATATATATATATATATATATATATATATATATATATATATATATATATATATATATATATATATATATATATATATATGTTACTTAGTGCCAGAAAACTCTTTTCCTAAAAGATTTGGGTAATGAAATTTTACTTATCAGGATCAAAATAATATACTTATGATGATGAGGGTTTTCTCAATTAATGTTTAGTGAAGTAAAGAAGGTATTGATTCTACCATTACTGTGTTGAGGCAACCAAAACATTATACTCAATATGAGCCAAACAAGTTTGTATCGTGCATATACTTTACTTAGGGACACACAACTCTTTTTTAAATGGTTGCAGTAATGCAATTTTACTTGCCAGTATCCAAATAGTATACTTGTGATGATAAATGTTTTCTTAATTCATTTTGCTAGTTACAATATAAGTTTAGTTAAAGTTGTATTCTCTAAAAATATACTTAGATTAAGTAATTTTTTTTTCTCAGTGCAGCAATGATCATCATTAGTGTTCTGCTTGCGCGGGTTACTCGTGTTTCCGCCAATGGTTTCTCTCCTGAGCCATCTCTGTCATCATTCCGTACCCTCCGTAATCCGTTTTTATACTGTCCATCATTATCCTCTTTCTTCTTCCCCTTTTTATTTCTCCCTCCACAGATTCTTCCAAAACATCTCTTAGCAAACATTGCCTTCTTAGTACGTGTCCAATCCAATTCCTTTTTCTATATCTTCCTTATTTTTCCTTATTCTTCTCCATCTCGTCTCACTATCCTCTACTATTGTTGTTTTCAAAATTCTCATTTCTCTTTCCATATCCAAACCTATTTTCTCGGCATCCAGAGACTTTAATCTCTCTAAATCGCATTTCTTGATTTTTGCTGCTTTCTTTAATCTTTTAATTTTTTTTTCAAAACTGCTAGTAGTATAACCATAAATCATACAATTCAATTCATAAACGGTGTAAGCCGGTCCAAATATCCATTTTATAATTTAATTCTTTTAAATTTTTATTAATATCTTTGTCATAAGAAGTTAATTAATGTGTTAGATAAATTACTTTGATTTACTTCTATTGTTTTTTTTAACAAAAATGAATTATACTATACATGCATTGAATAAAAAATTAAAAAGCTATGAATTCGATTTATTTGTTTTAGAATTGGCTCAGCATTGTATTTAAATATTGTTCCAATGTGTAAAAATAATAATGGTACGTGGTTAAAACAGCATTCAACCAAGTTTGTTGTAAAGCTTTTCCCACATTATTCGACCTTAAAACAAGCTTGGCTCAATGTAAAAAGAATTCTCTCTGCTTACCTGGGTAACAACTACAATAAATTTGTTTCAACATTGGACCAAGCTTGGCCCAAAACTAAATATAGTAGTCAAATGATAAACTTATTTATTTATTTTAACCATTGGCTTAGTATGACAAAGTGTATCAGACTAAGACTTGGCCATGCCTTGATAATCATTTCTTAGTTTTCCAAGCTTGGGCCAAGCTTGGCCCATTCGATAAGCTTTGGTATTTTTAACCTGGGTAGTTGTTATGAGACCAAACTCGGAAACGGCGCAATGGACCGTAGAGTCTGCGTGCCAGGACAAGTTCGTGTCTCGTGCAACCTGTCCAAACCTTTCTAATCTAATCTAACATTAGTTTAGTTAAACTAACATGTGTTTATGTTAGCTTAACTTGCTCAATTGTTAAATTTAAAACTCGTTTTGTTAAGTTTTATGAAGAATTTGGCAAAGTTGTATTAACTTATTTATGTTATTAACTTATTTATGTTATGTTATTTATCCGCATGGAGGGATCAATTTTATTGTTTTTATTTTTTTTTATTTTTGATCTACGGGTGTGACAACCCCGCGTACTCCAGTCCCTGCTATTGACATACGAGTTAACGTGAGATATCACACACCACTGGCAATAGCAGTGAGATATCACTAGCCAAGGTGACATCTTAAGGGTGGTGGCGGATGAACTGTATTAAGTCAACAATAGCACCCTCAATCTTCGCTGTGAAATAATCCTTGATGATGAGACGTTATTGCTTCCTTGAGGAAACGAGCCTATATATAACTATGTGTGGGCTTTAATCTTCAAGAAGGACAGGATCAAGGAATATGCAACCGACTTGATTATTGGCAACTACATTTTTGTTTAGTTTCAGCAAATTTTTGTAAAATTTTGCTATTTAATTCTTAATTTACTTTTATTTTCTATATTCTATCATAAAATATTGTCCTATTTCATATTTTGTCAGTGATAGGCTTTTTTGTTTAGTTATCCATTCTTTGACCAAAAATATAAAAAACAAAACAAGAAAGATTTATACGTCCATCAACATCTTTGAACGTCTGTTGTTATGGGACCTTAGTCTTAAAAGGTTTTTATGTGTTATTGAGAATAATATTGTAATCCCTACTACACAACACATTTTATAAAAAAAAAATGATAGATTAACATATCCAAATTTGTAGCACTGACAGTTAATGACACTGATGTTGGCTCAATCCGAATTTAACTTTTAGTTGATTTGACATATGTTTTCAGTTGAATTAACCTACGCTTTTCTTTGAGTGTAAACATGAAACTCTCTTCTTGCTATCATTTTCATCATTTGAAAATTGGAAAATTGTTTGAAAATTTGTGTTCCCATTACTTCAGAGGAGAACAATCTCCAACTGCATTTTTTTGTTCAAATTTTTAACAAATGAATATTAATTGATATTAATATCTATCATAACCGCAACATTGGGTACGTTCGATTAAAGTGAAACAACTGAAAAAACAACAACAATTGAATACCAGTTTTCAGTTGTTTCACTTACATCATTCAAATCAAACACGGCTATTATTGATTCACTTTAGGGATTGCATTTATGTAAATTTTTCTATACTATGTTATGCTCAATCAATATGAATAATTAAATATATTATTCGTTTGTTAAATTTTAAGTCGAAATTTTTTATGATTTTTCAATCTTATAGTATTTTACACAAAACTGCTCCATTTGGAATTAATTTGAAATCGGTTCTCAAACTCCCTCATTTTTATTCGAGAATATGTACTTTCAGCTCATTAAACTTTTGCGCACATTCTGACCCATTTTTATGATCTAGCGATTGATCCACTCTGATGTTTCGGATAATAAATAAATACTCTGAATCTGAAGGTTTTAATTTGTGCGCAAAAGTTTAATGAGCTGAAAGTAGGGGAGAACGGGGTCAATAGTAACAGTTTTGGTAAATGCATTTTTAGAACAAAAACTAACAGTCTGATCGATATCAAAATCGTACAGAAAAATCTTTACAGTTTTATTGACTCAAATATAACATGCACAAACCTTTCTCTGGTATAGTTAAAAAAAGATTTTGCAAATATGTAGCTTACCTCATTTGTTACAATCGTCCCAATAGCTGGGTCAAATGTAACATATATAAGGGTCAAAAGTAACAATAGAATATTATTCTAAATAGTAATTAGCATAAACAAATTTTTAATTTTTATAAATTTATTTTCAATAATACAATAAAAATCACATATTTTTTAATTCACTCGTGACTAGAATAATAAAAAAATAATAAAAAAATAACAAAAAATTATAAAACATAAAAATAATATGGTATATATTCACAGCAAAATGTTCGTTAACCAAATATTTAGTATTTAATTATATTATATATCATTATCTGACTGACAATTAACACATTCGTAAAAAAGAGTAGATTTTTTTACTTTAGCACATTTTGTGTGCGCCCACCTTTTACACGTGCAGCATTGTATCCAATCATACGATAAAAGCGCAGAATCGGAATAAAATCGTAAGCAAATTATGCAACGATCATCTGCATCATTTGATGACTCTGATTCTAACTTATCTTGGCACTTCTTGATCTTAAAATTTTGTTTTTTGATGTTTTTATAGTTGATTTTGTGGGCAACTTTTTTTTTAATTGTCTGGAATTATGTGCTTCTTCAATGGCATTTTTTTCTGGTGTGTCTGTCAAAATAGCTGACTTGCCCCTTTTTCTTGTAGCTCGTGGATTATCAGTTAATTTCAGATTCAGGTGAAAATACTGCTTTGGTGATACCTGTTGAAGTTGACGGCAATTCTTTGTCGATTTCAACTAAGGAATTGATGGTTCCAGATGAAAGTTCGGCTATGGTTATGGATGCGACAGTTGATATTGATGCTGCTGCAACTATGGTATTTTCAGTTCTGTTTGAAGATAAGGGGCGCTCTGTAATTTCGCAAGTTGTGAATTCTGACTCATCAAATATTTGTGGATTAAAAGGCCAGATACCAGATACTTGAAATCCAGCAACTATAGTTTTGGGTGTTGTAGCTAATTGCAACGAATGCTGAACTATGTTGGGAATATTATATATTGATACTCGCTGTCCCGGGTTATTTTTAATCCAGTTATCCATGCTTTGATTGTAGTATCGTATGAAAGGACCATAAACTGAACGATCCAATGGCTGTAATTTGTGGGAGCAGTGTGGTGGGAACGATAATAGCACTATTCCATTTTCGCGACAAAAATTAATCACGTCAATAAACAAATGTGATTGATGATTGTCTAGCAGTAGTAACACAGGATCATCTTTTGTGGATCGTACATGCAAATGAAAGTGTTTTATAAATTGAAGAAACTGATCGCTCTGCATCCAACCCGAACTATTGCCAGCTCCAATGCTGCCAGCTGGAGCACCTGTTATAAAATGGTTAGCATATTTCAATCTTGGAAATATAAAGATTGGAGGAAGTGCGTTCCCTATAGCATTTACAGCAACGCAAACAGTTACTAATGTTCCTCTTTCTGCTGAAGTTACTGTGCCTATTTGTTTTTTTCCTTTTTTTCCAACTATTTTTTGAGGCTCCTGAACGGTCGTGCAACCTGTTTCATCAACATTGTATATTTTATGTGGTGGAAATTTATATTTTTCCAACCCTGACGAATAATTAGTAAAAACTTTTTGAACGTTCTCTTTGTTGAAATTCGTTGCACGACTCAAACTAGTGACTTCTGGTTTTCTTATTGACAATGTTTTATTTCTTTTAATGAAAGACGAAAACCAATCTTTGCTAGCCATTTTAATCGTCTTCCAGCTGGCTGGTATTTTTAAATCAAATTTGATGGCACAAGAATATGCCATTTTCTTGATATCTAATGGAGACAAACCGTAATATAAGTCAGCGCACCGATGTATATACTTTGTGAATTCAATTTCTTGCTGATGAGTAAAAACTTTGTTATGTGGCTCATAACCAATTTCTACTTTAGTACAGCTTTCCTGTTTTTTTATAAACCGCATTAAAGAAATAGCAATAGCAATATCTTAGCAATATCTCTTAGCGATCGCTTTGAATCTTTTAATGTTTTCGATGCTAATTCCATGATTTCAAGAGAGTGTAAACCTCTGGTTGTTTTGCGTACGCGTGTTCTTGGCATTTCTATAAGGAAAAATTATACATATATACATTTATACGCACAATTATATTTTCGCTCTTAAAAAATTTGGTGTGGACGTTTGTAACATGTTACAATCGTCCCCACATATTTTGTTACTATCGTACCAGCTACAAGATTTTTTACTTGACACATAATTATTTTAATTATAATTATAACGTCCACTATATAACAAAAACAAAATGCACAATCAAAAGCCAATATACTCACCTCTAGATTAATGCTAATAATTATTTGCTACTCCTTTCAAACAATTATTCTTCCAATTTTTGTTTCGAAAGACAGAACAAACGTGACGGACCACCAGAACATTATTTTATTACTACACACATAGCTGACTACGCAGCGCTGTCAATGTTTGGTAGAAAGCTGTTTACACTATAACTGTAACTAATGTTGAGTTTACATTTGCTCTTTTGCAATCACACTTCTCGTACACTCTAAGTTACATTCGATCCTCTGTTACAATTGACCCCGTTCTCCCCTACATATTCTCGAATAAAAATGATGGAGTTTGAGAACCGATTTTAAATTAATTCCAAATGGAGCAGTTTTGTGTAAAATACTATAAGATTGAAAAATCATAAAAAATTTCGACTTAAAATTTAACAAACGAATAATATATTTAATTATTCATATTGATTGAGCATAACATAGCATAGAAAAATTTACATAATGGTTCAAATAACAACCAATACTAACCTAGTCAATTCTTGTATTTTTATAATGGTGGAGAGTGATTATTGTTTTGACGTATTTATGACTGCGTAAATTTTGTTTATAAACAGGATATACCAATACTCATGTGAAAATGTGAATCAAGTCTTCAACAGCTTAGTTTTGTGGTTAGATTAGATGTCTTGATATGGATTATTTATAGTTTTGATAAAATATCCGTTTTGATACAGGTTACTCTAGTGGTTTGTATATTAAATTCATAAAATTTTCTTACATGTAATCATTAAGACTCGTGTTGCATCATTATCCAAACATTAAGTTAAATTGTTATAAATTTTTAGTCTCTTTTCTGTGAACATGTGTGTGTACTAGTTACATGTAATTCGTGTTCTGGAATGACCCAAAAGTTTATACTGGGCTAAACTTAGGGAAAATCGATTATGAAAATCGATTGGTAATTGTAGGCTACAGTAGGGATAAACACCTGCAAAAAAAACTTTTTAACCGAAAGTGTCAAGTCGGAAGTTGGTATGCAGAAATATTGGAAACAGTACTAAAACTTTGTATACCCAGTTTCCCATAGATCATAAGTCGGAATTAGAAGTTATTAAAGATTTAAGCTTAGAGGTGTTCGGGAGACCCCCCGCAGTTTCGTCCAAATTTAAAATGAATTCAGATCTTCCATTTTCAAGTGAACATGCATCATACAAATTTTGAAGCGGCATCAAATTACTTTTGGAATTCGTTTTTAGTTTAAAACTCCCCCACAACCACACCCCCCACTACTTTAGCAGCTGACCGCCAGATTTATCATCAGCTGGAGTTAATTAATTATAATAAATAAAAATCAACCGGCATCAAATGACTTTTTTATTTGCAACGCTGCCGCGCGCCGCCCGCCCGGTCTATTAGACATCAAAAGATATTTGCAAAATAAAATGCGAAATATTGAAGTGAAAAAACTGAGTTTAGTATTTCTAAGAAAATTAAAGTTAAAACACTATTTTAGTAAAAAAAATATTGCACTGGTTTGTTCTCTCAATATAGTTAAATCAACATATACATAACATTATACAAACTGCAAGAAAAAACTGTGAAGCCATTGCTTTGACTAAGATATTGCGCAAACTGTACGTAGATATAAGGATTTTTGATTATTTCGATAATACAGTCAAATGTGGTGGAAATATTTGTTTCTTGGGACGCTTCGTGGGACATATTTCTCCGTGGGACAACGCAGTGGAATGTGGGACATTTCCACGCAGCGTGGGACGTCTGGTCAGTTTATACTAGGCATGCAAGTAGTTCAGGTGAAATAAAAAAATTAAATGTGTTTTAGAAAAAATTTAAAGAGTTTAATTTCTGAACAGAGTGGTCCTAAAGATGTGTAGATATTCAAACACAAGGTAGATTTGAAATAAAATTGCAAGAGAACGGCTCACCCGTTTTTATATGCGTTGGAAAGTAATTGACAAGTCTATTGAAAAAAATACGCTGCAAACTTTTTGATTACACTGAAAATATTAAGAAATACATTTTTACTTACAGTGAATGCACAATGAAACTACTTTTACTCATGAGATCCAAGTTTGTATGAAAATTTATTTGAGAAAAAAAAATTTATTCTTGAAATATATTTTTCTCAATGAAAAACTTAAAGCTTTCTAGAATAGAGAATGTACCTTGCTACATTTTAAAGCATTGTGCTACTATTAAAAAATAATATTAAACAGTTGCTCAAATCTCATGAGTAAAAGTAATTTCATTGTGTTCAACTCAAATATCATGAGTTTTTTTACTCATGATATTTGAGCAACTATTTATTATTTTTTAATATTAGCACAATGCTTTAAAATGTTCAAAATAACATTTTTACAAAATTACATTGTGCAATATTAATGTGTATTTTATAAGCCAAAATATAATCTCGGAGTGAATGATGTATCTGAAATACATTAAGAAAAAAGACGTTTTAAAGTACGTTAAGGAATGATAAACTCAAAGCAACGTGATTATTTCACTCTCCCAGTTTAATTATGCTATTGATGTTATGCTATTGACTGAGGTTTCGTGATTGTTTCTTATCTCTTTCTCGATTCAGTCAATCGTACAACTATCGAATCCCACATTTTCATTCGAATAGAAATAAATCAAATTTATTATTTGGAAATTTTACTAGAAATTTTTGTTTTAGTACGCAGTTAGTTGAAGTTGTTTTATTCTAACCTCTAATCCGAGTGACAAAGAAAGTACATATTTCGAATTTTTTAGAACACTTAATTATTTGAAAATGTTTTGTTTTACACTCGTTTCTGCTTGACACTTCTGTTTGTATCGAGTAGATAGTTTTGACTATTAAACAGTAAACTGCACCATTTTCACGAACTAAAATTTACATTTTTGATGTTTTTTGTAGCTAAAATTTACTCTAAAATTTATTCAAAAATAATCAACTAATGTCCTATACATAAAAAACATAGGAGGAAAAGGAAAGTTGTATATTGATTAAATATTTTAGTAAATAATATTTTAAAATATAGCTTTTTTACTGATACAATTAGATTTAATTAGTTCCAACAACTAGTAACGAATTGAAGCTTTTTTTTTATAGCAAAACCAACATCGAAAAATTAGCCGATGCAGCTTGTGTAATATTTTGCGACAAATATTAAGTAGTGCATTGCTTAGTACATTACTACAATTGCTCTGGGTAAACGAAATTATACATACCTATATGGGGCTGAATTATTATCAGTCTAGTTTTTAGAAAACCGAACATTTGTCATGGACCTTTTTTGAAATTTTATATATTAATTTTTAACAAAATTAATAATTAAACTTACAGTTATTTTCACATTTTGTAAACTTTATTAAAACTAAACTACAGACTAATAACTTGAAACAATTCTGCATTTTAACAGAAAAACACTTTAATCTTAACTGAAAAAAATACTAAATATCACAATTAATTAAACTATTAATTCACTTTTCCACTATATCCTTGACTGAAATATGTTAAATGTTTGCGATTTCAATTCTGTTTATTATCGTTTCTTAATTTGATTTAAACTACATCTCTAAGGTAGAAATTCGTATTATGTATTTGTAGCCATAGGCCTTGGTAATGATAACGTATTCTTGAGATACAAAAATTTTAAACGTGAGTAGAGTTACACAACACAAAACCATTCTTTTTATAAAAAGTAGATTGAAAGATTTGCATTGTCATATATGTTTATTTTCTTGTAAACATTATTAAATAGTTTTACGCACAAACACTAACTTAACTTTTAGCAATATGGTGGTTAAGATTAATTATGTAGTTTCCTGTTCTGCAAACTAAACACTTGCCGTTTTCAGTTAATCAAATAAATTGAAAATATTCTAGGTAGCGACCACAAACAATGTTTCCTAAAAACATATTTAAGGAGTTGTGGAACCAGTTCGGGTACGCAAACAAGAAACAAATTACCATGTAGTTTACAATCACACTTTGTTAGTTTTAAGTTTAATCATAAATTGCATATAGAAAATTCATGCAGTATTTGGTTTTATAAAACGGATGAGTTATGTTTAGATACTGTATATGGAAATTTCCGTCTCCGACAAATCTAATAGAGCAAGAGCCAGCGAAGGCCAGAACTTTGTATTTTTATAAAAGCTGAAAAATTCTCTGCGCATACTCCTTATTTAGGAAAGACATATGAAGTTTGGATCATCGTGGCTCTAACAGGGAACATGTAACAAAGGGACATAAAATTCCTCCAAAGACAAAAAATTACCTTCTCATGGAAGGATAATTTTTTTATATATTCTTCGGGATAGTATTAGAAATCATGTCATCCATTGCCAGACAGTTACAATCGTTGCAATCCCAGACACCTTTTATTTTTAATAATTTGTTACTAAACTCTCTTTATAGTATAAAAGCTAAATTTTATATATGTTACTTGGGAAACTATCAGAATATATTTTATCCACGACTACTAAAGAATATATGCTTTCCATGCGTTTTTTTTCCATTGTAATTGTATTCATTCTACAACTAGTTAATTTAATTAAAATTCTTTAACAGCTCTATAGTTTATTAAATATTCCCCTAACAAATTAAACAACAAACTTGTTTTGTTTTCGCTGTCTTTGATGTTTTTATTTCAATATGGCGATACAAATTTTTGCATGGAAACTGGAAATTAAACGAAATATTTTACAGTCGTGGATAAAATAGCATCTTGTATTCGCTTAGGATGATGGCAATTCTTTCCCTCGGATGATTCCCTCCACTCGCTACGCTCGTTTCGGGAAACTTCATCCTCGTGAATAATTGCCTTCATTCTAAGCTCATACTAGAATCTACTATTCTTAGCAGCCAGACAGTTTTGATACTGTCTACATATTGCAAGACAAATTGAAATTCTTACGTAGGTTCGAGCGAGAGGCAATATATATGCAAGCTGATGCGAGTGAAATAAGTCTTTTGCGATCTTTTTATACCGAGTTTACTAGAAAAGATAAAACATTTGTTTTTTAAAAAGTCGATTGGTTAAAAAAAATTATTCATATGCTATAATACTTTTCTAAAATAAATTTTATTTTCTTAGTCAATTGATTATGTCATTGCAGTGAATCATCTTTTTAACTAAAACCACTGAAATTTTTGATTTATAGAAATATAATGACCATTTAATTTTTTAAAGGAAACCCGAATTCCGAAATATATTAAAATTAATTGAGAAGTAAATAATGTGAAATAAAATGCATGTTATATAGAACTCATATAATAATTAACTTTTAGGTAGATTTCATATAAAAATCTACTTATTGCAACGTGCTTCATCTTGGAATTTCGGAAAAATTTTGGTGCCAATCGACTATAAATGATAAGCGGAGACGGAAAATCAATATGAAAAAAAAAATTTATATATATATGTATATATATATATATATATATATATATATATATATATATATATATATATATATATATATATATATATATATATATATATATATATATATATATGTATATATATATATATATATATATATATATATATATATATATATATATATATATATATATATATATATATATATATATATATATATATATATATATATAACGTTATGAGGTATAACGGAATTATCCGGCACTCTCACGGTCGCAATTTTCGACCTACGACCTACACCAAAAATATTTTCTGTGTATATTGCGGCAAACAATCTCTTGGACAAGTTCGCGAACTGGCCATATCGGGGTACCGTTTAAGCGGCTAGAGTCTTAAAACTCGAATAATCTAAGCCGTTATAAATTCCGTTTGTAACATAAAGTTTAAATAAAATTGATAAATATTGAATATTTGGAGCTTTTTTTATCATGTTTTGTTAGATGACAACCGTGGCATTTAGGGTTTCTGAAAAATCAGCTGTTTTAAAAATTTACTAAACTTTGTTGTTCTTGATCTAGATGGAAATGACCAAGCTCAAAAATGAAAACTTTCGCACATGTAGATACCAACTTATATCTATCCAAAACTTAAAAAACAAATTGTTTAAGTTCAGAGGTTGAGACCCTGCGGCTATTAAAACGAAAACAAACGCAAACGGCCATGCTTTCATCATTTTCGAGTTTATTTTGATTAAACTAATACTAGCTTTTATTTCAACTTTTCAACTATAACATTAGAAATTTTCAGCTTTCTAACCCTAAAAGTTCAAATGCAATTAACATTATACTAACCATAATGCAAGCCACTAAAACGCTATATCATTACAAACAAATCCCAAAAATATCCCAATTTAATAAATTTTCTTTTGTTTTAGGTAGATTTCATATAATTTTTTTTGTTTTTATTTTTTTTTTCGCATAAAGTTAAAAAATTTGTTTTGAATGTTTCTTGTTGTTGTTTTGAAGATTGATTATTGTTTTGAATTAGGGAATAGTTTCTTTGGAATATTTGGAAGTGGTTTAGTTGAAATAAATATATGTATATTGATTACATATTTACAATTGATAGATATTTCTATTATATTTGAGGTGTAAAAGTTGTTTGATGTTGTTTTGTTGTTGATTATAAATTATAGTATGGCAGTTGTGATGTAGTTAGAACGTTAATCCACCAAAGAATTTAATTTGTTATTAAGGAGTTTTATCCAAATTAAACAAAACTATTCGAAATTGCATTGACAAAGTAGTTTGCGTTTGTGTATTTAGTTTGTTTGGTTTGATAAATTTTTTGGATTATTTTGTTTCTAGTTAAATTTTTTATCTAAACTAATCTGACATATCCAATTATATTTGTACACAAAGCTGTCTGGTCCCGAAATCTACTTATTTCTAGCGGATATACGTGCCGCTTGAACTTTTTATTTATATTCTAGGCTATGCAACAAAAAACAATATATATTCATTAACAACATAAAATAAATTTACATTACGTATTAACGGTTTACCTTAAAACACATAGTTTTAGCTGTATTAGAATATATTTTTGTCAGCAATGTTTTTTCATCCATTGGTATGAACACATGAAATGGTTGTGTGCTTTTTATAGCTACAGCTTCTCTATATCTTGATTCTAGCCGTAACTTCAATTCTGTATTATCATTTATGTGGTATATGTAAAATTCATTGTTGATTGCCATTTTGTTTCCTATTTATAAAGATCCATAGGAGTTTGAATAATGAGCTATTATTTTGAAAACGTACATTTTTTTGTTGATTTTTAAATTTTTGATTTTTAAAAAATCTGAAATTTTAATATATTGTTGGCATTGACAAAAGGAAAAAAGTCATTTCTGCTTTTATTTTTTGAGTACTCTGAATCGGAGTTATGTGCGGTTGAATTTTGAGGCTTTTTCACGTAGTTTTGGTATTGGTGGCAATGTTTTGTGAATAGGTGCCACAAATTTCATCCGACTGACGTATATTTTTGCAAGTAAAAAGGAAAATAATTGAATAATTGAAATAAGTAAGTTTAAAATTAATAACTTTTCTCTTTTCCGCTAGGCGGCGCGTAAAACCTTGGTTTACTTCAAAGCTCATATCTCAAAAAGTATCTTTTGTTTTTTTGTTTTTCACAAATTTTAAAGTAAACATATGCAGCTATGAAATTGAGAAATAAAAAGTCAGCAATTC
Source organism: Diogma glabrata (assembly GCA_963693315.1). Taxonomy (NCBI): domain Eukaryota; kingdom Metazoa; phylum Arthropoda; class Insecta; order Diptera; family Cylindrotomidae; genus Diogma; species Diogma glabrata. The sequence goes on from OY856186.1 coordinate 407,715,528, forward strand.
AATATGGATTTTTTTTACGATTTTTTAAAGTTTGGTATATGAAAAATTCACATGTGTTTTTTTATTAAGTTAATAATCCTGTACTAAATGTGGATCTAATAAATCAAACATTTCATATTTTAACACCTGAAATAAATTTGAACCATTTTCTGTGCGGTTAAATGGTTAAAAACTTATTAAAAATTAATTTAAGCTAGGTGGTAAAATAATGGAATTTAAATTATTAAAAGGGTGTGTAAAATGTTTATTCATTTTAAAAAATGTCTATTCAGCCCCTTTTTACTAATTAAAATCTCATTAGAGACTCATAATTTTAACATTTAAAATTTCTTATGACGCCCACAAACGGTTTTTGACCAAATTATGCTTGCATCCAATCAAAATATATTAAATTGTACCTACCTAATCTTACCTGATTCTACCTATGTCAAAACTATTTCAAGGGTATATATATATTGATTGGATTGCCTTATAATCAATTATATTCCAAAATATTTAGAAGACATAACGTTTAGAAAAGATAATAATAGAAATGCCTTTCAAATTGTGCTGTAACTTGTACGGTCTCAAAAATCATCAGCGGACATCCAAAAATGTGAAACTGGTCACACCAGCTGTTATTCAAAAATCTGCGACCCTAAATTTTACTTTGCGTGATGACCAGTTTATATGTGAAACATGTCGCACTTATATCTATAAAAATAAGGTAAATTTAATTATTTTATTAAAATGAATAAAAATTCATATGTAACTAATATTTTCTATACAGCAGCTTTCATGTTCGGAAACTATTGATAGTGAAATTATTTCTATAAATCAGGATGTTGAAAATATTCCAACGAACGAAAATATTCAAATACCTCCAGCATCTTTAGATCCATCACCAGTTTCGGTTGATACTATATCTCCACCAGTTCCTGAACTACTTAATGACATTTTAGAAGATATCAACAATGTTCTTGGAAGGTTAGCCGAATCTCCTATCAAACAAAATCATATTACAACAGGAAGTTATAAAAAAATTGCAAGTGTCACATCGGCAATAAGTCAAAGAATATTTCAAGTAAATTCAGTTAAAGTGTTATCACCAAACGAGGAATGTGAATATACATCATGGTTTATAAACCTTAAAAACGAGTTTAAAGATGCCAACTTTTAATCGAAACAAGTGTTTTTGTTGACAACTCTACCACGTAAATTTTGGTCAAATCAACGTATCCAGGATGAATTTAATGCATCAAGACGACTGGTAGAATTCACCATGGATCTGTTGAAAACAGTAGGTCCTTACAGTTGGCCTCAAAGCAAACAAGTGCACAGTTTGTCACAAAATATAGTAAAACAAATTCAAACATACTTCTTATCAGAGGAAATTAGTAGAACAATGCCTGACCTTAAAGATGTTGTTACTATTACAGAAGGATCAACAAAAATTAGGAAATCAAAGCAGTTGGTGTTATGGACCCTCACCGACATCTACGAAATGTTCTTGGAAGAAAACAAAGATGTCAAAATCAGCTTCTCAAAGTTCACTACGTTGCGACTGAAGGAATATATTTTAGCCGGAACACACAATGTCTGTATATGCATGATACATGAAAATGTACGTTTAATGTGTAAGTTAAATTTAGTAAAAAATGAAAAAGATCTGCTTAAGAAACTGAGTTGTTCTAATAATACAGTGGATTGTGCAACAAATATATGCAATGATTGTAAAAATATCGTGGAAGCTTACACAGAAACAATTTTGAAATCTCTTGAATTTTACGAAGAAATACATTATGAGAAATGGTTAATGCAAGATAGATATTCGTTAGAACGCAGGGAAAAAATAAGGAAGAATTTGTAGAAGATTTAGTACATACATCGGTAAACAAATTAAAAATTCATGATTTCATCGCAAGGCAGCAATCAAAGTTTCTTAAGGGTACGAAACAAAACTTAAGTCACCGCGAATACGTATTTATTATGGATTTTTCAGAAAACTACTCAATGATAACGCAGAATGAGATACAAGCTGCACATTTCAATAAAGTTCAAGCAACAATCCACCCAATCGTAGTTTACTACAAATCATGTAATGATAAACTAGAGGTCTTATCTTTTGTCATTATATCTGATCATTTAATGCATAACACAGTTGCAGTTCATAAATACCAGGAAAGGTGTATTGAATTCATTGAAAAACAGCAAGAAATATATCCAAGTATCAAAAAAATTTTATATTTTACTGATGGTTCAGCAGCTCAATATAAAAATAAGAAGAATTTCATAAATCTCTGCAAACATATTGATGATTTTAAAATACCTGCAGAATGGCATTTCTTTGCAACTGCCCACGGAAAGGGTCCATCCGATGGGATTGGAGGAACACTTAAAAGAGAAGCCCGGAGAGCTTCGCTTAGAGGCGAAAAAATATCAACAGCAAGGGAATTGTTTGAATGGGCGGAAATTTGGTCGAAAAAAAAACACGTTATGAAGTTTTCATATGTGTCTTCAGAAGATATCGAACTACAGGAACAATTTCTTTCGGTGCGGTTTTCGGACATTAAAACCATAAGTAGAACTCAAGGATTCCACTGTTTTTTACCGGATAACACTACACCCGATAAAATAATTGTGAATGTGAATTTTTCATATACCAAACTTTAAAAAATCGTAAAAAAAATCCATATTGAATTGCTGACTTTTTATTTTTTAATTTCATAGCTGCATATGTTTACTTTAAAATTTGTGAAAAACAACAAAAAACAGATACTTTTTGAGATATGAGCTTTGAAGTAAACCAAGGTTTTACGCGCCGCCTAGCGGAAAAGAGAAAAGTTATTAATTTTAAACTTACTTATTTCAATTATTCAATTAATTTCCTTTTTACTTGCAAAAATATACGTCAGTCGGATGAAATTTGTGGCACCTATTCACAAAACATTGCCACCAATACCAAAAATACGTGAAAAAGCCTCAAAATTCAACCGCGCATAACTCCGATTCAGAGTACACAAAAAATAAAAGCAGAAATGACTTTTTTCCTTTCATCAATGCCAACAATATATCAAAATTTCAGATTTTTAAAAAATAGTTGTTTTTTTTCGATGTACGTTTTCAAAATAATAGCCCTAATATTATTGGAAGAAAAACTATATCAATGAGCACCTCGTTTCAATGTATCTTCTTTTCCATCACATGGTCCTCTCCCATGATTTGTAGCGTAGAAAAGCCAAAACTACATATATTTATTTTTATACAGCCGGGATGGCTCCCGTCCCCTCATTCATATAGATTAGTTTTTCAATAGGATGCTCTATTTTATCTTTTATAAAATCAATTATTTGTGATATGAATAGACAAAATGCCACTCTATCACGTTCAGTTATATCAGAGACAATGAAAAAACTTGTGCTGCATACCTTGACTAGTAGGTGAATTAAAATATATTAAAAACAGGTGTATCGTAGCTTGTAAATTATTCCAACGATAGATCTGCACAGAATAAGCGACTCGCTTACTTTCAATTTTGCTTTTGTGTTTTCCAAACACATGCACTGTTGTTGTGAAAAAAAATGGTGAGGTAATAATAATTGCCGGCTGAGAATTGGATTATGTATAAATGCAGAAGAGGAATCGATGAACGTGTCTAAATTGCATCGATCGATTGCAGGTATTTCATCTAAAAAATTCCATTAGTTTTATAATTTTTATGAAATTTATCTGCCAGTTTTTTAAGATTTTTAGCACACTTTACACACTGCAATGTATGACATTCATCATGGTATTTACCACAACTAACAAATTGCATTAAACTTTTGTAGTCTGGAAATTGCTCACTATCGAAACAGTTTAATTTTAATATTGAAACATTTGTTTCAAGTTTTGATGTATTGTGCACATATGTACACAATACACATATTACAAACTCCTTGCGCTAATTTTACTTATTCATCAGGCCGAAGACCTGCAAATTTTGTGAATCCTACTTTTAATTCTAGAACTTGCTTTTGAACTCAACGTATGCTTCATTTAACAGTAACCGTTTTCGGAGAAATATTCGTTCACTTCCACGTTTTACAGATATAGTTTTGCATCTACCTAGCTCAAATCTACTAATGGAATCGTTTGTATAAAAATTCATCACTTCATTAATAGTTTCAACTGGTGTTTTTTTTTTATTAACATATGATGACAGACAGCGTTTTGGATTGGTTTATTTGATCGTTCCTGCTTTTTTCAATTGAGTGACGTGTTGCTTCTGCTTCAAATAATTCATGAATTTCTTGTACTAGAAAACTCCATTAACTGTAGCTTAGTGTGTAAGACACAAGGGATTTGAACAGGTGTCTCTGATGAGTGTGAATTACGAATCCCGGCACGAACCACACAATAACTTTTCTAAAGGACTTTTTCTACAAGAAAATGAAAAATGATTTCGAATTGCAAAATTCATGTGATTTCCAATGTGTACTTACTATTAAGCTTATAATAGCTCACAAAAAAAAAACTTCAAATTAAAATTCCGCTATAGTCCAGTAAATAAAGGTTAAAAGGTCGCAAAAATCCTGTCGCGGACGGGACCTGGCGGAAATTGTTGGTCTTACCGAGTACTTTGACGTGAGCAAAATTACCTTGGGGTTTCGACCCTGTGAGCCTGTAAAATGGCCCTCAAAGTGTCAGAAGTAGTTTCCGGGCCATATCTCCGGAAATATGGCAGTTAGGGTATTCCTGTTTAGCCAAAAATGAAGGTGAGCTAATTATCTACAGAAATGGTCCCATTCATTTTTATCGTAAACCCGATATGTTCCGAGATAACGGACTCGAACCTTGTACTGCATTTTTCTCTTCATCATGGAGCAAGAACGCCGCCTTACACGTATTTACTAAGGAGCGGCGGACAAATTAGCGGATAACTCGCACCCAGAGAAATGTTTGCTTATATTATGCATATGACCGCATATATTACACATAACGCCGCGTAAAAAAGAACTAAGAGGTCAACCGCATAAATCATGTATTTAGTCTCAATAAGTTTTTATTAATTTGACAAGTTAAACGTTATGCTTATGCCGCATAAATCATAACTCGTTTGGTAATGCTTTAAGCAATAAAACGGGTGATCAACTCAACCTATGTATAATTTATTCAGCGAAAACATAGTTTTGTGCAATAAATTATGTATTAATTTGTATGATTTTATAAGCGTGTATCATAATTAAGGGAGCATGTGTATAATTTATATAGAAAGTTGCATAATTTACAAACAATATAATCAACAATACATTAATTATCTGTATGATTTTTGGCAGAATATGTGTGATTAAGTATGGTTCAATTATATTAACGGAATATCAAGCGCCATAATTTGGGTATACTTACTTATATTACATCTTTCTCATAACAAACCTTTTTCAATATCACAAAGAATTTTTTTCGAAATAATGTTTCAATAAAATAATAAAAATAAATTCATTTAAAATGATTTTTAATTTAATTTTTTAATGAAAACAATTGGTACACAAACGTATAAAAAGTAAAGACTATAATTAATGAATTAACAAATCTTATTAAATATTAAAATATAACTTTGTCTCACCGTGTTCTTTGTATTATTTTCTGCAGAACGAAAAATCCTTTAAAAAATTTGTTTGCCATCCACAGAAATCAGGGTATGATGGCTGATTTTCCTTTCCCGTGGAGTTTACGTCTTTGTCAATCTGAGAAAAAAATATACGTAAAAATAAAATAAATATATAAACAAGTTTATTCTATGTTTAAATATACTTATGAAATCAGGTTTAATCCGCTTTTGAGAGAACGGTGATCAAATCCAGACGTTCTTAAATTTTAAACACCCTCCTATTCCTTTCTATGATGCCGTGATGCTGTAAAATAAAATTCTTTAATTTAATGTTATACATGTATGTTTAAAAATACTTAGACTCATGGGTCTTCATCATGTCAATTGTATCATGCATCTCAATTGTATCATGCATCGTAAATTTGGTCTGTTGACTCGTCAAACTCTTACTTTGTAGGTAATCACTATAAACCACAGAAAAATTTTATTATTTTTATCAAAACAAACACAAAGTAAAATCAACCACATTACTTTTAAGGAAAACTGCTTCGGTTTATAATTTGGTGTTGTTTACAATTTTTCTGCATAAATACAAACACTAAATATAATTTAAATTTTTCATAACACTTTAAACTTCTGAGGAAAATCATTTAGTCACTTACGCATTACTAACTATTTATCGCGTCACTTGTGAAAATAAACTTAACTGCTTTTTAATTATATTGAACAAAAAGAGTTTTAGTTTTTGTCTTTCGTTGTAATTTTTACTAAATCGTGTATAGAAATAGTAACTGATAGGGAATCGAATAGAATTATACGGTAACTGCATGATATATTGTTACATATTTATAATATGTGCGGCATTATTGGTATATATTTGATAACAAAACATTTGGGAATCAATCTTAGTATGAGTAAAACATCAACCGGTTACATTTCATAAATCGTTCAACCTATGCATAATTCAGCCCAAATTATGCATTATATATACGGATAATGCATAATACAGGATTTTAATTACTGAAATGTAATTATACAATCCTTATGCATAATTCATAACAAGTTATTTCTCTGGGTGCGGTCAAAATTTAATATTTTTCGATGATTCAAAATTCATGTGAAAGAGAAAACCCGTACCTGTCACATCCTGTGATAAAATTTCTGTTATCACGTTTGAAAGCGAGTGCAAACGGCGGTCAAAGTGTCTTTTTATCCGGTTTTCTGACGCTGTTTTAAATTTATTCATATTTTTTTTAAAAATTGTGTTTTTATATGTTTCTTTCTTGATTATTGTGCCTGGGGGGTCTTGAAACATCTCAGAAAGTTTGTCACAGTGGCTTTCTCGCACTTTTAAACAAAAGGGAATTTATTAATTTCCATTTTGAGGACTTTTATGGAGTTTCGGAAAGTTCGCGGAAAATCATTAATAAAAGATTTATTGTCTATTGAAGTGCCTCATAAGTTACACCAATTTGTAGCTTAGAATGTCTAGTTTCCGATCGTATTTTCCAAATTGTTTAGAAATTTCCAGGGCTCTTTAAAAGTTGATTTTACGCCCACACGGGAAAAAACTGGCCAAATTTTTCAGACACTTTTTTTTCTTTCCGAGGAATGTTTTGGGTATTGTTACTTATATAAAAGTAAAGCTGAAGTTCTCAGCTTTCCATTGATATAAATAATGTCATTGTTTTTAATCAACAAAAAAAAATAGAAAAAGTTTCTCTGAAATTATTTATGATAATTTCCTCTTTTTTTTTTTTTTTTTCCTTTATTTTTATTAAGACCATATATTTAAAACAACTATAATTGATTTACATGTGTAATCATTTCCGGACTAGAATTAACCAATTGCAAATTGCTTTCGACGACTCTGTTTTGAGACATAATTTTATAACTATAAACTCTAGTCCAGAAATAATTTATTTTTCAAGCTGCTCGAACCAATACTGGTTATAGCGCAACTTCATTTTTTCTTAGTTATCACTTATTTTTTAGTTATTATACGTTTTTAAATATTTACATAAATATACATATACATAAAATAAAGAGAAATAGAAATTCTTTACTAATCTAATTTGTTAAATATTTAAGAAATCTTATATTTAAGAAACATTTATATATCTTATTATTTGGGATCTTTCATATTTACAAATAAATTCAGTTTCAACTTTAACATCGTAGATGTTCAATCAACATTTTCTTAAAGTCTGTTATAGATGGTGCCTTTCTTATATGCGAGGGAAGAGAGTTGTATTTAATTAGACCACGATACAAAGTGTTATTATTACCAGCAGTTTTTAAGGAAAAGAAATTAACTACAAATTGCGATTTTCTTCTTGTATTTTGCTGATGGTAATCATCCAATGTAACTAACTCATAGTTATGTTTTATTCCATTGGTGACAATTTTATACATAAGAACAAGAAGCTCGATTTTGATTAACATATGGAAGGATGAGAATTGCTTGAATAAACATTCAGTAGGGTATAATTTTGGTGCATGTATTATATATTTTAACACTCGTTTTTGGAGAATTTCAAGCTCCTGTAATCTACACTCCGCACAGCCACTCCAAATTGGAAGTAAGTATACCAATCGAGACTGGATATAGGAGTGATACATCAACAAAAGTGTTTCTCTCGATAGTATATGTTTTGTACGGTTTATGGCAAATATATATGGTATAATACTTTTTTTTAACTTTTCAGTATGGTGGGACCAATTTACCCTACTGTCTATCACCAAACCAAGATAATCATACTTGTAGACTCGTTCCAAGCAGTATGTGTCATATTTTATTATATTTTGCGTTAAAATGATTTCATCTAGCTGTCTATTCTCAAATATTATATATTTGGTTTTTTGATGATTTAGCGTTAAATGATTTATATAAAACCATTGTTTAAGGGTATTTATATCCGTCTGCAAATCAGATAATAATAATTGTAATGAATTTGAACTATACATAACTACCGCATCATCCGCATACAGTTGTATTTTTCCTTCCAACTGAAGGAACGTTATGTCATTGATGTAAATGTTAAACAATGTTGGACCTAGGATTGACCCTTGAGGAACACCTAGGCTAAGATTAAGCGCATTACTTGATTGATGACTCATTTCTACTATTTGTGTTCTGTTGACAAGAAAGGTTTCAAATAATTTAAGCTGTATATCAGTAAATCCCATTTTTTTAGTTTAATTAACAATATGTTAGGTTTGACCGTATCAAATACTCTGCGAAGATCTAAAAACAAACAAAGACAGAAAGACTTTTGGTCTATACTTTTGCTTACAAAATCCATTAGATTTAAACAAGCGGCTGTTGTACTTGATTTAGAGGTAAATCTGTAATGGATAGCCTGGAAGAATGCTTGAACACAGTGTATTATAGTCTCTGATTCTTTAGTTGTCATTTGTGATTATCATAAATAGCTTGTAATAGTTTTTTTTATCCATCCATCATTAACAGACACATTTTTCTTATAGTCTCCGATTCATTAGTTGTCATTTTTTTTATTAACATGTACCGCTCGTAATAGTTTCTCATCCATCCACCATCAATAGTCATATTTCTTATAGTCTCCGTAACCCATAGTTTTTTATTTTTCTTAAAATTTAACTAAATTTTCGTTAGCTGGACAGACACATTTGAAAAGAATTGAACTAGTTGCACTAATTTTAAATTGTAATTAATTAAAAATTTTCACTACTTATAGTAAACTTAAATTTTAATCGAAAATTGCATGAATGTAAAATTTTCCTTAAATTTTATCTATATAAACATAAATATTTAATTTTACAACCCGCTAAAATTGACTCACACTACGTTTCCATCCGATTAATTTCACCAATTTGAATTTGGATTCTCCATACACTAACCGCGATTAAACGACAAAGTTTTCAAACCTCATAACAGCTGTGCGTATTTGTCCAATCGTCAACATACAAAGATTTAATATCTTGCTTTGATAAACATTCGATTGTTTTGTATGAGTATTTTCCTTCAAATAATCTTTCCGTTATGGAACTGAACTTCACTGTAATGCTATTACATGCGTTCCTTTGGAACGAAATAGCTGCTCAAAGCAGCTTTTGAGTAGATCACCAATGGAACGCCGAAAATTAGAAAAAATTTCAAATATAGCCGCACAATTTTATTATTCTCAAAATCTTTTATTTGGGGCTGATGTTTAGATCTGACTGGTCCATTTTATTATTAAAAATACCAAAACGTTTATAAACGATGTAAATAAAATCGAAAAATAAACTGCTTTTCAACTACACAACTTGTTCGAGGTAGAGTAGATCAAAGCAAATTTGAGTAAGTTTGATTTTCAATGGAACGCGCCTATTATAGATTATAGTTTTGTAATACCTAAACACCATAAAGTCGATTAAACTCGCATTCAACTTATTTTAATTCATTGATAATTGTTATTAATGTATCGGAAATGATTTATGTCGCAAAATTATTTTTGTACAATATTACCGAACAACAAACAGTTTTGTGTAACTACGAAAGGTTCCTAACAATTATATACTTGATGTAAATTAATTGCCTTACATCGGAAATACTGTGTTCGAAGTTTTCGAAATTCATTTTTGGGCTATATAAGGCGTGACTGTAACATTTTCATTCTCTTATTTTCTATTACATTTTGTTTTGATTGGTTTTTGACGTCTCGCCGGCTAATCATCATTAGTAAAATTTGTGCGGTATGTGAAATTTTCTTTGTTTTGTATTTTATTTTTAAAAATATTCCGTACTCAAATTCTCCGTAGAAAATTATGAGTGTTGTTTTTGTCTTGTTATAATACAGATAGTGTTATTATTAAAAATAAAGAATTAATTATTTTAAATTGTTAAATAAATTGTTAGATAAACTAACAGTAAATAGTGATGCCTTAAATTAAAAATGTAATTCTACCACATAGTTATCGTTTAGCCTAATTTACTGTGAATTACAACTGTGAATTAATTTACAAAAAAAAATTATATATATGTGTGTTCTGTGAATTGTTCTGCTACAAATTATATTTAATTTGGAATATTGTATAAATTGAAATATAATGTCAGTAAGGCACTAGAGGTCATTGTTTTGTTTTGGTGTAACAAGGGTTAGTTATTATGTCCACGCAACATTGATATCAAAGTTTTACTAGTGCTGTTGTGTATTATATGTACATATTTCAACGCAACATTGTTGTCAAAGTTTTACGATTGTGGCCGTATATTATACATAGTGGGACGCATCGGTTATATATAATTTGTACTAGTACTACCGTATATTTTGTCATCGCATCGTTAGTATCAAAGTTTTGCTGTTACCACAGTGTTTCAAACATAATTCTGATCAACATTTATATCAAATTTTTGATGTTGCTCTCATCTATTTTATATTGAATTTTTACTATTGCTGCCGTATACGATATATATTGAAACGCATCATTTACAACAAATTTCGACTGTTGCCACAGTATTTCAAACATAGTTCAACGCAACATTTATATCAAATTTTCGCTGTTGCTCTCATCGATTTTATATTGAATTTTTACTATTGCTGCCGTATACGATATATATTGAAACGCATCATTTACAACAAATTTCGACTGTTACCACAGTATTTCAAACATAGTTCACCGCAACATTGATATCAGATTTTGGCTGTTGCTCTTATCGATTTCACATCGAAGTTTTACCATCGCTGTCGTGAATTGTGAATTGAAACGTATCACTTGTATCAAATTTTTGCTGTGGCTATCGTTTACTGGATATACAACCTACCTGATATTGTACCTGTTGGATGAACCATTACTGATGGAGGGCTAAGGCCGAAGGACTTGGAAGGCTGAAGGATTAATCATGGGGTGAGTAAACTTACTTTGTTTAGTGAGAATGTGTGTGAAAGTACTTTGTGAGAATGTGTGTGAAAGGGCGTGTCAGTGATTGAATGGGGGCGTGTTAGTCGTTGCGTGTGTGTGCGAACTGGCGGTGTGTGTAGCAAGGCACCTATAGTCTCAATTGGAAATGATTCTAATCTCAATATTAACCTTCCAAATACGTTTTCTTTAACTATCTTGCCCAGATCTGTGATTTTATATTTTTTTTGGCGAACCACGAATCATACACAATCCACCTGTATTACAATAAAAAAAAGGAACCAAATTCTTGTTATGTTTTAGGTTCATGGAATATATAATACATTAGCCAACTGTAAACTGCAGGTATGGAAATAAACTGGTTTGGACATGAGGACCTGACTTACCAAGAAAATTATAATTTTTTTTTGTAATTATTTTTGTTTTGGGAATCACCTATGGTTTTATAAATTCGTTTTTAAATGTTATTAATGGAAGAAAAGGGGAAGTATTCAATAAAGACTTTCAATACAGCGTGTGGCGTTCATCAGTGCTCTAAGACTCGATCTACGGTTTACCAGCAATGGCAGTGGTTTATGGGCTGTGCCATGGTGCTCATGTGACAGCAATACAACTTGATTTTAATTACTACCACTTGCGATATTCGCTGCGGGTTTTGGAGCTTAATTGTCTTGCTTCGCCGTCTGAATGGGTGGGTGAATGTTAGTATGTGTGAAGTGTGAGTGTGTGGGCGTCTGAGAGTGATTGTGGGGGGTTGGACGTGTTGATCGTAGGTCTTTCGCAAACGGGGTCGCCAGAGTCTCCCTTTTCCACTTGTATTTTTTATTCATTTCTGTGACTTTTCGTAAATAGCGTACATTTCTGTATTTGTGCTGAAGTAGCAGGGTTTCTTAATCGTTCCCATGGATTGAAGCTAGTTTGGGGCAAAAAAATAAATCTCGCTAGGTACGCTTCCTGCTATGCTAGGTACGCTTCCTGCTACGCTTCCTGCATTGTAATGAGAAAGCTCTTCATTACAAATCCGAATTGAAGGCAGCTTAATATATCGTTAGATGTTAAGAATTCGGTTAGTCTATTCAAAATTATTTTTTCAAACACTTTAGATATTACCGGTAAGATAGAGATTGGACGGTAATTTGTGAAGTCCAATTGATCCTCTGATTTATAAATAGGAACCACTTTAGCTACTTTATTAACATCTGGAAAGATACCGTTTTTAAAAGAATCATTTATGAAACCTACTATTAAATGTTTAATGTAATTAACAATATACTTCAACACTTTTGTTGAAATATGATCTACACCGGTTGCGGCCGTTGAATTCAGACTAAGAATTACAGTTTTCACTTCGTCATCATTTGTCTCCCCTAGTTCAAATGGTTGAGTTAAATTGTAATTAAAATATAAAAAGTCATCTGAGGTAAATGGTGGAAAATTATGGCTTAAAATTAGTCCAGAACTGACAAAATATTCACTAAAGATCTGTGCGATTTTACTACTATCTGTGACAAGATCATTTTGGAATCTTAAAGCTGAAACCTGGGCAGAAGTGTTTAATCTATTAAATATTATTTCTTTAAGATAGCTCCAAAGCTCTTTAGGTTTATTCAAATATTGTCTTATATAGTTGTTACAGCTGCGTCGTTTGAGGCTTTTAATTTTTGAGGCTACAAGAGAGCTCAACCTTTTGTGCGTTTTTGACAGATACTCATCGTTTTTGTATTTATTTTTCAGCTTAAAAAATCTATTTCTTTCTTTAATCAAATCCACAATTTCTTTAGTTAACGTAAATTGTTTGCCAGAGTTTGACTGCTTTACCACTGTTCTGGAGTTTTTACTAACGAGTTTTTTTAGATTACAAACAAACTCATCTACATTACTTGATTTTAACAGTTCTATCCATATAGCATCTCTAAATATGTTATCGTAATTTAAAGTTCTACATAAAACAGAACTATTTTTTGTTGGTATTTGAATCTTTTTAACTTGAAGAAAAAGTTGTTTGTGATCAGAGAGTGGTGAGCTCGCGGTATTTAACTCATAGGAATACACTGATAAGTCAGTGATTATGTTATCAATCAAAGTACTTACAGCATTTCGAGTTCGTGTTGCATGTAATTTGTCTATTTTATTCAGGCATACGTGACCAAATGAATTTAAAAGAGCCATATAGTTTGAAACAGACACATCAACGGAATCTAACAAATTGATGTTAAAATCACCTATGATTATGTTCGACCGATTTGTATGCAAGTGTTTTTCTAGCAAAGAGTAGAAACTGGTAATATTATTTTTTGGAGATCGGTAAATTGCTATGATATTAATGTTTTTATCAACCAGTTTAACTTCCACTATCTGACTAAAATTTTCATCCTCTTTTATGGTTTGGACAGCCCTGAGTTTTGTTCTAGTGAATATCGTAACACCCCCATATCCACCTTGTCTATTCGAAAAAAAACTATTAAAACCTTTTAAATTGAAAAACTTATTCTCATGTTCTGTAATCCATATTTCTGTGGCAATAAATATATCAACGTTGCACTGTATATTATTAAGTAACGTTTCAATGTCATATAATTTATTTCTAATACTTTGCACATTGAGATATAAAATATTTAAATCTGCATTGTCGATCATAAAACTGTTTTGATTAAATCCAACTGAATATGTGACTGAATTTGAGCCTAGGTTTTGACAGTCAATTTCATTGTTATCATCCAACATTAATAATTGAAAATAAACTTTTGATATGGACTACATAAACATTAAGAGTTTTGAAAATAAATGTAAGTAATGAAACTTTGAAAATCAAATATCTAATTGATTTCTTTGTTTTAGAAACCGCCACAAGAAATTGTTTATACCGTTTGTGATCTGTGATTGCACAAATTAGGAACACTTTAAAAGTATATTGATGAACAACCAATTCATTTAAAATGAAACAAAATTCTGTGCAAGAAATAAAGCAAAATAATTCAGACAACTGTGCTGAAGTGTAAAAAATAAAAAAGATTTCAAAAATAAATAACCTTAATACTAAATTTATAAATATAGTAATTATAGAAGTATAAATAAAAACCTTAAGCAAGCATTTCTGGTGTAATATTGTTTGAATCCATAAACTTTTTGATTTCAAAATATGATGATATTTTGATGGATGGGCTTCCTTCTTCCTTCCGAAAAAAAATGTTGAAGTTGTTTAGCCAAACGAATTTGTAATGAAGATGCCTTTTGATTTTTTGAGCTAGTCGATACAATCCTAGTTTATATAAGGTTAAGTGATCCCTCAGATATATTTGCTGGTCATTTTTTAATTGAAATCCTATTTGATTTGCATGAATTATTTGGCCTCTTTTCTTTTGTTGGACGTAACGTTTTGATTGAAGATCCTTGAAGATTATAAGCAGTTTTTTATCGGCTGTTGCACCATCGCGGGTACGTTGCTGCATAAAAACTGCCTTTTCTACATATTTAATAGATTCATTGCATTCTAAAGTTTTAAAGACTTCTTTTATTATCGAAATCGGATCACACTCCTCATTCGGAATACCAGCAACTATTAGGTTATTTTCAATACTTTTTTGATGTATTTCATCCAAGTTGGCCTCCAATTTATCTATTTTTTGTTCTTGTTGCTTGTTTTGGTTTATGGTATCTTTAAGCAAAACAAGCAATTCTTTGTTATCAGCTATTACCTTTTGATAACCCAATTTCATTTGTTCAAATTCGGTGCTGATAAATTCCTGAGATTTTTTTATTTCAGCTATCATAGTTTTGATTTCTCCGAATAGTTCATCATATTTATTGAGTTTAAATGCTATTTCATTGATGTTTTTGCTAGTAACATCCGGTTCAATTCTTTTTCCAGTTTGAGATTTACTACATCCATCTGAACAAAACCAATACGGTTCTGCGGCTTTCCTGGCAATATGTTGTCCTTTGATTCCCTTACAGTGAGGATGATATAGTTTTTTGCACTCACTGCATTGGAAAATTGATTGCTTCGGTAGAATAGTTTTAACACAGTTTGCGGCAGAGTAGGTTATGTTTTCATTGTAATCACAATGTTGGTCAGCAAATTCGTAATATATCATTTTAAACACTATAAGGATTATTAATCAAATTTTTCTTTAATGTTTTTATAGAAATTTTGTAATTATTTTATATTTAAATTAACAAATTTTTAACAACTAAAATAGCTTACGTCCGTGCATCATATACTATTTTTTATTCGCCACAAGCAAAATATTTTAAGAAAATTTGTTTATTCTAAATTAAAATTATAAATTTTCATAAATTTTAAAATAAAAATATGTGGAACAAGTGACCTTTGACAAAATATTTATTATTTTTTTCAAATTATTGTGTAGCTATGACAACAAATGATAACAACTATTTTAATTGGATAATGAAATTTTGAATTTAAGGGTTGCTTTGATAAAAAAATTTATTTTTCATAGAATTTAAACAAATGCAAATGCTTTTTACTTTTTTGGACGTAGCTATGACAACAAAATAAATAGTTGAAAAGTGATACTTTAAAGCCGCAAATCACAGTAATAAAGTAACACTTTAATATGTAGGCGAATAAAAAAACATTTTATAGACCATTTGATTGCTGAAAATTTTCTGTTTTGTTGGAAATCAATATTTATAAAAAAAAAATCTGGACAAATAGTGGACTTTTGGTGCTATTTGGAAATTATTTGGTGCTGTTAAAAGCTAGTGTTGCTGTTTGCCTCCTTGCAATTTGCCTCCTACTTCTGAAGCTACGCTGCAGCACTCATATCGGGTCTATTTACAAGTACAACAATGGCTTGGGAATGAACTGTCGCCAGAAGAATGGGGGTGGAAAAGGGAAGGGGATGTCCTATCTCCGGTCCAGACCGTGAAAGAGCCCGCACACCAAACTCTCTTGAAGATGATTTTCTGCAACTGCAAGAAGGACTGCTCCAATAGCTGTTCCTGTATGAAAGCAGGTTTGAAATGTTCGTCTGTTTGTGGTTCATGCAATTCTGGCCAATGCTCAAATTATAGAGATGACGAAACTGTAATCTCATCTGAACAAATACAGGCAGAGGATGAAGTAGAATGTGAGGAAGAAAAAGGGGAAGAAGAGATCGAGACTACCGTGAGCGATGGACTTGAATGAGGTGGTTTTGAATAAGATCCAGTTAACTGGTTATACTTACAGTTTTGTACAACTTAATGTATTTGTCTGTAATAAATTTTTGATAGATTGAAATTTTTGAGTTATTTTTTTAGTATTTCCACAAAATACCCCATCTGAATTGTTGCCACTAAAGTTCGCGAAAAAAAGTTTGCGAAAAACATCTTGCGAAAAAGTTTGCCAAGAGGTCGATGACCATATCGAGAAAATATTGAGCACCCTTTAGAGGTTTCAACTTATGTAAGACAGCACAGCCAGGAGTACAAGAAGCCGTAAGGTGGAAAAATTGTTTTTGCACAATTTCTATGAATTTGCGAGTGGCATTCCGGTACTCGTAAGCTTTATGATGAAATAAAAAGAAGTTGGATCCTTATTTCCAGAAAGAAAATTAAATTTTCCTTCTCAATATTTGCACGGCGACTGATCCTTCCTATGCTCCTATATGGCCGCGATAATCTCGCAAATACAACGAGGAAGCCATTGTCATTTGCAGGTCAAAATTTTCAGGCCAAAACATGGAGCTGTGGGTATTTCCAAGCCCTCAGTTCTCAAATTTGATGAGAATCTGGCGTTTTTTCATGGTCTCAAATTTGACAATTTTTCACTACCCGTTTTTGCAAAAAGTATCAATGTTGCGAAACAAATGAATGGGACCATTTCTGTAGATAATTAGCTCACCTTCATTTCTGGCTAAACAGGAATGCCCTAACTGCCATATTTCCGGAGATATGGCCCGGAAACTACTTCTGACACTTTGAGGGCCATTTTCAAGGCTCACAGGGTCGGAACCCCAAGGAAATTTTTCTCAGGTCAAAGTACTCGGTAAGACCAACAATTTCCGCCAGGTCCCGTCCGTGACAGGATTTTTGCGAGCTTTTGATCTTTTTCGACTTTTATTTACTGGACTACTAATGTTGTGTATATTTCTAACCAAATATGGCAATAAATTTACCGTGCGTCAGATATTAATTTCACATTCATTAACAACAATTAATAATGATTCTACACTCGTGACTTAGGATGTTGATTAAAGTTAAATAAGTTATTAAGATATAAAAGTTATTAAGTTAAATTGTCAAAGTAAAAGACCGATAAAAATTCAAAATGAATAAAATCTAATGCTAGTTACGATAAATAACATAAAAAATGTAGTATATATTTTTTATTTCTATAATTTATTTTACAGTTTTCAGAAACCTCTACAAATAACTAATACATTTCACTAAAAATATTAAATACTAGTTTAAAGTAATTAAATAAACAATATGTTCACAAAAAAATATAATTTTTCATTTTGTTTTCAATTAAAATTTTCTTTTATTATAAAAATTATATGTGTTTTATAAACCGTTTGACATGTCATATTAAATGTTTATACGTTTTGACATAAGAACCTTAATAAACCTACTGTAGACTTGAGTTGAGTATCAAGGTTAAATGATTGACGCCACACTTTACTATGACAGCTAAATTTTATAGTTTTGAAACGATAGGTTTGCATCTGTCATCCAGTAAATGTTTTACTTTGTGGTTAATTATGAAACGACATTTTGTAGAGTAAAGTTAACCTCGGTTAACCGTAGTTAATTTCGGAACGCACCCCTGTAGGTTTTGAAGTTTTATAACATGGCTTACAAAAAATTGAATCATGATATTGAGTTAGTCTCAACACCACCATTCAGTGGTGAAAGTGAGAGCCGTGTATGTGATTATCCTAGCAGGCTTATAACAACTTTACAGTCACGAGGGTAGAAATAGAAATAAATAGAGCGTTTCATTAAATTGTAGACCGGAGAAATTATTTTGTAGTCGAGTCGCTGAATCCTGATTTTCTTGATATAAAAAAGCCTGATTTTCTTAATCTAGTTTTATCTGTTGCGAAGACATTTTTTCGAGAGTACTTCTACATATTCACATTTTTAAAAATACATCTTTATTCTACAAATTTTATTATGATATTTGATAATCTAACGCTTTTTCGTAAAGTTTAACGATTTGGTTATTTGTAACTAACATTTTCCATTAATAACACAAACATTTTTTTTCATTTGAAATGACATTACTTTTACTTGTATTATTTTTCGGAAAGAGTTCTTACACTATTCCTATGACTAAGACTAATTTTTCTAATTTCATCAAAATTTATTTTTTCTAATCGGTTTGTATGGAGTTTATTCAATACGATACTGAGTAAATTTATGAACGGTGATTCTATTGTAATGTTGAAAACTAATCCAGCCAGAAACGAAAAAAACACAATGCTACTAAGTATCGTAACATATGAGACTGCTCCCAGAAATAACGGAGTGCGAATATTTCCTAACACAAGGCTGGCAACATTCATGTGTGATAAATACACACAAAAACCTATTCGAGATAACGGCACAAATGCATTGAATTTGAGCACACTGAGACCAAAATCTACAAAATATGAAAAGACAAATTAGGTTTAATTTTTCAGTATTATATTTGGTGTATTAAATTTACGTCCTAATCCAAACACAAATCCTATTAGCATTATTCCGAAAAACAATGCCCAGATGTTTCTAAAAAGTGCACCATAGACTGCCAATAAAATTGAAGGTTGAGGAAAGTCATTTGCATAGAACACATAACAAGAAAACAAATGTATGACTGCCAAAACACACATAATCTCCATCAAGCGAGCGTACCACTGCAAATATCAAAAATCTTATTTGTTTTAAATTCAAATCAATTTATGTAATTTTTAATGTTACCTGTTTCTTCTGTAGGTCGATGTTTTCTTTTTTCAGATAACAGTATATGTATGCTGTGACGATTCCAATCAAATAGCCTACCGCGTTCATGTGGGCTGGAGTGTAGGATGTGTTAAATAACCTATCATAATTAGCGCGATATTTTAGATGTTCCGCATATGGTATGAATATAGGTTCAAGCTTATTTTCGTAGAGAACAACACCTGTTACTGTTAAAAATCCAACAAATAACAAAGCGAAAATTGGTTTCGTTGATTTTGGAAAACGATGAATCACAGCCAATACGCAAAAGTAGAATAAATACAGTTGAAAGTCAGCTGACAGATACCATGTTTGAATCAAACACATATCTGAATAGGCAACATAATTATTTATAAACGCGATATTTTTTAGCCAGTTAAGTCGACAATTAGTACGATCCTTCTCGGCCAGATAACGCCAAACTGGTCCACTTTGTATGTAAACGAAAACAGTCGCATTGAAAAATATGATGAAAAGATACGATGGAATAATTCTGAAAAAAATGGTTTGCAATCATACATAAATTTCGAATATTTACAATAAAATTACTTAAAATATCGATTAATCAGAATCCCTATGAACGTGTTTCCTTTATTTTCATTGTGCTTTACATTTGAAGCCGAGTTTTCCTGGCTTGTATTGTTACTGTTTTCTTCATCTTTTATTTCTCTGGAAAATTTTTTATGAAAAAAATGTAATGACAACAAAAAACCACTTAGCACAAAAAATGTTTGTATATTTAGTTCACAATTTGCCAAGAGCATTGATGGAATAGTTTGAAAAATTTTCTCTATAAGATTTGGATTGTCAAGTGGAATACTTGATAAAATCACAATAGTGTGAAGTCCAATGACACCAAAAAGTAAAATTACTCTAATTCCGTGTAGAAATTTCAGTTCAGGATGATTCTTTGATGGTTTTATTAACTTTTTGTAGTTGCGTTTAATTGAAAATGAAACTAAAATTGATTTCATAACTGTGCCTGTATCTGTGGTAAAGTGATAAAGTGATTCCGATGCATTAGATTTTGTTTTTTGCAGATAGTAATCATACGATGATGAGAAAATCAAAGCAAATATAACTAAAATAATAAATGTAATAAAAATTATATCGAGCGCCTCCAATTTGATTTCATCCTGATTTGTATCGCAGTAAAGTATTTCGGAATAAGCGGTTAATTCATAATATCTCAACCATTTTGCATTTACATACTGATTCACTTTTCGATCGTACATTTGATGGTATTTTTCAGCGTTCATAAATCTTCTTGGCTCAAATTCAAGGGTGTTAACACCACGATCAAAATCCAACGGTTGATAAAAGTCCTCTTTTTTTGTGCCATTGGCGAGGTTTTCAAAGTAGTTGTCTATCCAGTTGATACAAATTCCACGTCGTAGTCGATCATGTCGAAAATATTGTTTTGTGTTTTTTGATAATTTTTCGATGTATCTCCAGAGTTGAGATGAAATGTTTGGAGCGACTGTAACATCTACATAACAATATGTAGCAAGTTGTTCGGGGGTATCTTTTAAGCATCGATCGTAACTCTCTAACTCTTGTAAATTTGGCATTTTATAGTATTCATGTACTGTAAAAATACAAAGAACACATTTAAATGAAATTTGCGGAAATGAGGGGGTCAAAAGTTATAAAGGATCAAACTTTCAATTTTACCTTGGTCCCCCCTTTGGTTTTTTTTAGTTTTTTTTCCTTATTTTTATTTATTATTTATTTATATTTTATCACACGCTAAAATATTAAAATTTAAAAAAATACTTTGGTCCCCCCTTTGAGTTTTTAGAAGTAACTTGATTTGATTTTTGATTTTTTTTTTGACTCGCTTCTGTGACCTCGCATAACTTCGCGCCCCAACCCCCCCCCCGTGCGATCCATTTAATTAGGCAACCAAATATGATAATAAATAGAAAAAAATTAGCTTTAATTTGATATAGAATTAATAAATGTACGTTATGAACGTATAAATGTATCGAAATCATACCTGTTTACACCTGGCTGCCAAGAGGTGCGGCCAGGTGCGCAACGGCAACCGTGAATATTTAGAATCTTTATATAAATTGCCGTGATGTAGACGATATTTTATTTAAAAAACAAGTGAACGAAATTTTTTCCCAAAAATCAATTAAAAATAATTTAATTAAAAATACTGGCGGCCAAATTTTGATAGGCAACCTGGTAGATATATATTCTCCTAATTATAAATATACATAAAAATTTGGTTTTAGCAAAAAATCGATGAGCGCACTAATCCTGCAGCCGGATCTTAGACTAATACGGTTACGCAAAAACATAGATACAAAAGCGGAGTTCTCATTATTCAATCAGCCGTATGATCCTCCTGTAAAAAATTGTTACGATTCTACAATTGCAACAATATCTCATGTTAATATTTTTACTAGTATTTGCTTTAGATTTTAATTGGTTGAATTTCAATAGTAATTTATTAATTTTATGCATTTTTTTGTTCATTTCAATGGGATTCCAACAGTTTTTAGGGTTCCGTACTTTGAAAAAATAAAAACGGTACCCTATTGGTGAGACTTCGGTGTCCGTCCCAATTTCTACATAATCGATTTTCTCAAAAACTATTAGTGCTATCAACTTGAAATTTTTTACAGTTATACAATGTATTTGTCCACGCCTACTAATAACAACATAATTATGAATATTTGTTTTTATCAATATTTTATGGACATTGGTAAGGAGATAGTAAAACAAAAGTTTTTTTTAAGGAATCGAGTTTGGTATAAAAAACCAAAAAAAATCCAAATATTTCAAAAAGACATTTCGTTGGACTATCGACTGCTTAGTTTTTAAGTTATTTCCAAAACCGTGTGTTTATTTTTTTGTCAGCCACCTTAACTTCGAACATCACAAAAGCAAAAAATTGAAAAAATTCAAGGTTGTAGGAATTTTGCATAATAAACCGTTTTTGTGTTTTGGTTGTTATAATTTCAAATGTTCATTGGAGGGGGTTGAGAGTAAAAATTACGAAAACAAAATCATTTTGGTCATGTCAAGTGGGGTATCATATGAAAGGTTATTTTTTTCTAGTGTAAACAATTTTTTTTGTAATTATCGAAAGCACAGTTTTTACTTATTTAAGAAAAAGTGAAATTTTTGTAAACCCCCCCCCCCCCACTTATCTTCGAACATTACAAAAGAAAAAATTTAAAAAAATTCACGATTGTAGGAACATGGCAAAAAAAAATAAAAATTTTTTTTTGGTCGTTATAATATCAATTGTTCTTTGAGGGGTTGAGAGTAGAAATTTTGAAAACAAATTTTTTTGACCTGGACAAGTGGGGTGTCATATAATTTTAGCAGTTCAAAATAATTTTTTTTGTAATTCGCGACTTATTTTTAAAAGTGTGAAAATTTGTTTCTGTTTCCCCCCTTTATTTTCGAACATTACAGAAAAGAAAAATTGAACAAATTCACTGGTAAAAGTAATGTTGTAAAGATTGAAGGAAAACTATAGCGGTTAGCTCATTATTTCAAATGTTCCTTAGAAGGGGTTGAGAGAAGAAATTTCGAAAAAAAATTATTTTTGACCTTGGTACGTGGGGTTTCATATGAAAGGTTATTTTGTTTCTAGTCTAAAACATTTCTTTTCGCTATTTTCACCATTATTCACCATTTTCGACTTAAAATCGTGTTTTTGTGAAGAACTTTTCACGTAGAATTTTGATTTCTTTGATGAGAATCAATTTTGTTACTTTGCAGCAAATGTATAATTTAGTAACTAATTCAATCTAACGAAATTTAGAAAATATTTTATAATATTAAGGTTCTGAAATAGTCTTAAATAGATTATATTTAGCCAGATGAACTCGGCTTAAAAAAAACATTAGTCGGGCTGACCGTTACAATTTAGTAATCTTCATGGTTCAAGAATTGTAACCGTTTGTTATCGGTATATGCATTCCATTAAATCTCAATGATTTCAAGAAAAACTGTATTTATGTTTGACTAATAAATGAATTAAATTAAAAAATTTTTTTAATTTCGTTCGGCAAACTCTGAATACTCAATACTTCAACTTTCAACTCGAATGGTTTGGTTTTTGGTGTGATGTGACAATTTTAATTAACAAATTAACATTTATTTTTCGTTTTTTTTAATAAATTAAAATATTAGATAGTGTTTGAAAATCTGTGGAAATTAGTTTATAGTGCTAAGAAAAAAAACAAAATTTATATATTGTGAAAATGACCTAAAAACATAAACAATAAATATATGTTAAAAACATTTAATTTAAATATTTGTGACACATTAATATAAAATAAACTCGTTAACAAAATTACGGTTTATTTTGCAACATTGCATTTTCATTTTTTTGTAATTATCAGAGTAGTCAAACAGTTTTATTTAAAAAATGGTTAAATGTGATATTATATCTTGTACTAATTTTGATATTAAGGAAAAGATTATCAAATGCAATGGTTTCTGTAGAAGAGGATTCCTTGGGATCTGCGCTGGTCTCCCGAGAAATTGGTGTGATTATAAGTTATCCGAGGCATTCACAAATCATTTTGTATGCGATAACTGCGTTCTTCCATACGATCAGCTATCTAGAATGCAAAATAAGTACGAAGGACTTATTGAATCGGTACAAGAGAATATTACTAAACTTTTTTCAACGTTTGAAGCTGTTACCAAGAAAAATCAAGAAAAGTTTGAATTGTTAGCTTTGGAATTCACTACTTACCGTAAGGCATTTGACAAACTTGAAAATGCCGTCAATAATCACCAAATAAGTGAGAAGATTGATTTAATTACTAAGCAAATTAACATATCTTTGGAAAGTGCTGCTCAACGTAGTCTTGACCATGACCGTACAACAGCCGAAGTTCTACCAGTTAACCAGCAATCGTTGGACCTGCTCTGTTACATGAAACTGAAGGTCTTCATATAAGGCTGAATAATCTATTGGATGAAGAAAATCAGTCAGATAGAACTGAAAAAGGGCTAAAGAATGCATTTACTCCTGAAAATGTTATTCCTCTTGAGGAACATAAAAAAAGAAGAAAAAGAAGAAGAAACAAAAATCAAAAGAGGTAACTTTAGCTATTAAACATGTTATGGATCAAGCTGACCAGATAAATGAAAAGTTGGTAGTTGGTATTAATCATATAAGGTCAAGCAAAAATCTAAATGTTACTTTTCGGCAGGTGCCAGCTTACCACAACAATTTTCTAAGCTCTAGTTCTATAGAATCAGCTTCAAATTCTTTCAACTTAGCTCAAAAGAAAAGTAAGGTTGATCCTAGACCAACTACACCTATTCCACAACCGGCAGTACTTACTCCACAGCCTTCTGTATCTTTTTCAATATTAGCAGCAAACGATCATGAACATGGATACTTATACATAACAAATTTGGATATAAGAACAACGGAAAACAGTCTAAGCCAGTATATTAAGCAGCAATTTAATTGTTCCTCAGTATACTGTAAATTGATAACACCGTCGAACTTAAAATACAAGCCAAATTACTTGTCGTTTAAAGTTGGTATTCTTAAAAACAAAATTGACGCAATTGAAAAATCTTGGTCTTGGGCGAAAAGTATTGTCATCAAAAAATTTAGACAAGACAAAGCTACAGCTTCATCGACGGTTTATTGGCACCGTTGGAAAAAACACGAAAGGAATCAAAGATTTATTACCAAAACATGTCAGGGATGCGCTCATCTTTGGAGGAGTTTCGAAACGATATGGATAACTGTATCAATTATGTTATTCTTATAACAGAATCATGGCTACAAGATCAACATCTAAATTTTGAATTTGTACCTCAAGGATGGTCTATATATCGTAAAGACCGAACTCTAACCAACGGAAATATAGACAGTCGAGGGGGTGGAGTTTTCATCGCGGTGGGAGACAACATTACCAGCACTGGTATTCCAGTGGAACATGATATTGACGACGTTTTCGATATAGTGGCATGTAAGTTAAATATTAATGGTAAAAGCATCCTTTTTAGCGCTTTTTACATTCCTCCAAGATCTTCTACTGTAGAATATGATAAATTAGCTAGCGCTATTAATAAATTATACTCTAATATGACAAATAATGAGGAAATTTTTGTTTACGGAGATCCAAATATGACAAATATTCATTGGGTATCTAATGAGTTGCAAGAAAATTTGAATGATCCAACGAACATTAATGATACTCAATATGATTTTCTTATAAAAATATTATCTTTAGGTTTATTTCAAATAAATAATTTTAAGAATGTAAAAAATAATGTATTAGATGTAGTTTTCACTAATGTCGTATCTAACTTTTTACTTGACAAAGCTCATCTAACAATTACTTCTAAAACAAGTATTTATCATCATACGCTTTGCCTAACCTACTTGTTGGATAATGGAATGCTGGTTCTTTTGCAGAATGACTGGACTGTATTTTTATATTATTTTAGGTTTATTATTTATACAGGAAAAAGAAAAAAACCACTTAGTTGTTAGTTATTTCTATATACATATTTGTTAAAAATTTATTTTATTTTTATTTAATTTATAATTTTTCATTACAACGATCTAACTTGTACAATTCGAAAAGAAGTAATAATAATTGTTTTAAATTTATTTTGTTTTTAAAGAAAAGAAAAGTATACTAAGATCGTTATAATACACAAAATTATAGTTCAGTGATAAATTCAATTTACAAGATATTTTAATTTAAGTTTTCAATACTGAAACTCCAACATGCCCGCCACCTTGAAAGATATAGCTTTCAAATTATTTGGTTCCGAACATGAGAGTGTTCTTTATAAAATTAATAATCATAAGAAATTATATAAATTAATTAATTTTTTAACATAGTATTAGGATTATATTTAATATTACATTTAACATGTTATTCTAATTCATTACAGAAAGTAAATATATAAAAAAAAATTTGTATTCATTTTAAGTGAAATATGAATTCAATTTTTAATACAAAATTAAATCAATTTTAATTTATTAATTAATCATTTTTCAATCATGCTTCAATCGGTAAAAGTGAAATTTTCGATATTGGACGTTTATATAAACCTGATTTCGTTTGAATTTCGACAATTCGTACTTTCCCGTCATTACCAGGAAAGACAGTTACGATTCGACCTAATAACCATTGAGTAGTTGGCAAATGATCTTCAGCTATCAGGACCAGTTTAATTGAATTTGGTTTAGAATTATTTATGAAACGCATACAATACGCAGTTACACGTAGTAATTTAGAATATGAACTGAATTTATTTATTAAATCAAAAGCCTTGCTTTGGTTTGCTAAAACAAACGTCAAGTTAACAGGTTTTAATTGGGGAGTTTCACAATCAGATAATTGTTTAAATAAGTTTTGAGAATAATGAAAACTTAATTGGTGTAAATATTGTGGATCATGCCACCAAATATTGTTATCCTTGAGTTCGTTTGGCATTACACCTCTGGATACAATATCTGCGGGGTTTTTAGAAGAATTGACATGTAACCATACAAAATTTGAAGTCAACTCTTGAATTTGATTGACACGAATGGCTACAAAAGTCTTTAATTTATAAGGAGGTGTGTCAATCCATTTCAATGTTATGGAGGAATCGGACCAAAGAAAAATGTTATCAAATGGAATTTCTAACGCATTTATAACCTTGACTGTTAATTTTGAAAGTATCACCGCTGAACACAACTCTAAACGTGGAATAGATAAAAATTTAATTGGAGCAACACGAGATTTATAACAAATAAGTTGAACAGATATATTATTGGATTTATCCACAGATTTAATGTACATGCATACTCCATATGCCCTTTCTGAACTATCAGAAAACCCATGAAGTTCAACATGCACTGTATTGCTGTTTAGTCCAATATTATTAACGGAAGTAAGATTTTCTCGGAACGTTTTCCACAATTCAATATATTCTTTTGGTAATGGCTCATCCCAATCCAACTTTAATTTCCATAACGATTGAATCAACAACTTCGCTGTAATAGCCGAAGCGGTACCATAAGTAACTGTTGAAAGTTCATATGTATCAATTGGTTTATTTGGATTTGATCTCCACAAAATTCTCTGTAACCTGGTTTGAGAATTAGATACGTTCACTTGCCGGTACATTTTTGCTATATCGGTAGTGAAAACGAAGAGGTATTTACGAAATCTCAATACTATGTTAAAAAGGTCTTGTTGGACCGTGGGTCCAATTAATAAAACGTTGTTCAGAGAAATATTGCTAGTGGTTTTTGATGACGCGTCAAAAACCACTCGCAATTTGGTCGTGGAGCTAGTAGGTTTAAGCACGGCGTGATGCGGTATGTAATATGATAAGGTTTTGTCGTTTAAAAAATCAGAATTATTAATTTTCTTCATATGTCCTAGATCAATATATTCATTAATAAATTCGGTATATTGGGTTTTAAGTTGATCATTAGACGCTAATTTATGTTCTAAATGGATAAAACGACATAATGCTTGGTTTTTGGAATTGCCGAGATTTTTAAATTCATTTTTAAGAGGAAGTGATACTATATATCTTCCAGTAGAATCTCTAGTATGACTTTGAACAAAATGTGCTTCACAAGCCTGTTCTTCTTTGGATAAAAAACTTTCATAGAACCAGTTTCGACGTCCCAGAATCTATTTAGTGAATCATTAAGTTCTTCAAAACGATTATGATCAGTAAGAAGAGAAAAATTATAAAATTTGGTTTCTTCGTATTTGCCGTTAAGAATCCATCCAAATACAGATTCTTGAAAAATAGGTAACGATGGATCTAGCTGCAGTTGATTGGAGGTCAGAATATTAAAAAATATCTCCGCACCGATTAAAACATCGACAGGGTGGGATGTATTGAAATATGGATCAGCTAGTTTAATGTGGCTTGGTATTTTCCAATGAGATATATCAAAGGTTTTTTTAAGGTAAGGCTTCGGAAATGGATGGAACAACAAGAAAATCCAATATTTTCTCAAAATTTTGAAACTTGGATTTTATCTTTGTGGTAATTTTTTCATTAATTATGGTTTGATTCTTATTTAAACTGGAAATGGATAAATTATCAACAGTAGATAATTTCATATTAAAACGCTGATAAAATAATATGATTAGAAACATATTTGGATTGCATTGTAAAATTTGCTTTATTTGGTTGGTTAGTTTCCATAAGACTTGATGAACTGGGTGTATTCAAAACATTAGAGTTATTTGGGAACATTGCAGGCTGAACAGGAGGTAGGTATAGACTTATTGTCAAAACTCGAAATCGGTTGCAATTGTTGTTGATGATGCAATAATGTGTTATGTTTATGATTGCATATTTTGCAACCCGTTGCGGTAGAATATGTTGCAGTATGTTTAGATCTGAAACAATTAACACATACTTTCAAATCTTTTACTTTATTAAATCTAGCTATGGTGGACATTTGTAAAAATTCAGGACATTTTACAAATGGATGCCATTGTTCATTACATATGGCACAAAGATCTGACGGTTTACCAAAAATACTATAGATTTTGCGGATGATTGTGAATTATTTAAATTATAATTGGCATTAGAAGAAACAAAAGAAGAATCATTATTTATAGAAGTAGTTCGTATAGAATTCTTGGCATTTTGACAACCTTGGCAACCTTCCACGAAGGTTTATTTATTTTTGGAGTACAGGAGGATGATCCAGTTATACTTTCTTTAAAGGTACTAATACTTTCAAGAACTCGACATTTTCTTTGGAGAAATTCCATTAATTTCGTCCATTTCGGTAAAACGTTTGGTGATAATTCATTTTCCCATTCTTTTTGAAGTGTGGGATCTAACTTTTTTGTTACCGTATGTATTAAAAATAATTCTCCAATACCATCTAATGATTGTTCACAAGCTTCCAAAGAAGACACATGTGAAATACAGCTATTAAGTAAAGATCGCAAACCGAATGCATTATCTTTGGTGATGGAATTTAAATTGCATAATGATACGATATGGCTTTCAATTATGGCACGTTTATTATCAAATCGGGCTTTTAAATCTGTGCAGGCTCTTTGATAACCTGCAGCAGATAATATCACATGACCTATGGTAGCCTTGGCATCGCCACCTAAATGTTGTAGTAAATAAGTAAATTTGACTATTTCATCAATTTCACTATTATTATGGATTACAGCTTCAAATGTGTCTTTAAAGGTAACCCAATCAGAAAATTTTCCATCAAAATTTGGAACCTTAACATGCGGAAGTTTAACATGGTGTTTTTTGGTAGTAACATCTGGTATAGGTTTTGGGGTTAAAGTTTCTGAATTACAATTAATTATTATTTTGAGGAAATTTGCTCTAATGGTATGATATTGATTATCAAACGAAAGTATTGAATTTTGAAATTCATCAAATTCTTCATCATTTAAAATGTTTGTTAAAGTGTCAGCAATAGAACTAAAATCATTATAAACCTGATCCAGTCCTGATAACCTACTTTTGATTTCATAAATAGAGGAATTAACGTCTTCTATTTGGTTGAAAAATGCTTCAAAACTTCGCAATTTGTTAATATTTAGAGGTATCTTTTTAAAACCCAGAATTTTTGAAGGATTTGGCGTACCCTCAATGGTTTCATACTGAGCATCTTCATTTATATTTTTGACACTTTTTTTTGATTTGGGCATAATTGAAAAAGATATACAATATATTTATATAATAATTTTCAGATTATTTAGGTTTTCTAGTAAAAAAAAATAAGAAAAAACAAAAAACCAAAACTTAAAAAATATTAGTTGCCTTGATTGCTTGATTTTGTTTTAATTTTTAAAACAAATGTATATCCATTATACGAATAAATTTTTTATAATTTTATTTGAATTGTAACGACTCACCAATTGTTATTGTGACGTCACCTTGCAATTCTAGATGACCATACAATGATGTATTCTTGATGATGAAATAAAATATTTGTATAGTTTGATGATGGATCCAAAATTATTGCATTATTTTGCAATAAAAATGTATTATATGTAATTTGATGGTGGATCCAAAATTATTGCATTATTTTGCAATAAAAATGTATTATATGTAATTTGATGGTGGATCCAAAATTATTGCATTATTTTGCAATAAAAATGTAATATAATAAAATGGCTGCTGCTCAAACCAATTCAAATGTATCCGTCTAGATTGGACCAAATGTTGGATAATGGAATGCTGGTTCTTTTGCAGAATGAGTGGACTGTATTTTTATATTTTTTTTTTTTTTTTTTTTTTTTTTTTTCCTTTATCTCCATTTAGGAGCATAGGGCGTCTACTAGACTGGACCATCTAACTCTGTTGGGGGCAATCGCTTTCAGTTCACCCCATGTCTTGCCAATTTGTTTTGCTTCAGCTAGCACCGTTTTCTTCCATGTCATGGGTGGTCTTCCAACTCTCCTTTTACCTTGTGGATTCCACTCTAGGGACATCCTTGTTATATCTTCGACTGATTTTCTCAGTGTATGTCCTATCCATCTCCATTTTCTTTGTTTTATCTCGGTCTCAATGTCTAGCTGCTCTGTCTGCCGTAGAAGCTCTTGGTTACTGATGGTGTTTGGCCAGAAGCATTTGATCAGTCTTCTCAGGCATTTGTTCACAAACACCTGTAGTTTATTTGTGATCTTTCTTGTTTGTTTCCACGTTTCACACCCATACAGCAGTACTGACTTGACACATGCATTGAACATTCGTAGCTTTGTCTTTCTTGACAGGACGGATGCATTCCAGATCTTGTGAAGCATATTGAACGTATTTCTGGCTTTGTTAACACGCTGACTGATATCTTCTTCAGTCCCGCCTGTTCTACAGTACAACCAAGGTACACAAATTTGTCAACTTCGTCCACTTGTGTATTGTTGATGGTAATTGGTGTTATCGTTTTGGTGTTCAATCTCATAGCCTTTGTTTTTCTGATATTAATGTTGAGACCGACTTCATGTGCAAGGGTTGATAGCTTCTGTATTTTCTGCTGCATGTCCGTATGTGTGTGTGTAAGTAGACAGATGTCATCTGCGTAGTCTAGATCATTGAGCCGTCTTGTTGTATTCCATTGGATTCCATTTGGACTTGCATCATCGAGCTTTCTCATGATACTATCTAGTACTATTAGGAATAGTAGTGGGGATAGTACACAGCCTTGTCTCACTCCTCGGTGGTTGTAGTATTCATCACTTTGCTGTCCTTTGTATTGTATTCTGTTTGCAGCATCCCGGTACATTTCTTTGATTAGATCAACTATTTTCTTCGGGATGCCCATTTCACAAAGTGTCTTCCATATCGCGCTCCTGTTGATTGAGTCGAAGGCGCGTTCGAAGTCCACGAAGAGGAGATACAATGGTGAATTCCATTCATTTGATTGCTCAATGATGATACGGATTGTGTTGATATGATCGGCACAGCTTCTTCCTGGTCTAAAGCCGGCTTGTTCATTTCTTAGTTTCATGTTAATTGATGGAGATATTCTTTCGAGAATGATCATTGCAAGTATTTTCATTATTGTGTTGAGCAGAGATATACCTCTCCAATTTTTGCATTCTCTTAGATCACCTTTCTTTGGGATTGTTATGGTTAAACCTTCTTTCCATTTGGTTGGTATTTTACCTTCGTTCCATACATCAGCTAATAGTGGTGTTAGAGCTTCTGCTGTTGTGTTTACATCTGCTTTGAGTAATTCTGCTGATATATTATCTGTACCAGCAGATTTGTTGTTCTTGAGTTTCTGTATGGCATCTCTAACTTCCCGTTCCGTTGGTGGATGGGTGCTAATAGTTTCGTTATAGTTGTCATCCGGAGACTGCAAGTTATTTTCTTGTTGGTGGCAGTTGTCTTCGAAGTATTCTTTCCATCTATTTAGCTGTTGTTCATGAGTTGTGAGGGTTGACCAGATTCATCCTTTATTGGTGGAGTGTTTGTATATTTGTTGGTGACCTTTCTCACGCATTTGTGTAGTGTGCGCATATTTCTATTAGCTGCTGCTGTTTCCGCAGTCTTGAGAATGCTTTCTGTATATCTTCTGCGATCATTCCTTGCCATCTTTTTAACTTGTTTTGCTGTATTTTCATATTTGTTGCGGATCTCGCTTGTGTTCTGGTGACACAACTGCAACTTGAGCTGTCGACGCTCTTCAATTTTCTTCCATGTATCATCGCTAATCCATGGTTTCCGTGATTTGTCTTGGTAGCCTAGCACATCTGTAGCAGTTTTGACGTAAGCTACTTTAACTTGTTCCCATTTTTCATCAATGCTGGTGGTTTCGTTGTTTAGTAGATTGAGCTGGAGCGACTCTTTGAAGATGTTATTTGTATTTTTGTCGCTCAATCTATTGATGTTAAATTTCCTCTGACATGACTTGTTGTTTTGTTTTACAGCGGCTGGTTTAATTTTGAATGTTGCAATTACCAGTTGATGGTCGCTGTGTATGTCTGCTCCTCGTTTTGCTCTGACGTCTTGTAGTGAGGATAGAAACTTCTTATTCACCAGTACGTGATCAATTTGATTCTTGGTTCTTCCATTTGGTGATGTCCAAGTGTATTTGTGTATGTTCTTGTGTGGGAACTTGCTGCCCCCTATGAATAGTTGATTTGTGACACAACAATCGATGAGCCTTTCTCCATTATTGTTACGTGTTGATTCTAGTGCATTTTTGCCCATGACTGATTCCATTCCGGTGTTGTCGGTTCCAATTTTGGCATTGAAATCCCCTTGTATTATTTTGATGTCATTTCGGTGTGCACTAGCCAGCGTTGCTTGGAGCTGTTCGTAGAATTCATCTTTTGTCGCATCATCAGCTTCTTCGGTAGGTGCATAGCACTGTATGATCGTTGTGTTTCTAATTTTCGATTGGAATCTTGCTGTTATTATTCTGCTACTGATTGGTTTCCATTCGAGAAGTGCTTTCTTTGCGTTAGGTGTTGTTAATATTGCTACGCCTTGTTCATGTGTGTTGGATTTACCAGAGAACATCATATAGTTTCCTTCAGTTGTTGTTAACTCTCCGCTGTTTTTCCATCTTACTTCACTGAGTCCTAGTATCTCGATGTTATATTCTTTCATTACTTTCTCAACTTGTGCTAGCCGCGATGTTTCTATCAGAGTTCTGACATTCCAGTTTCCTACTCGTGTCCGGGTACGATAGCTAAGGGTCGATATTTTTTTATTATTCCGGTTTGTTTTGCTTTGTATCTTTCTAGTATGCGTTTCTTTAATCATTTGAATTTCGGATTCACCTTTCGGATTAACGGGTGATTGGGCCATCGAATCCTAGCCAGTTTCCAGGGCTGCTGGATAAGGTATACTGGCATACCGTGGGCGAGATATTCCTGCTTCAATGTGATTCAATCGTATTTCCATATTTTTTCTGGTGAAGTTCCCAAGCGGTCACCCGTTTAAGTTCGCACCCTTCCCACTGTTGCTTAACTTCCTTGTAAGTGATGTTGTTGACTTATCCACTTCTCCATCTCGCCCACGTATTTTTATATTATTTTAGGTTTATTATTTATACAGGAAAAAGAAAAAAAAAACCACTTAATTGTTAGTTATTTCTATATATTTGTTAAAAATTTATTTTATTTTTATTTAATTTATAATTTTTCATTACAACGATCTAACTTGTACAATTCGAAAAGAAGTAATAATAATTGTTTTAAATTTATTTTGTTTTTAAAGAAAAGAAAAGTATACTAAGATCGTTATAATACACAAAATTATAGTTCAGTGATAAATTCAATTTACAAGATATTTTAATTTAAGTTTTTAATACTGAAACTCCAACACTACTTCTTTAATGATTGTAAAAATATTAATGTCGTAAATAGAATAGTAGATTCTTGTATGAGCTTAGAATGAAGGCAATTCTTCACGAGGATGAAGTTTCCCGAAACGAGCGTAGCGAGTGGAGGGAATCATCCGAGTGAAGAATTGCCATCATCCTAAGCGAATACAAGATGCTATTTTATCCACGACTGCAAAATATTTCGTATAATTTGCAGTTATCTGCTAAATTTTATAAACCATAGTAATGAATATTTACTAATACATATATACAAAATGAAATACATCAAAACATCATAGAAAAACATTTTCGTTAAATTTGCATGCAACATTTTCTGTGCGTTAGTCAATACTTTTTAATAAATGTGTAAACTAAAAATTTTCAGTAGGTTATCGAGTGAACAGTTCTACAATCTACATAATAAAACAATATTTATAATACAATAATAAATCATTTATTGATATTTATCGTAACCTTGAAACTAAACTTCCAGGCTACTTGATATTTATCGTAACGTTGAAACTAAACTTCCAGGCTACTTGATATTTTAAGATATTTAGAAATTGAAATGGAAAATGACTAATATAAATATCTAATGAAAGCAAATATGATAATTAGTGTTAGTAGTTAAAAAAATTCTATATGAGCAATTTCACGCAAGTTCAGCAAATTTTTGGGAAATTTTGACTTGACCCCTTTTAATTTTGATTATTTTTTGTTTATGGATAGTCTTTCATAAATAAAAAA
Organism: Diogma glabrata; assembly: GCA_963693315.1. NCBI lineage: Eukaryota > Metazoa > Arthropoda > Insecta > Diptera > Cylindrotomidae > Diogma > Diogma glabrata. The sequence continues at coordinate 407,750,447 of OY856186.1, forward strand.
TACAAGTTCTCTTAGAATTTTTTTTTTCGACCAGGGGTCTTCACAGGGTGCCCCTCAATTTTTTGTTATTTTGTGATGTGAGTGCATTTTGACGAGCGATTGTAGAAAAACTACTGAATCGATTTTCATAAATAATATGTCGTTGAATAGGTATTAGAACAAAGTTTTTAAAAATGTACAGTCTTAATTTTTTGAAATAATTTTTAACGGTGTAACATAAGAAAAAAACAACTTGTACAGTGTACTATCATCTGCAAAACTATTTATTGGGTTGCTGGTGATTTTAATTTAAAAGTAAAAAATTAAAAGTAAAGTGGTGACAAAACTAAACCTTGTGGTACATAAGCGTTAGTTAATTTAGACGCAGAAGAAAAGCCATCAATGGATACCGAAATGTATTGGTCGGTGAGAAAGTTTTCCGTACGCTACGCGCTTGCTGATCAGGTTTGCAGCCCGGATTTGATCAAATGCAAATTGACGACCAAATTGTAATTAAAGTGGAAAATATTATTCAACTTTGCCTTAAACAACAGAAAATTACTGATTATTTTCAGTAAAAAAATTGTCCATCGCAGATTAATCTGAGTAGGCCAATATTCAGACATTCTCATCCGAAAATATTAACATACATTCATATGTTTATGTAGCGTTGGTTTGATTAGCTTTAACATAACTATTTTATGAAAATGAATTGTTTTTAAACTATATGTCCCTATTTTTTGTGATCGGTTTTATATCAATTAACATGTAGTAAATAATTTAATATGAAATACAATGATATAATGAGAATAACAGGCAAATTTGCTTATGCTTTTTTAATTTTTATGGATATAACGTACCATGGTGTATAACCTACGCTTACGTCGGTCCCTTGACCGTACTTTAAAAACTAGTTTTACTGTATTATATTTTTAAATATAATAATATAATTATAATAACAATATAAATGATATGTCGTAGAATGGTGTTACATAAGAAAAGAAGCATAAGAAAACAAGCTCCTAATTAAATAATGTGCTATTTTCTAAAATAGTTATTGATAAATAATAAAATAAAATATCGTTAACTCCCACGCGCCAAATCCATATTCTCCTCTAAATAATTAACTAAAATTTCTTTTGGCATGATTACTTGAACTTAGGCGCAAGCGGATTTTTTTTAAATTTTTTTAGGGTAATTTAAGTAAATGTAGTAAAAGGGACAGTTTTGATCTGTTTATCTTATATACACATAGGAAATCGGGATAGTAAATTTTGTAGAAGGAACATATTTGAATAACATCTTATCAAAAAAGTGTAATTTTGTGATTCTATATCAAATAGAAAAAAATCTTGGTCTCCTAAGTAGATATCTTTTTGATTTATCGTAACTTTTTTCGACATTTTTTCTCCATTTTTGTGGGTCTATACAAAATTTCAAAGCAAATAATCGCATTTCGTCTATAAATTCGTTGACGAGATAATTTGACAGTTCATCCCACAAATGCGGAATTTATTTTCTCATTCCACTGAATCTGAATGCAAAAATCCCATTTAGTATGAAATCTCACTCCACGAAATAATTCCATACAACCAAAATCTAGCTACTATCTACTTTTTTTTTCGTTACTTCAAACATTTATTGCTCAGTGCTAATTTCAATTTAAAGAGAGAAGTTGTGTTCTTGCGTCCTTAAATTTTACAAATAGATATAGATTTTACATAGTTTACAAGGTAAGAAATCTTTTTCTTTAAAATTAATTATTTAATGTAAAATAATTTAAGATAGTTAAAAATAATCATTAATCTACTTTTTAAAAAATCATTAATTAAAAAAATTGAAATTAAGGAAACATTAAAATGAAGTATATATTATTATAATGAATTATTAATATAACTAATTAATTGGTTTATTGGGTTAAACTATTAAGTCTTATAAAATAATTCTTGACCCCTTCCAATGGAAAATTCTGGCTACGCCACTGTCGAACATTATCTCCGCTACGCGGCTCAGGACCTAAAAGTTCTCGGTCAATAATAGCCTACTTCTCAACCTTGTTATATAATGTACTATTTTCCTTTCGTCAATACCAACAAAATGTCAAAATTTCAGATTTTTTAAAAATAGTTGTTTTTTTTCGATGTACGTTTTCAAAATAATAGCTCTTATATTTTTGACGATAGAGTATTATTAGAGCGATCATTGTAAAAACACGTTTGCAAAAGAAAAGAACAAGAAAATTATGTTTTATGTATTACTAGAAAAGTTATAAAATGGTCTTGTAAATAACGTTTATGAAAATTGTTAGTGAAGTTTTATGTATTTGATTTAAAGAAAAACCACGTCTCCCAAAAGATTAATGTTTATGGCTTATGTTTTCTACAAAGTGCTCACACTAGTTTTGCTCTGACTATTGAAAAAATGTTTGCTGATATCTATTCGTTCGAATTCTCTAAATATAGAACTCTTCTTCTACTATCGATTTTATCATTTGAAAATTGGGAAATCGTTTGAAAATTGGTGTTACCATTACTTCACAGGAGAACAAACTTTTGCGCACCTCCCGCATTTTTCTGTTCAGACTCTTAACGAATACATTGGTATTACCGCAAATATCGCATAATGATCAAGCTTACTGTTTCTGATATTAAAAAAAACAGATATGTATTCCGATTCTGAAGGTTTTAATTTGTGCGCAAATGTTTAATGAACTGAAAATAAATATTTTCAACTAAATAGAGTGTAAGAACTGATTTTAAATTAATTCCAGATGGAGCAGTTTTGTGTAAATTACTATTTCGAAATTTCAACTTAAAATTTAACAAAAGATTAATAAATATTTAATTATTCATAGATTGAGCATAACATAGCATAGAAAAATTTACATAATGGCTCACATAATAACCAATACTATTTTTTAGGATGACATAAGTCAATTCTTGTATTTTTATAATGGTTTAGGTTAATTACTGTTCTGACTTATTTATGATGGCGTAAATTTTGTTTATAAACAGGAAATATCAAACGTCATGAGAAAAGGTGAATCAAATCTTCAACAGCTTAGTTTTGTGGTTAGATTGGATGTCTTGATATGTTTGAAGTTGAATTGTTTAAAGTTTTGATACAGGTTACTCTAGTTATTTCTATATTGACTACAACAAATTTGTTTACATTTAATCATTAAGACTAGTCTGACATCAATATCCAAACAATAAAATCAATTGTTATAAATTTTTAGTCTCTACTCTGTTAACATGTGTGTGAACTAGTTAAATGCAATTCGTTTTCTGAATGATTCAAAAGTTTATACTTGGCATCCCGCATGGAGGGATCAGTTTTTATTGATTTGTTAATTTTTTTTAAAAATTTTGATCCACGGGTGTGACAACCCCGCGCACTCCATTCCTTGCTATTGGCATATGAGTTAATGGGAGATGGCACATACCACTGGCAATAGTAGTGAGATATTATTAGCTAAGGTGGTTTTTTAGGGCCTAGGGTGCTGCCGGATGAACTGTATTCAGTCAACGGTAGCACCCTCAATCTTAGCTATGGAATAATTCTTGATGATGGCACGCTGTTGCTCGTTTAAAAAACGAGCCTTCATATAATTCTATATCTGGGCTTTAATCAATGAGGAAGATAATGCGTCATATAGACAAGGATTATTCTACTAATCAGAAAATGTTTCCATTGGATCGAGTTTGGTTAAATATGTGTGGTACCTAGCTACTGTAGGTATCCACAAAAACAACTTTGATTGAGTGAAGCAAGACAACTTTTTTAAATTGAATATCACACGGCACCTTTTATTTATAGTAAAACACAAAATCATTTTACACTTTCAATTTTATTTGTTACTAGCAGGACCCGGCGTGCTTTGCTACGCCTATAAATAAAGTTTGTGCACAGACATTTTGTTCTCATCAGTTCGGATACATGAAAAATTGGCGATCAAATAAGTTTTCGAGTAAGCTATAAAAAAATTTAAATGACTTGTTGAATTAGTAGAGGTGTGTCACAACTCATCTCTATATAGAACATTATACAGAACAAAAATAGATTCACAAATGTTAACAGTGCTCATGCATTGTATTTGTTCCCGACACGAAACACACAAAAACTGTTCTAAAGAAATTTTTCTGAGAGAAAATGAAAAATGCTGTCAAATGGCAAAATTCAAGTAAATTACAATAATTACTTTGATCTAAATCACTCACAAAATCTCTCAAAATTTTATTTTTTACACCAAATAGCGTAAAAGTTTTGTTTATTTAACATATTGCCGCTATCTCATAAGGAAGAAAACTCGAGCAAACTCGTAAAGATAACATTCAATTTACATTGTGTCATTTTTAATGCAACTTATTTATTTTAATATGGAACCGATTTCAAAATGTCGTTTTAATTCTATTTATTTATTCGAGTACTTGTGGGTATACTATATTTTTTGTTTTTCCGTCTGGTGCGTACACGAATAAATCAGAAGGTTTTCCTAACGCGCCAGTCACATAAAGTTGTCCATGTAAGAAGAACTGACTCTCCAAATCAAGTCCACATACTTGCTACTGCAGTAGCTGTCCGTGTGCTTTGGTGGTGGTAATTACAAAAGCGAGTTGCAATGGAAACTAAACGTTTGAATCTGTTGAGATCATTGAAATATGTGGCCTCTCTGTCGTGGCAACACTACATCTTCTTCTTCGAATTTTCCACTCAAAATTGTAGCTTTAATGACATTGTTCAAAAAAGTTTCTGCAATTTCAAAATATGTGACATATTTTTAATAACAATATGTGTCACACAGCACATGAAAACCTTTTAAGACATAAGTTCTACAACATAATGCTTTTTAAGACGTTGGACGCAAATTTCTTTTTTTTTTATATTCTTCTTAAAGAATGGAAAACTTAATAATGAATCCTTTCACATAATAATGTACGACATAGGGCAATATTTCATGATAGGATGGAAGAAATAAAAACAATACACTTTTCTTTTTTTTTTTTTCAAATTTGCAGGAGCAAAGTTAAAATTAGGTTCCTAATTATCCTAGTGCTAGAAGCATATACCAAGATTATGTAACGCATTGTTTACCTCAAGCCAGCATATATAATAGTTATATGGAAGCTCATTTGATCGAGCAAGCAAAAAGTTCATTCTTTTAAAAAATAAAAAAATTACGTTTTCTTAAAAGGTTCTTATGTGTAGTTGTAACACACATTGTAATTCCTATTACCCAACACATTTTATTTAAAAAAAATAGAGCGTCATCGTCAAAGAATTTTCCATAACTAAGACTAAGGGTACTATCGTTGATTGAAAAAAAGAACATCCACCAGCACCCCTAAAATATCACTTATCCCCTTAATATAAGTGATATCTTACTGCCATTGTCAGTAGTATACGATATCTCACGTTAACTGATTTGCCAATAGCAGGTACTAAAGTACCCAGCTTTGTCACATCCATAGATCCAACATTTTAAATTTTACCTATGTTCCTGCGGTCGGGCAGATATTATAAATTCATTGGTATTAATTCATTGTAACTGTTTACAAATCACTATTACAAACGTGTTGTCGGCTCAGGGCCACATTTTTAATTAGTTTTTTTATCATAATTGCTACCCATGTTTGATTATACATAAGCTATGCTTCTTTGTATAGTATTTGCGAATTCCATTTCGTAATTTTGAGCTTCGAAATTGATGTTATCAACTATCTTTCTTAGTTGAAGAAACATGTATTACATACAATTGCAAACCAATAACATATGTGTAGACGATAAAATATGTAACATCATTATGTGTTTAATTCAAATTGAATTTTGAGTTTTGATATACAAATGTAATTGTTTCAGATTATACTTTCATTTTTCAATTTCATTAAATTATGTTCCACAAAAAAAACTTATCAAAGGATTCTAACCGTATAAAAGGATATTTAAAGAAAAATCAAATTAAATTATTATCAACATTTAGGCAGAACCCCTTAAGATAATTATAATGACCCTGGGGTTCCATTTAAAAAAAAATTGCCTGTTACCTATGCGCAAGTGTACACAATAACTTCCCAAAGTTTCATGATGATCGGATGAATGGTGTATTAATGCATAAACGACAAACTCACATACTTTCAAGTTTATATATATAGATTATTTTAATATAATGTTTTGTTTATGGATTATTTATAACATCAATTTTGTTTATAGCTTGAAATCCACTTTCTTCCAAGTTTTTTACACAAAAATTTTTACTAAAAATTATAGTTATTTAAGTATTAAGGGCAGTAAAAGTGTTTTAACCGATTGAGAATATATGTTTTGAGATCGAGACGAAGTCGAGATCTCCAATATATCCGAAATCGGTAATACTCTTAATGCCTAAAATGCTTATTACAGGTTTTGCACGATTAATAAAAATTCAATTAAAATTATTTAAATAGTAAAACTCGTTTTTATTCTCCTGCATATTAAAGTAGTACTTTATTACTGTGATTTGCGGCCTTTAAGTGTCACTTTTTAACCATATATTTTGTTGTCATGGCTACGTCCAAAAAAGTAAAAAACATTTGTATTTGTTTAAATTCTATAAAAAATAGAAATTTTTATCAAAACAACCCTTAAATTCAAAATTTCATAATCCAATTAAAATAATGAAAAATTTTGATTAAAGGACTTCTTACACACTTTAATAATATTTTATTTTTCTAAATATATTTTCTGTCTCTAAGAGTCTTCAGTCTTCTGAAATCAGAAATCAGAATTCATTCTCTGAAGAAGGTCTCTTAGAGACAGAAAATATATTTAGAAAAATAAAATATTATTAAAGTGTATAAGAAGTCTTTTAATTAAAAATTTTCATTAGATTATTACTTTAAGTAGTTCATCAACTTAATTATAAACCAATTAAAATAGTTGTTATCATTTGTTGTCATAGTTATACAATAACTTGGAGAAAATAACCAATATTGTGTCAAAGGTAACTTGTTCCACATTTTTTTTAAAAATATTTTGCTTGAGGCGATCAATCTTATTTGTTGCTTGTCTCGGCTAGCGCCTCGATTTGCCAACTCCATATACGTCCAAAACTTTGAGCTTTACGTCCTAACATCATAATGTACTATTTTAAGTTTTAACGTTTTAAAGAAAATTTCTTAAAAATTCATTTTAAAATAGTAAGCTCTGCGTTTCATCATAATTCCATAAGTTTTTTATTTCATACTGATATCTAAAACGACATTTTTCGGATTATTTATGGAACAAAAAGTTGAACTTTAACGTCCTAGGACTTCATAAAATTTTAAAAAGTCCTAAGACGTTAAAGTTCATTTTTTTGTACCATAAACGTTGAACTTTAACGTCCAAGGTCTTTATAAAACCTTATATGAAGTCCTAGGACGTTAAAGTTCAACTTTTTGAGCAAAATTTAACAGTTAGTAAATAACTAGTTCGAACTTTAAAGTTTCACTTTTCGTTCTAGATAAATAAATAACTATTGTTGCAAAACTTATAAAAGTTGAAGTTAGTAAATTGCCCTACATAATTATTTGAATAAAAATCGTTTTAATTTTGATCACACCCTGGGGTCTCCCTTACCGGTAAGTAATTACTTGCCGCCTGCATGATCGGTAAGTAATTACTTACCAACCTGTGATTTGTAAACGAAACTAACTATGTTTATTTACGATCAGTAAACTTGCAAAATCGCATGATTTGATCGTGCAAAAAAAAAAATAATAACCAATAAAATTGAAAGTGTAAAATGATTTTTTTATTCGCCTACGTATTAAAGTGTTACTTTATTACTGTGATTTGCAGCCTTAAAGTGTCACTTTTTAACCATATATTTTGTTGTCATAACTACGTCCAAAAAAGTAAAAACATTTGTATTTGTTTAAATTCTATAAAAATTGATATTTTTATCAAAGCAACCATTAAATTCAAAATTTCATAATCCAACTAAAATATTGTTATTATTTGTTGTCATAGTTATACAATAATTTGGAAAAAATAACATATATATTGTGGGCTAGCTCGGCTAGCGGCTCGATGTGCAAACTCCACATAAGCCCAAAATCTTTAGCTTTACGTCCTTGCATCATGTGGACGAAGGTCCAAAATAGCTTACGTCCGTGCATCATATACTAAAAATATATATAAAAAAATGTTTATTCAAAATTAAAATTATAAGTTTGCATAAATTTTGAAATAAAAGTATGTGGAAGAAGTTACCTTTGACAAAATATTTGTTATCTTTTCCAAATTATTGTATAACTATGACAACAAATTTTAATTGGATTATGAAATTTTGAATTTAAGGGTTGCTTTGATAAAAATATCTATTTGTTATAGAATTTAAACAAATACAAATGAATTTTTTTTTTTTTGGACGTAGCTATGACAACAAAATATATGGCTAAAAAGTGACACTTTAAGGCCGCAGATCACAGTAATAAAGAACACTTTAATACATAGGCGAATAAAAAATATATAGCTTACTGTCTTACTGATACAATTAGATTTAATTAGTTCCAGCAAATTGTAACGATATGGAGCTGTTTTATAGCAAACCAAAATCGAAAAGTAGCCGATTCAGATTTTGCAATTTTTTGCGACAAATATTATGTATAGTGCTAAAATTGTTCTGGGCAAACAGAGACTATACATATATGGGGTTGAATAATAAATCTTTTTCTTAAAAAATCGAATATTTTTCATGGGTCTTTTTTGAAATTTACACACATATATATAAACAAAATTAATATTTATACTATTCAAACTTACAGTTATTTTCACATTTTGTACACTTTATTAAAACTAAGCTCAAGACTAATAACTGGAAATAAATCTGCATTATCACAGAAAAACACTTTGATCTTAACTGAAAATAGTAATAAATATCACAATCAATTAAACTATTAGTTCACTTTTCCACTATATCCTAGACTGGAATATGTTAAATGTTTGGCGATTTCATTTGTCAATTATCGTTCCTTAATTTGATTTAAACTACATCTCTAAGGTAAAAATTCGTATTATATATTTGTAGCCATAGGCCTTGGTAAATGGTAATGATAACATATTCGTGAGACACAAAAAATTTAAACGTGAGTAGAGTTCCGCGTTTTAAACATAAAACCAGTTTATTTCTATGAAAAGAAGATTGAAAGAGGCGAATTGTGGTTTTTGTTTATTTTTTTTTTAAACATTGATAAATAGTTTGACGCACAAACACGAACTTAACTTTGAGCAATATGGTGGTTAAGATTAATTATGTAGTTCTCTATTTTGCAAACTAAACACATAAAGTGTTCAGTTATTCAAATAACTTGAAAATATTCTAGGAAGCTACCACAAACAAAGTTTCATAAAAACAAATTTAAGGAATTGTGGAACCATTTTGGGTACGCAAACAGGAAACGAATTATCGCACAGTTTAAAATCATATTTTGCTAGTTTTAAGTTGAATCAGAAATTGCGCATAGAAAATTCATGCAGCATTTGTTTTTATAACGCGGATGTGTTATGTTTAGATAGTGAATATGGCAGCGGAGACATTTCTGCCTCCGCCAAAGCTAAGTGGAAAACACCAACAGAATTAGTCTGTGGAGTGGAAAGAAATTTGATTTCCTAAAGATAGTTCACTGTTAAGTTCACTGTTCCAATACGAAACTCTAAACCATACTCAAGTGACTATATTGGATCAAAAAATTGTCTATATGTTCTATTTGGGGGTTTGTTATTTTATATATTTTAAAAAATTTTAAACACTAATGCTTTTAAATGGTTTTAAATTTGATTTATACACAGTTTCTTTGGTTTATTGTTTTCCGATTTTGCACACATTAAAAATTCTATTATTTTAAGAAGATTGAATTTGATCTGCTACGGTGCGTGGTGTGAGGTGTCCATTTTGTGTATCAGTCATATCTATCAATAAATAAATTCTTACTGGGTAATTTACGACAAATAAATTCTTGTTGGGTAATTTACACAAAAGTACATTTATTTTTATATGCGGCAAAAACGACAACTATGACATCCATTTTATTTTTCTAATGAGTAATATAGTAAGCGTCGCTTTTATTTTAAAATATGACAGATTTTATTATTGTAATTGCAAAACAATGTGCGTCACAATATACGTAAATATTATTTAAGAAATGACTATAAGTTACGCATAGACTACACACAAATAAGTTAAATGTTATTGTTTAAATTTGAAAATATTAATTCTACTATTTTGTAATTAGGGCTATTATTTTCAAAACGTACATTTTTTTGTTGATTTTTAAATTTTTGATTTTTAAAAAATCTGAAATTTTGATATATTAGGTGCGTTCGATTTGACTGAAACAACTCAAAAAACAACAACAATTGCATTTAATTTTTCAGTTGCTTCAGATGTTTCAGTCAAATCGAACACGGCTATTGTTGGTATTGACGAAAGGAAAAATGTTCTTTCTGCTTTTATTTTTTGTGTACTCTGAATCGGAGTTATGCGCGGTTGAATTTTTGAGGCTTTTCACGTAGTTTTGGTAATAGTGTCAATGTTTTGTGAATAGGTGCCACAAATTTCATCCGACTTAAGTATATTTTTGCAAGTAAAAAGGAAAATAATTGAATAATAGAAATAAGTAAGTTTAAATTAATATCTTTTCTTACTTCAAAGCTCATATCTCAAAAACCGCCTTTTTTTTTTGTTTTTCACAAATTTTAAAGTAAACATATGCAGCTATGAAATTGATTTAGTTTAATAAATTAAACATTTCATATTTTAACACCTGCAATAAATTGAACCATTTTCTGTGTATTTCTGATTGAGAAACAGGTTTTTATTCAGAATAAGAATTGGAGATTCCAATGATCGAAGATTTTGTTATAATTTCAACATCACCAACACTAACTTTAGAAAAAAACATTAAACAAATATTTTTTCTATAAACATTATAATTTAATCAATATTATAAATAAATACATTAAAAAATTAATTTATATATTTCTTTTTGCCTTTAAATTGAAATATTTTGGCAATTATTTTATCAGGTGTAGTGTTATCCGGTAAAAAACAGTGGAATCCTTGAGTTCCACTTATGGTTTTAATGTCCAAAAACCTCATCGAAAGAAATTGCTACTGTAGTTCGATATCTCCTAAAGACACATATGAAAACTTCATAACGTGGTTGGTTTTCTTCGCCCAAATAATTCCCTTGCTGTTGATATTTTTTCTCCTCTAAGCGAAGCTCTCCGGGCTTCTCTTTTAAGTGTTCCTCCAATCCCATCGGATGGACCCTTTCCGTGGGCAGTTGCAAAGAAATGTCATTCTGCAGCTATTTTAAAATCATCAATATGTTTGCAGAGATTTATGAAATTCTTCTTATTTTTATATTGAGCTGCTGAACCATCAGTAAAATATAAAATTTGTTTGATACTTGGATATATTTCTTGCTGTTTTTCAATGAAGTCAATACACCTTTCCTGGTATTTATGAACTGCTACTGTGTTATGCATTAAATGATCAGATATAATGACAAAAGATAAGACCTCTAGTTTATCATTACATGATTTGTAGTTAACTACGATTGGGTGGATTGTGGCTTGAACTTTATTGAAATGTGCAGCTTGTATCTCATTCTGCGTTATCATTGAGTAGTTTTCTGAAAAATCCATAATAAATACTTATTCGCCGTGACGTAAGTTTTGTTTCGTATCCTTAAGAAACTTTGATTGCTGCCTTGCGATGAAATCATAAATTTTTAATTTGTTTACCGATGTATGCACTAAATCTTCTACAAATTCTTCCTTATTTTTTTCCATGCGTTCTAACGAATATCTATCTTGCATTAACCATTTCTCATAATGTATTTCTTCGTAAAATTCAAGAGATTCCAAAATTGTTTCTGTGTAAGCTTCCACGATATTTTTACAATCATTGCATATATTTGTTGCACAATCCACTGTATCATTAGAACAACTCAGTTTCTTAAGCAGATCTTTTTCATTTTTTACTAAATTTAACTTACACATTAAACGTACATTTTCATGTATCATGCATATACAGACATTGTGTGTTCCGGTAGGTCCGGCTAAAATACATTCCTTCGGTCGCAACGTAGTGAACTTTGAAAAGCTGATTTTGTCATCTGGGTTTTCTTCCAAGAACATTTCGTAGATGTTGGTGAGGGTCCATAACACCAACCGCTTTGATTTTTTAATTTTTGTTGATCCTTGTGTAATAGTAACAACATCTTTAAGGTCAGGCATTGTTCTACTAATTACCTCTGATAAGAAGTATGTTTGAATTTTTTTTACTATCTTTTGTGACAAACTGTGCACTTGTTTGCTTTGAGGCCAACTGTAAGGACCTACTGTTTCCAACAGATCCATGGCGAATTCTACCAGTCATCTTGATGCATTAAATTCATCCTGGATACGTTGATTTATCCAAAATTTACGTGGTAGAGTTGTCAACAAAAACACTTGTTTTGATTTACAGCTGGCATCTTTAAATTCTTTTTTAAGGTTCATAAGCCATGATGTATATTCACATTCCTCGTTTTCCATTCCACATGAAATATTCTTTGACTTATTGCCGATGTGACACTTGCAATTTTTTTATAACTTCCTGTTGTAATATGTTTTTGTTTGATAGGAGATTCGGCTAACCTTCCAAGAACATTGTTAATATCTTTTAAAATGTCATTAAGTAGTTCAGGAACTGGTGGAGATGTAGTATCAACCGAAACTGGTGATGGATCTAAAGATGCTGGAGGTATTTGAATATTTTCGTTCGTTGGAACATTTTCAACATCCTGATTTATAGAAATAATTTCACTATCGATAGTTTCCGAACATGAAAGCTGCTGTAGAAAATATTAGTTGCATATGAATTTTTATTCATTTTAATAAAATAATTAAATTTACCTTATTTTTATAGATATAAGTGCGACATGTTTCACATATAAACTGGTCATCACGCAAAGTAAAATTTAGGGTCGCAGCTTTTTGAATAACAGCTGGTGTGACCAGTTTCACATTTTTTGATGTCCGCTTATGATTTTTGAGACCGTACAAGTTACAGCACAATTTGAAAGGCATTTCTATTATTATCTTTTCTAAACGTTATGTCTTCTAAATATTTTGGAATATAATTGATTATAAGGCAATCACATCAATATATATATACCCTTGAAATAGTTTTGACATAGGTAGAATCAGGTAAAATTATGTAGGTACAATTTAATATATTTTGATTGGATGCAAGCATAATTTGGTCAAAAACCGTTTGTGGGCGTCATTAGAAATTTTAAATGTTAAAATTATGAGTCTCTAATGAGATGTTAATTAGTAAAAAGGGGCTGAATAGACATTTTTTAAAATGAATAAACATTTTACAGACCCTTTTAATAATTTAAATTCCTTTATTTTACCACTTAACTTAAATTAATTTTTAATAAGTTTTTAACCATTTAACCGCACAGAAAATGGTTCAAATTTATTGCAGGTGTTAAAATATGAAATGTTTAATTTATTAGATCCACATTTAGTACAGGATTATTAACTTAATAAAAAAACACATGTGAATTTTTCATATACCAAACTTTAAAAAATCGTAAGAAAAATCCATATTGAATTGCTGACCTTTTATTTCATAGCTGCATATGTGCAATTTCATAGCTGCATATGTTTACTTTAAAATTTATGAAAAACAAAACAAAAAAAAGGGACTTTTTGAGATATGAGCTTTGAAGTAAACCAAGGTTTTACGCGCCGCCTAGCGGAAAAGAGAAAAAGTTATTAATTTAAACTTACTTATTTCAATTATTCAATTATTTTCCTTTTTACTTGCAAAAATATACTTAAGTCTGATGAAATTTGTGGCACCTATTCACAAAACATTGACACCATTACCAAAACCACGTGAAAAAGCCTCAAAAATTCAACCGCGCATAACTCCGATTCAGAGTACACAAAAAATAAAAGCAGAAAGAACTTTTTTTAACTACTAACTTGAGAAATCGTCATTATTTACTCGAATGCCCCAATCAGAAGCTCAAGCTAGGTCAATAATAATGACAAACAATTACCTAGGTTAATAATGACAAATTTTTTTTTTATTTTTGATTGAAATGAACAAAAAAACACAAACAAATAATAATTGCATTGCTTTGTTTCGTTTTATTTGTATGAAACTAAACTTCCAGGCTACTTGATATTTTTAGATATTTAAAAATTGAAATGGAAAATGACTAATATAAATATCTAATGAAAGCAAATATGATAATTAGTGTTAGTAGTTAAAAAAATTCTATATATACCTCGGTTGAGAAGACTAATATAGACCTCGAACATTATATCCCTCGGCGCTACGCGCCTCAGGATCTAAAAGTTCTCGGTCAATAATAGCCTACTTCTCAACCTTGTTATATAATGTACTATTTTCCTTTCGTCAATACCAACAAAATATCAAAATTTCAGATTTTTTAAAAATAGTTGTTTTTTTTCTTCGATGTACGTTTTCAAAATAATAGCCCTTATATTTTTGAAGATAGAGTATTATTGAGCGATCGTTGTAAAAACACGTTCGCAAAAGAAAAGAATAAGAAAATTATGATATATGTATTACTGGAAAAGTTATAAAATGGTCTTGTAAATAACGTTTATGAAAATTGTTAGTGAAGTTTTATGTATTTGATTTAAAGAAAAACCACGTCTCCCAAAAGATTAATGTTTATGGCTTATGTTTTCTACAAAGTGCTCACACTAGTTTTGCTCTGACTATTGAAAAAATGTTTGCTGATATCTATTCGTTCGAATTCTCTAAATATAGAACTCTTCTTCTACTATCGATTTTATCATTTGAAAATTGGGAAATCGTTTGAAAATTGGTGTTACCATTACTTCACAGGAGAACAAACTTTTGCGCACCTCCCGCATTTTTCTGTTCAGACTGTTAACGAATACATTGGTATTACCGCAAATATCGCATAATGATCAAGCTTACTGTTTGTGATATTAAAAAAAAAACAGATATGTATTCCGATTCTGAAGGTTTTAGTTTGTGCGCAAATATTTAATGAACTGAAAATAAATATTTTCGACTAAATAAGGAGTTTAAGAACTGATTTTAAAATAATTCCAGATGGAGCAGTTTTGTGTAAATTACTATTTCGAAATTTCGACTTAAAATTTAACAAAAGATTAATAAATATTTAATTATTCATAGATTGAGCATAACATAGCATAGAAAAATTTACATAATGGCTCACATAATAGTGGCTCACATAATAACCAATACTATTTTTTAGGATGACATAAGTCAATTCTTGAATTTTTAATGGTTTAGGTTAATTACTGTTCTGACTTATTTATGATGGCGTAAATTTTGTTTATAAACAGGAAATATCAAACGTCATGAGAAAAGGTGAATCAAATCTTCAACAGCTTAGTTTTGTGGTTAGATTGGATGTCTTGATATGTTTGAAGTTGAATTGTTTAAAGTTTTGATAAAATATCAGTTTTGATACAGGTTACTCTAGTGATTTGTATATTGACTACAACAAATTTGTTTACATGTAATCATTAAGACTAGTCTGACATCAATATCCAAACAATAAAATGAATTGTTATAAATTTTTAGTCTCTACTCTGTTAATATGTGTGTGAACTAGTTAAATACAACTCGGGTTCTGAATGATTCAAAGGTTTATACTCCCGCATGGAGGGATCAGTTTTTATTGATTTGTTAATTTTTTTTTTAAATTTTGATCCATGGGTGTGACAACCCCGCGAACTCCAGTCCCTACTATTGGCATATGAGTTAACGGGAGATGGCACATACCACTGGCAATAGTAGTGAGATATCACTAGCCAAGGTGGTATCTTAGGGCCTAGGGGTGCTGCCGAAAGAACTGTATTCAGTCAACGGTAGCACCCTCAATCTTAGCTATGGAATAATTCTTGATGATGGCACGCTGTTGCTTGCTTAATGAAACGAACCTTCATATAATTCTATATCTTTGTTTTAATCATTGAGGAAGATAATGCGTCATATAATCAAGGATTTTTCCACTAGTCGGTGGAAATTTTTTCCATGGGACCGAGTTTGGTTAAGAGTGTGTGGTACCTAACTACTGTAGGTATCCACAAAATCAACTTTGATTGAGTGAAGCACGACAACTTTTTTAATCTGAATATCATACGGCACCTTTTATTTAGTTACACAATAGTATATTAAGAAACTAGTTTCATAATCGACGATTTTATCGCACGCAATCTGTTTAGAAAACGACCCGCGCAGCGTAGCGAAGCGGGAAGTTTTCTAAATTATAAGTGCGATAAAACGTCTTATGAAACGAGTTTTTCATACCTTTTCTTCTATTTCTTCTATTTTACATTTTTTGTCTTGAAATTTAAAAAAATGTGTATTTTATTAAAAAATGGTCAATTTGAAATTTTGTTTTATTTTTCTGGTGATTGGTAACACATTTGGTGTTTGAAACAATTGAAATTAGAAAAGTTTATGTCAAATTGAAATATTGTTCATATTACCTATTATAATCGTTAAATTGTTACAGTTACAGTGTTACAAGTTACAATAAAAATGATGAAAGATGAATTGAGTTTTACCCCACCTGAACTACGTGAAGTGGCCGAGAGCACTTATAATAACTTGCTTCCTAAAAAGTCGCGCGAAATTTATGAAAAACAGTATAAAATGTTTGAAAATTGGTGTACAGAACATAATGTCAAAAGCATATCAGAAAGTGTTATGCCTGCGTATTTTGAGATGCGAATTAAAAAAAAAAAAACAAATCTACTACGTTATGGTGTTCCTATTCGATGTTAAGATCATGTTTAAATATTTATAAAAATGTGAATATCTCTACTTACGCAAAATTCCAAGTTTTTTAAAAAAATTGCCAGAAGGGTACGAGCCTAAAAAATCTAAAATTTTAGAGTTAGAGCATATCAATCGTTTTATACAAGAAGCTGAGCAAAGCAATAAAAGTAAGTACAAATTTTTGTGTAATTGTAGCATCAATTTCTATGATATTTTTTTTTCTATTTAGGTAGTTTTATTAATGGGGTACAACGGTGCTTGTAGACGTGAAGAGCTCACAAATATGTCACTAGACGATGTCAAGTTTAAAACTGACGTTATTGTGGTCGACATTCCAAAAAATAAAAATTATATTAAAAGGCAATTTGTATTAACAGAGAAAATATGGATTGATCTAATACATAAATATATTGCGTTGCGGTCTACCAAAACGACACATCGGCGATTATTTGTCACCTACCGCAACGGATACTGTATTAATAGCCCAATGGGCATTAATAGTTTCGGCAAAAATGCCTAAAATTATTGCGACATTCTTGAAAATTTCAAACCCCGAGCTATATATACAGGACACTGCTTCAGATGTTCGAGCGTGTCACATTTGGCCAACAAGAGTGGTGATTTATTGACCATCAAAAATCACAGTGGCTGGAAATCTTCGGCAGTAGCTGAAGGTTATATTGAAGGATCTTTAGAAAGAAAAACTCAAATGGCGCAAATGCTTACAATGCCATTCCAACCTAGTACAAGTAGCTCCTCCACTTCAACTATAACTTCGGCAATTCAATTATCATCAGCAAATTGCAACCACATAGAAATATCAATTAACGAAAATAAAAGTAACGAAAAAAACTTTGTGCTATCCCAAAATTTGCCAGGAGTAACAATAAACGCCAAGGACACGTGTACCGTTACTGTTAACAATATAACTGCACAATTCAAAAATAAAAAAATATTACATAAAATTAACTAGCAAAAAATTTAATTTTGATAATTACTTCGGTCTGAAAGAGCTCAAAGTGAAATTCTTACCACCACTTTTTTTGGCATTTCTCGACGTTTTAGGACCTACTGAATGATTCTAAAAAAGCAAAAAAAAAAATGTATGTCTGTCTGCCGGCCGGCCGTCACAACCGACGAAATCTAGAAAACGGCTGAACGGATTTGAAAAATTATTTTTTCTAAAAATAGGCTTACTCAATGGAAAGAGCCGAAAGGACGATGTGTTCGATAACTGTACCGGAAGTGTATCAAAAAAATGTCGTCAAGTGTGTCAAAACAAGACATTTGCATATTTGTTGCTTAAAAAACTTTTATTTTAAGTGATTACGAGTAGGAACATTGAATTTGGAGAAATCTTGATGGTCGGGATAGGTATGTGAGACCAAAGTCTAGATTATTGCATTATAAAATTGTCAAAAAAATGTTGTCAAGTGTGTCAAAAGAAAGATTTTTATTTATTTTTTTACACAATTTTTTGGAAAAAAATAAAATTAATTATTTGTATGACATGAAAATATATTATTACTATAGAGAATTATGACATTATAAGTTTATCAAAAAAATAATGTCAAGCGTGTCAAATGATTTCATTGATTTTTTTAGCCAATATTTTGGAAAAAAAATGTAGCTGTTTTTATGACGTAAATGTAATTGAAAATGAAATTGGACATGGAAATTTTTGAATTTGTTATAGTTTTTGTAATATTTTTGGAATTTTGAAAAAGTTTTAGTTTTTGATTTTGTAATAATTTTTGCAATATTTTTAGAATTTTGGAAAAGTTTTAATATTAGATTTTGTAAGAATTTTTGGAATATTTTTGGAATTTTGAAAAATTTTAAATATTTGATTTTATATATAATTTTTGGAATTTTGAAAACAGTTTCAATTTTTGATTTTGTAATAATTTTTGGAACATTTTTAGAATCCTTAAAAAAGTTTGATTTTTTTATAATTTTTACAATATTTTTGGAATTTTGAAAGAAATATGAATTTGTGATTTTGTAATATTTTCTCGAAACGCTAAATAGATAGTTTTAATTTAGATATTCTTATTAGTTTTATTTATATAATTATTCGTTTTAATTTTCACTGATGTTTGTATGACCAATGTATTGTTTCGAAAAACAAAACTTTGCGTATCGTAATGATGGCCATTACAATACGCAGTTGGGTATCGAAATGACTTTATTTTAGACGCAAAATAGAAAAACTCATTTTACACTTTCAATTTTATCTGTTACTAATTTAATATAATTTTTTGTTTATGGATTATTTAGAATACCAATTTTGTTTACAGCTTGAAATCAACTCTCTTCAAAGTTTTTTACACAACAACTTTTACTAAAAATTATATTATAGTTATTTAAGTATTAAGGGCAGTAAGAGTGCTTTACCGATTGAGGATATATGTTTTGAAATCGAGACGAAGTCGAGATATCTAATATATCCGAAATCGGTAATACTCTTAATGCCCAAAATGCTTATTATTTTTTTTGCACGATCAATGAAAATTCAATTAAAATTATTTAAATAATAAAATGTTAAATATTTAAATTTTTAAGTTTTAATGTTTTAAGGAAAATTTCTTAAGATTTCATTTCAAAATAGTAAGCTTTGCGTTTCATCATAATTCTTTATGTTTTTTTTCTGCAAAACTTACTTTCATCGAAAATTTTTTCAAAATAAATTGCTTTTAAATCTTTTAGTTGCTATATTTTTAAAAGAACATTATTTATAGTTTAGAGTTACTAAATTGCCCTACATAATTATTTAAATAAAAATCGTTTTTATTCAAACCTGGGGTCTCCCTTACCGGTAAGTAATTACTTACCGACTGTATGATCGGTAAGTAATTACTTACCGACTTGTGATTTGTAAACGAAGCTAACTATGTTTATTTACGATCAGTAAACATGCAAAATCGCATGATTTGATCGTGCAAAAAAAAAATAATAACCAATAAAATTGAAAGTGTAAAATGATTTTTTTATTTGCCTACATATTAAAGTGTTACTTTACTACTATGATTTGCGGCCTTAAAGTGTCACTTTTTAACCATATATTTTGTTGTCATAGTTACGTCCAAAAAAGTAAAAACAATTGTTTAAATTCTATAAAAATTGATATTTTTATCAAAGCAACCATTAAATTTAAAATTTCATAATCCAATTAAAATTATTGTTATTATTTCGTCGCTTTAATAATGAAATAACGTATGCCATATATACGTTGTTATTATATAATGGGTGCGCTGCATTCCCCATAAGGATGTCTATAAAGTGGCATTTTAATATTTTCCAATTTTTTTATAACTGGGGGTGAAAATTAATATATTGTTAATTAACGTACATGCAAATTTGAATTTGGTTAAATATTGAAACAGCGTAAATGCATGTACAATATTTCAATTCTTACAGAATAATAACTTGGGTAAAATCAGCGTCGTATACTTTACATACATTACGATCGCAACACGAAATGGTAAATCTAAAATATTGTATAAGCATCATTCATTACTACATGATATGCCGGTTCATATAAATAAAAAATTGTAAGAATATTATGCGTTAGTTCAATAATGATTAGTTTTAGGTTAATCGTACTTCCATGCAAAATGAAATAACGTATATGGAATATGAAATAACGTATAAGGTACCTGATTGACTTTTCACCTCTTTTTAGGTAGAAAAGCCAGCAGGTACCAATGTGAAATTTTAATATGCTATGGGGAAATTAGTCAAGATTAATTGGCAGAAATTTTTTTTCCAATATCTTTATTCATTCAATAGTGCTGCCGAGTTTACGAAAATCAGAAAATCGAAAAATCTTTAAACCCAATTATCTCGAAACTACACTTTTGCGAATACGTTGTTTCATTATTAAAGCGACGATTTGTTGTCATAGTTATGCAATAATTTGGAAAAAATAACAAATATATTGTCAAAGGTTACTTGTTCCACATATTTTTTTTTCAAAATTTGTGCAAATTTATAATTTTGATTTAGGATAAACAATTTTTATTTTTAAATATTTTGCTTGCGGCGAATAAAAGATAGCACATGACGCATTTTGGACTTAATGTCACATTAAGTCAAAAATAGCTTACGTCCGTGCATCATATACTATTTTTTATTCGCCGCAAGCAAAATATTTAAAAAAAAATGTTTATTCTAAATTAAAATTATAAATTTGCATAAACTTTGAAATACAAATATGTGGAACAAGTTACCTTTGACAAAATATTTGTTATCTTTTCCAAATTATTGTATAACTATGACAACAAATGATAACAACTATTTGAATTGGATAATGAAATTTTGAATTTAAGGGTTGCCTTGATAAAAATTTCTATTTTTTATAGAATTTAAACAAATACAAATGAATTTTTTTTTTTTGGACGTAGCTATGACAACAAAATATATGGCTAAAAAGTGACACTTTAAGGCCGCAGATCACAGTAATAAAGAACACTTTAATACATAGGCGAATAAAAAATATATAGCTTACTGTCTTACTGATACAATTAGATTTAATTAGTTCCAGCAAATTGTAACGATATGGAGCTGTTTTAAAGCAAACCAAAATCGAAAAGTAGCCGATTCAGATTTTGCGAGTTTTTGCGACAAATTTTATGTATCTAAAATTGTTCTGGGCAAACAGAGATTATACATATGTATATGGGGTTGAATAATAAATCTTTTTCTTAAAAAATCGAATACTTATTTGTCATGGGTCTTTTTTGAAATTTACACACATATATATAAACAAAATTAATATTTAAACTATTCAAACTTACAGTTATTTTCACATTTTGTAAACTTTATTAAAATTAAACTCAAGACTAATAACTGGAAACAAATCTGCATTTTCACAGAAAAACACTTTGATCTTAACTGAAAATAGTAATAAATATCAC
The DNA here is from genome assembly GCA_963693315.1 of Diogma glabrata. Classification (NCBI taxonomy): domain Eukaryota; kingdom Metazoa; phylum Arthropoda; class Insecta; order Diptera; family Cylindrotomidae; genus Diogma; species Diogma glabrata. Next base: position 407,772,188 of record OY856186.1, read on the forward strand.
AATCAATTAAACTATTAATTCACTTTTTCACTATATCCTAGGCTGGAATATGTTAAATGTTTGCGATTTCATTTCTGTTAACTATCGTTCCTTAATTTGATTTAAACTACATCTCTAAGGTAAAAATTCATACTATATATTTGTAGCCATAGGCCTTGGTAATGATAACGTATTCGTGAGACACAAAAAATTTAAACGTGAGTAGAGTTGCGCGTTTTAAACATAAAACCATTTTATTTTTATGAAAAGAAGGTTGAAAGAGGCGAATTGTGGTTTTTGTTTATTTTTTTTTTAAACATTGATAAATAGTTTGACGCACAAACACGAACTTAACTTTGAGCAATATGGTGGTTAAGATTAATTATATAGTTTTCCATTTTGCAAACTAAACACATAAAGTGTTCAGTTATTCAAATAACTTGAAAATGTTCTAGGAAGCTACCACAAACAAAGTTTCATAAAAAACACATTTAAGGAATTGTGGAACCATTTTGGGTACGCAAACAGGCAACGAATTATCGCACAGTTTAAAATCATATTTTGCTAGTTTTAAGTTGAATCAGAAATTGCGTATAGAAAATTCATGCAGCATTTGTTTTTATAAAGCGGATGTGTTATGTTTAGATAGTGAATATGGCAGCGGAGACATTTCTGCCTCCGCCAAAGCTAAGTGGAAAACACCAACAGAATCAGTCTGTGGAGTGGAAAGAAATTTGATTTCCTAAAGATAGTTCACAGTTAAGCTCACTGTTCCAATACGGAACTCTAAACCATACTCAAGTGACTATATTGGATCAAAAAATTGTCTATATGTATGTTGTATTTGGGGTTTTGTTATTTTATATATTTTAAAAAATTTTAAACACTAATGCTTTTAAATGGTTTTGAATTTGATTTATACACAGTTTCTTTGGTTTATTGTTTTCCGATTTTGCACACATTAAAAATTCTATTATTTTAAGAAGATTGAATTTGATCTGCTACGGTGTGTGGTGTGTGGTGTCGATATTGTGTATCAGTCATATTTATCAATAAATAAATTCTTACTTGGTAATTTACGACAAATAAATTCTTGTTGGGTATTTTACACAAAAGTACATTTATTTTTATATGCGGCAAAAACGACAACTTTGACATCCATTTTATTTTTCTAATGAGTAATATAGTAAGCGTCGCTTTTATTTTAAAATATGACAGATTTTATTATTGTAATTGCAAAACAATGTGCGTCACAATATTCGTATATATTATTTAAGAAATGACTATAAGTTACACACAGATAAGTTAAATGTTATTGTTTAAATTTGAAAATATTAATTCTACTATTTTGTAATAACTTTAAATTAGTTTTGTTTTAACACAGAACTAGAAATATTAAACAAAAGTTATTTTCAATTTTAAGCTGAATTCAAGAAGCAAACATGAAAATTATGAAGTTGCTTGGTTTTAGACAACATAACCTAAATGTTTTATTAATTATTTAGATCAAAATGCAATTACTATTTGATTAGACAGGCAACTAATATGAGTACATTATTAATTCAAAAAACTATTGCAAAAAATTAATATATTTGTGCTGAAATTCTTTCTCGCATATTGGCGTCGTACTTGTACATAAAATAAGAAAATATGGCGTAAATATCAGAAGACTAATATTATCTGTATATAATATATTGTAACGTTTCTTCGCCGAGTTACAATTATTTAGTTCGATCACTAAATCAGGAAATTTAAAACACAATGGATTTTCTAAACGTAATAATTTTATTCATTCAAGATTTTACAATAAAAATATTTCTCCTATTACTATTCCTCTTTTAGTTCTTCTTGTACTAACAATATTTTACCACTTATAATTCTTTTACAATTTTTCATAATATCACTTACAATAATTTTCTACTTATAACACTGTTAATTTTAACTCGCCTATATCACTGCTAATATTTTTATACTAATTGTATCGCTAACAATTTTATACTAATTTATACTAGAACAACACCTCTTATATATACTACATGAAATAGCATCGATAGGACTACAACATTCTAGACAGAACACACCTTTTTTTTTATCAAAATAGACATAATAAGACGATCTTCAAATATTGACACAATCTACTCTTTTTAATTTGTTTATTTACACCTATTCTCTGATAGATTTACTTTACTTTACGTTTACTTTAGTTACGTTGATTTGGTTTTATTGATTTTTATTTTTTTTTGTAGAACTAAATTCTCTAACGAGAATTTTCTTGAAAGATTGTTGTTGTGTTCTATCGTCTTCCATAATCGTCACATTCTCCCGCACTTATTTCTGTTCGTCCCGAATAGAATCTAAATCTCCTCCTCTGTAGGGTGCTAATCTTTCTAGATGAACGACTTTTGGTTTCGCTCGTTGACCTTTCTTTATTCGACAAACGACATCGTTTAATTTTGTTATGATGGTATAAAGTCCTTACTAAGATGTTTGTAGTTTTGGAGATAATGCTTTTCTCCGCAGTGGATTATGTTGTCCACACTAGTTGTCCTTCCTCAAATCCTTTGTTGTTTGCGCGAATGTCATATCAAGCCTTCATTCGATCACTGGAAATCTGTGCTTTCTGTCTTACAAACGTGTGTACCTCTTCAAGCTCTTTATGAAGTTTATAAACATAATCTTAGACACATAATGTTGACGATGGAATAATCCCAAACTTCAGATTACCAGGTAGCCGTAAATCATTTCAAAACGTGGTTGTAGCTGGCGTCGTTTTGGTTGTAGCAACGCAATTGCGTTAAAGTATACAAGTATTTTTTATCTCTGTTTAAAAATTTATTACAAAACTACAGTGGCGAAGCGTGGCTCTGAAACTAGGGTAGACACTATAAACATATTCAAAAGTTTTATTAATATGCCAGTTGAAACTAATTATAGTACATTGAGATGAAAGGAGAGAAAGCTAAGGTTTTTGGACGTATGTGGAGTTTGCGAGTAGAAGCGCCAACCGAGATTTGCACCCACATTAAGTTTAAAATGACTTACGTCCGTGCATCATATACTATATTTTTATTCGCCGCAAGCAAAATATTTAAAAAAGATTGTTCAATCTAAATCAAAATTCAAAATTTTAAAAATTTGGAAATAAAAATATTTTGTACAAAAGATAAAGGATATTAGCTGCATTTCATGAAACCATGTGATCCGGATCTGCTTAAATTTTACATGCAAATTGAGATCCAACTTTGTTTTTGGATCACAAATCATGATCTAAATATTAGTTCAAGTTTGAAAATGTAGGTGAAAAAATATTTTGTATTTTGTAATTGATATAATAAAAAAACAGAAAATTTAAGAACCGAACGCATCCAAAACTAATATAAATAAAAATTATAAATAAAAACTAATAAATTTAATTTAAATATAAATAAAATAATAATAAACTAATATAAACAAAATTATTTGGGATGTTCACCAAAATTGTTTGAAAAAACAAATAAACTTTTTCAAAATTCTAAAAATATTCTAAAAATTGTAATAAAATCCAAAATTTAAACTTTTTCAACATGCCAAAAATTTTCTAAAAATTATTAAAAAATCAAAAATTGAAACTATTTTCAAAATTCCAAAATTAATGCAAGAAATATAACAAAATCAAAAATTCAAACTTTTCCTTGAACTCTTAAAATATTGCAATAATTATAACAAAATTAAAAACTCAAACTTTTCCCAAAATGCCAAAAATATTGCAAAAATTATAACAAAGATTGAAACTTTTTTCAAAATTCTAAAAATATTCCAAAAATTAATCCAAAACCAAAGATCCAAATTTATTTTCCAACTGTTCCTGTTATTCAGAAGTCGTGGAATCGAATCTGGAATCACACAAAAATTGCTCAAGAAACATCTAACTAATAGTTACAATTTTTGTCAAAAATGTTTTCCATAATATGTTTCTCAAAAAATTTGGAAACAAAATATATAAACAAAAATAGACATAAACAAAACTGTCTATCCAAGAAGGAACAAAAGTTGAAAATTTGTTGTTGTTGCTATTGCTTATTTTGGTAGTCATAATTTGAAACGTCTACTGATGTTTCTCAACTAATTTGGAAACAAAATATATAAACAAAAATAGACACAAACAAAACTGTCTATCCAAAAAGGAACAAAAGTTGAAAATTTATTGTTGTTGCTATTGCTTATTTTGGTAGTCATAATTTGAAACGTCTACTGATGTTTCTCAACTAATTTGGAAACAAAATATATAAACAAAAATAGACACAAACAAAACTGTCTATTCAAGAAGGAACAAAAGTTGAAAATTTGTTGTTGTTGTTTGTATGAAACTGGGAAACGTTTGTATTAAAGAACATAGCTGAATTGTTTTTGTTCTAATTATTGTATTAAAACTTAATGATTTTCTTTAAACGTTGGACAAAATAGTATTAAGTTGACATTATGCGAACAATATGAAATAAA